>OY856415.1:491792523-492392523 GCA_963693085.1 Alisma plantago-aquatica
AAGTCTGTTAGACAGTTAGACTGTTACAAACTTGCAAACTTCAAGTTAAAACAACTAGAGTAATAGACTTCATAACTTAAGAGTTATAAACTTACAAGTTACAATATTGTAGGTCAGTATATTTATTGTATAAGTCTACTATTATAATATATTTAGGGTTACATAAGTGAATAATAAAAAAAATTAGGGTTACAAGTTACAACTTACACATTATTTTGTATAAGGCTACTATTATAATATATATAGGGTTACATAAGTGAAAAATATAAAAATATAAGAACTTCCATTAAAAAAGCTTTTGTAGCCATTTTGTGTATAAATATGAAATATATTGATTAGATTCTCAAAATAAGTATAGATATACGTATTTCACACTATTGTTTCTTAGATTTACAAGTTCACTTCAGGATCTTGAGAATTTTAAGAGAAATGTCACTTAGAAATGTAGGATTTTTGGAGTATTTATTAAGATATGTCTAACAGAGAGTTAAAAAAAGTAGTAGTAGAAGGGCTAGGGAGGGGGTTTACATATCTTAGAATCAAGTAAAGCAGCCTTCAAGAGCAAGATATCACAAAAAAATTGCTTTAAGATCAAAGTCCCAACAAACCCAGTCGATGGAACACTATTTCGCAAAATATGGTGCTGCATTTCGCACTGATTTCGCAATATCAAGGCCCAAACTGGGCTGTTTTGCACTAAAATACCCCCTGTTTGGCGAAATTTCGATTGTAGCTGCGAAATTTTTGCAAAATTGCTGACCAGTTCATGCAAACTGACGTTTCGATGTCCGTTTGAAAAAAAATGAAATTTCGATCGAAATTTTATTCCATGATCTGCATTGCCCAACTTGTTACAAAGTTCTTGAATTTCTCAACATATGATGGGCTTGTTGAACATATCAGGAGTTGGATCTTATGTCTTAAGGAGAGATGGGCCTTCCCAACAAAATAGCACCACGGAGAGAGTGGCGGACGACTTTCAATGTACTTGGTGCATTCATGGAAGACGGGATTGCTAGTAATGAAGGTTGCTACATGATTATCACATTACATAGGTATGTGTGTCATAATAATGTGTCAGAAATCAGAATAAGAGACTTGACCCATAAATATTCATGTGTAATGTGGTCTACTCGACCATCACTCTACATTCAACTTCTCCACTAAATCTTGCCACCACATTCTGTTTCTTGCTCATCCACATAACAAGACTGTCCCCTGACGTTGTCTGGGAGCATCCATAATCTGACTATAAGGACCCCAACAGCATAAGAAACGGTTGGCCTGGTGATTGTAAGATAAAGAGGTCGTGTTCCAGAGATCATGTGATTGGTCCATTGGGGAAAAAGCAAGTCAACAACCAAGCTTACCAATATTTTCAAATAGATCTAGGGTGTACTTTCTTTTCAGATACAAATATCACATATTTGTAATGGGTGTCCTCAATTCTGAGGAAATATGAGGTGCTTGTGTGGTCTTTTATGAAAAAGTGTCGCAACAAATGGGACTTTGTTTCTGTGATCCTAGCATCAATACTACCATATGAAATTATACCATAAGCATTATGAAGGCGACTATCCCTAATATAGTTATCTTGATGAAGACAGAAGGATCACAGTGTGATCTATAGAGGCCAAAGGCATAAAGGATTTGATAGTTTATCAAACTAGTTATGTGGATCAGATGTAGTTTTAGTCCATATATAGCTTTAGTGAAGTTTGCATACCACCCATCTATACTCCTAAGCAACAATTTGGGGGGTTCCTCCATGTATACAGTCTTCCACAGATGACTGTATAAGAAGCATTTTTAACCTTTAATGGATGGAGTAACCAGCCTTTGTTGACAGCAACACAAACAAAAATATGACTTGGAATTTAATCTAACCCCAGGAGAGGTCTCAACAAAGTCTACACCAGAGTCTTGCTTGTAGATATAGGCACCAAGGTGAGCTTTAACTATTTCAATGGTTCCATTAAGAAGACACTTAACAGAGAAGACCTCGGTGACATTTGACTGCCTTATGGTCAGGGGGCAAATCCATCAATGACCAACTACCACAGGAATACATAGCATCCATCTCGACATCCATAGCTTTCTTCTTGCCAGAGTGAGATAAGACTTCAGAGTTTGTCTGAGGAATAGAAAGAGGCCACATCAATAGTAAAGTGAGTCATCTCAGTATAGCAAGTTGCTTGTATACACAAAGTGAGAGATATAGTGCTTCTTAGATGTAATAGTTGCTTTTGTACAGCAATAGGCAGATGGAGATCAGAAATCATTGCATTACGAGATATTGGTGGAGGATCAGCAGGAAGCATACTTGTTAAGGCGTCAAGGCGACACGGCGTTCCACCTGAACGCCTTGTGACTAGGCGCGGCTAAGCGTTGACTAGGTGACCTTTCAAAACATTAATTTATGTATATATTTTATGTATATGTACATGTGTCACGGTTTTTATGAGCATTCTGCACTCATATACACACATTGTATAGTTATATATGTAGTTATATACATATTATAGTTATATATATATATATATATATATATATATATATATATATATATAAAGTATGTGTGACAAAATAACCAATTACATTTCTAATATATTAACAATTATGTCACGAACAAGAAAATAGTTATTGTAAAGAATGTAAGAGAGTGATCAACAAGTATATATATATATATATATATATATTGTCATACATAGCTACAATTATTAAGCAATGTAATCACTTTCCTTCATAGAATAGCTTCTGAATACAATCTGAATTGAAGGTGCAAAATTAGAAAAATCAAAAGATGCGTATTAATAGTATTAGATCCAGAGGTCAAAACAAAAAAGAGTATTAGATCAAATTAAAAGTGATATTTGGCATATAGCATAGGCAACAATATTGATTTTGAACATTAGGATAGCCACATTAAACATTAAAATACATAAATATAGGACCAAGCCCACAAAACTAGGTCAATGTGGTATTATAGGTGTTAAATAATAAAAGAAGGCAACTCGTAGTATTAGATAGGAGAAACCCTGCTCCTATAAATAGGAGAACAGGGAAGCGTACATGACATAAGACAACCCTAATGGGCCAAGACACAGTGAGGCCCATATTACAAGGACAATATAAATAACTAATAAACGGACTCTCTAACAATAGGCAAGGCGGCATTGCCTAAGTGCAGCCCTTGGACGCCTTGACAAGTATGGTGGGAAGGGAACTTTGTGTCGATATGGTCACTTGCGCCTAGAGTTGTGGCGTTGATAGACATGGACCATCATTGGGGTTTAGAAGAGCTTGCATAAGGCTATGCATCACAAAAAAACAATGATAAGAAGAGGAAAGTTATTGAAGGAAAAACGCCAATGTCCACTGTCTAGTCTATGTAGATAAGAAAGTAGGTATTGTCAATTTGATTCATTCAATTGTATTGAATCCAACTCATACAACATCAAAACCAATTATATGTATTTTGTTACTTTAATTGGTGACTAGGAAGCACAGACAATTCTCGGAGGTTGTCGTGTCCGTTTCCAACACGTGTCCAACATGGACACGTGGCGAACATGCCTCTGGCATGTCCACTTCGATTTTTTTAATTGCAATGCCGGACACGACTTGGACACTCTGTGGACACATCCAACACATGCCATCCAAACCCACTTAAGCATAAGCATATAAAAATAAACCCAAGCGTTCTCCAAATTTGTCCTCGAATACTCCTTGACCTACTAACATTAGGTGATTAAGCTTCAGTTGCTACAGGCAAGCCCTGAACACCCTGCTTTAGCAATTGTAGCAACCATCATTAGTGACATCATCTCTACCAACTGTTGCAACATTCAGGAATTTTGACATCACCCAGGAGGAGGAAAGCAGTTAGATTAATTGCCTTCTCTTCCAGTTCCATGTAACTCTTCCTCCCTTGCTTCTCCACCCCTCTTCCTCCTCTTCCTGCTTCTTCTTGTCCCACTCTTTTTTTTCCTACTCTAAAGCTACAAAGCTGCAAAAATGTCCCTTCACCTTTTTCCTACTCTATGTATGCCTCCCTCATCTACTTTTCCTTCTCTCCTTCGTGTTCCTCTTCTCATTCATGTTTCTCCTCTTTTTCCAATTTGAATGTGGCAGCAGCCACAACATGCTCCCCATCCCCCGCCTCTCATTTCAAGTTGGTCCTCCACGTCACCTTCTACCTTCTCTTGTCACTCCTCCCCCTACTCTTCTACTCGCTCCTCCAGCAAAAAGTAGCAGAGTATTGTCCTCCCAACACCGACTCATTTTCTTCTCTACATCTTCATCTTCCCTTCTCTTCTCTTACCCCTCAATTTTATGTAGTGGTCCAATGCATTCTGCTTTTTCTTCCTCTCAACCTCCAAGACACCTTCATTTTTCATCTCCTTCACCAACAACAATGTAATCCCTCACCCCTTCTTCCTCTTAATAGTACATGTTGTTCACCATTGCGTCCACCAACAATAAAACAACCACTACATCAAAATTATACTGCTCTTAATTTTTACAACTCCATTACTACAACAATTTTATAGTCAAGCATCTTAATATAGGTTGCGAATATAATCCATATTGTGACTTGTGGATATGATGTTATTAACGGTTATATGCATTCAGAGACATCATATGATGATTGTAAAAGGTATAGTTTGTACTGGATTTGATTTTAAATAAAGGAAATTTCACTATAATTATGTTTGTTTTAATACTGAGATAATTAATAAACCTAATAATATCCTAAGAATGTTTTAACTCGATGACATACGGTTTAGGTTAAGGACCTACACTTGATCATATGTATATAAAGAGTATACATTCTTATTATGTCCTTAGTCGGTTATTATTGTGGGTAGTAAAGGACAACGATAATACACAAGACTAGCACGTATGGTGAGTGACGACTATGTCTCTTTAGCAAGGGATGAGATTTCGTCGGTATCGGCGGTATACCGGTCGAAATACCGATACCGACCGGTACCGGTACAGATACGTGCAATTCTGCCGTTAGGATCGCATTTTTCGGCATACCGGTGGGTATACCGCCAATACCGCCAAATTTCGAGGGTACCGGTGCAAAATGCACCACTAACACCTCGGTACAGGGCGGCACGGGCGGCATACCGCCCCGACATACCGATATTTGCGAGCCGTCTTCTGCTGCTGCTGTTTGAAGAGGAAAAACTTGGAGAATTTGGGCGATTTTCAAGATTGGAGCTCAAATCAGCCCCAATTAAGGTATGTTTACTTAATTTCTTGCATTTCCCATCATTTCCAACCTCTCCCCTCTCTTTTCTCTTCTTATAATTCTATTCTCACCTAAAAAAATCACCAAATACCCCTAAAATCCTAGATCGACTCCAAAATACTTATGATTGATGCTATTTATCACTAGATCTATGATTATATTATATAGATCTACTGATTTATCACTAATTACCTCACTAATAATTAACATTAACATGTTATTTCATTAATTAATAGTAATAATACAATTAGTACCATTAATAATATGTATTTAATTTAGGTTTAGTAGAAGAAGTTCTATCAAAGACTAACATGAACATATATAAACAAAAATATACCCAAAATATCTAAATAATTCGTATTTTTTTATTTATAAAAATGCTGAAAATAAAAAAAACGTTTTTTTTATTTTTTTTCTTTAGAATTGTGTGTGTTAATGTTGTATAAGATAAAACTAGCATGTGGAAAGCATATCACTTGTCTTTATAATTAGTAAATATCATGTTTTATAATTTTAAAAATAATTTCAGACTTTATTTATATTTAAAAAATAATTATCTTCAAAAGAAAAATCTTTAAAAATCTTGTGTTTGATTCTATAATTACAAGCAAGTATCATACATTATAAAATATCGATTTTGATTCTACATTACATAAAAGAAACCGATTTTGTTCACTTAATGGCTTATTTTTATTTGATATTAGTATTGTGAATAGAGAATAGACTTAATAGTTAATGCGACAATGTACATTTCTTACTTGTACTTTTTTATTAAATGCTAAGTTACTAATATCATTTGCTTTGCTTGTTTGTCTTTGTCTTTTTCAGTGTTGACTTTTGAGTTTTGAGAAGATGTCTTCTTCGTCTTCAAGTGACGCTGAGGGTGCCGCTGGTCATGCATCAAAGGATGTGGATTTTGCATGGAGTCACTGCAAGCCTGTACTTGGGTCTGGGAATAGGGCAAAGATTGTCTGCAACTACTGTAAAAAAACACTTGGTGGTGGAGGAATTACTAGATTCAAGCGTCACATTACTGGTGGTGACAAGAATGTGGCAATTTGCACGAAGTGCCCTCCAAGTGTTAGGGATGACTTCAAGAAACTGATGGGTGCAAAGAGGCAAAAACAACAAAAGTTGAAGCAGGTTGAAAAGACTTACACAGATACACTCTTTGATGTTAGGGCCACAGGTTCTTCTGCTGAATCAGATGATGATATTGCATATCCTCCAGGATGTGATACTGCTTATACACGTCATATGTATAGGCGTGCTCTCAGAGACGCCCGCAAAAGTGAGTGGGATAGGGAGGAGGCAGCTCGGCTTACGAGGAGATATGGACCATCTGGTGCAGGTGGAGGCAGTGGGGCTGCACGTGTCCCGGTTGTTGACTTAGATGATGATGATGATGAAAATCAGCATGCTCAATATAAAAGAAAGAAAGGCATTGATACACTCTTCCGTTCTGCTAGTGCAAGATTGAAGCATTTTGATGAGCCAGGGGTTAGGAAGCCTGATGCTAGACAAAAAACCCTAAAAGCAATGTTTACTGGTGCGAAAGAGAAGGTAGGCAAGGCAGTGGGTAAGTTCTTCTTTGCTCATGGTATACCCGCACATGTTGCAACTGAACCATATCTACAACACATGGTGGATGTCATAGGGGAGTCGGGTAGGGGTATCAAAGCCCCCACTGCATATGAGTTGATGAACAAGTATCTTCCCAAAGAGAAGAAAGATCTACAGGTTTGGATTGAAAGCCAGAAACAATTGTGGTCTGAGTATGGCGTCACACTCATGTGTGATAGGTGGACATCTGGAAATAGAAAGCAAATTATTAACTTTCTTGTACATTGCCGTGGATCTACTGTTTTTCTAGACTCTGTTGATGCTTCTGGTGCAGTCAGGAATTACAGTTACATCAAAAATTTAATGAAGAAATACATCAAGCAGGTAGGGGTTGGGAATATAGTGCAAATAGTGACTGACAATGGCTCTAACTTCAAGAAGGCCGGTGAAAGTACAATGAAGAAATATCCGGTCTACTGGACACCATGTGCTGCCCATTGCATAGATCTGATCCTCAAGGACATGGGCTCAATTGATTACATCAAAAGTGTGACAATTGATGGTAGGTTGATCACAGGTTTCATCTACAACCATTCCTTCTTGTTAAATGCTATGAGGCGATCTGAGTACTGTGGAGGTGATCTAGTTAGACCAGGGGTGACTAGATTTGCAACGAATTACTTGGCCTTGAACTCATTAAAGTCCAAAAAAGATGGACTTAGGAGGCTTTTCAATGGTGTGGAGTGGACCTCCATGAAGGAGCACAACACCCCGGTTGGCAGAAGGATTGAAGAACTAATTGCCAGTCGGGCTTTCTGGGATAAGGTTACAAAGGTGCTGCGGATAATGGAACCTGTTGTCAAAGTGTTGAGGCTAGTAGATGGTGACAAAGCCGCAACAATGCCTTACTTGTATGATGCAATGCAAGTAATGGTGGAAGGTATTAAACAAGCAGCTCCTAGGTCCCATTCACAATACTTGTCAATTATAGACAAGCGTTGGACAGATATGCTTTTGCATCCACTGCATAAAGCAGGTATATAATTTATTTCTTCTAAATTCAGATTTATGTTCTAAGTTTCTAACTCTATAACTTGCTATAAGTTAAATAAATCTAAATCTTATTTCCTTATTTGAAATTGGTGACAGCTTACTATCTGAACCCGAGGTTCCAATACTCGCGAAAACTGGGCTTAGATGCGACTCTAATGTCTGCTGTGAGAGATATAACTAACAAATTCTTTACCTCTACTGAAGAGCGCACCATAGTGATGGATGAGGTATATAACTAAATATATTACATACATAACAAATTCTTTACCTCTAGGTCCTCTACTGAAGTTTGTTCTTAAATATTTTTGCAGTTGCGACAGTTTCGTGAAGGCCTCGGTTGTTTTGGTCATCCAAATGCAGTTGCCGACCGTGATCAGGGTGATCCTTGTGAGTGGTGGGTATGGAATGGAACGGGTGCCCCCCATCTAAGAAAAGTGGCTGTTCGTATTCTTTCTCAAACAACATCTGCAGGAGGTTGTGAAAGAAATTGGAGCACTTTCAATTTAATTCACTCAAAGAGAAGGAACAGGTTGGGGGCAGACAGGCTAAGAGATCTGGTATATGTTCACTACAACATGCGGTTGAGGGCTAGAGCAATACGAGATGCCAACTACAAAGAAGTGGATTTTACTGTCGTCCACGATCCCATTGACACCGCATACACATTCAACCCATCCAGGCGTAGAGGCATAGAAGAAGTTGATGATTCAGAAGATCCTTTAGAGGAATGGATGAATGAGATAGGTCGTCCCATTCTTGATAATCTAGATGCTCGTCCAGATCCATACATAGAAGAGCAGTTTGAAGGAGATTCTGATACTAATGTTGACCAAACTCCACCTGAAAGACTTGAGCCTGAGCATGAGCATGAAAATGTTGATATGGAGATCAATAGAGCAGTAGAAGAAGCATTGGGTAGCACAGAGTCTCCTTCAAAAAATACATCTGGGTCAAAATCAAAATCTGATAATGATGGTGGCAATGATGGCGGCGACAGTGAGCGCTCTCTTGAATATCCTCCTGCTGTTGATCCTCAGTATGATGATCGTCCTTATGTTACGAAAGCTGCACCTCCTCCTCCTCCAGCAGAAAAAGAATATCCCATGCGTGAAAAAACTTTTCAAAGGAGGAAAACTCAAACCGGCAAAGACTACAGTGGTGTTGCACCACCTCAGGCTACAGGCTCCTACGGCTACAACAATGATCGTTATTCTGATATTGCTGATTCACTTAGCAACATGAGTATTTCAGGTTCTGATTCTCAATCTCAACATGATTCAACATTGGGATTTGCCGATATGCTATTTGGGCAACCATACCCATCTCACTCTCAATATGGGTATTCTGGATATCAAAATCAGCCACCACCACCACCGCCACAACCAGAAGTAGAACATCATGTTGGATATACCTATACAGCAAATGTCTCAGGCCCACATGGAAGTTATCAGTACAACTCCCTTGCATTTTCTGAGGATGGTGGGCAAACATGGAGTGGTGGTCATTCAGTTCTTCCTGTTTCTCCAGTCCCAATACTTCCTATGGCTGTGCCTGTAGCTATTCAACATATTCCTCAAGGAAGTGAACGTCCACTCACTCGAGCTCCTCGACCTACATCTCCAAGAAAGGCACAATATCTCAGAGATTTAGAACAACATTTTCCAAAGATTGGGATGATGCAATTTGTCAACGATACTGTCTATGAGGAGCATGTGACTACATATAACCAACTTTATAGGATGCACATGTCATGGGCGGAATATCTCAATAGTATCAACTCATTACAGTATGGACAACCTGCGCGCCACTCAACATACAACTGATGTGAGTTGGTAAGTAAATATGTTATTGATATGTTGTAAATTGTATACTGTTGCATAATTGTGTATATTTAAGTTTGTGGATTGTGCTAGTAAAATTTCATATCTGAATTCCTACGTTTTGTCATCGAAATCCCAACGAAACAGGACAGGTTCCTTACCTCCCACATGATGGACCCCCCCCTACCCCACATCCAATATAGAATTTTATTGTATAAAACGATGCATTTAGGTGTGGAGATTACACCTGTAAAATTTCATATCTGAATTCCTATGTTTTGTCATCGAAATCCTTCATCGAAATCCCAACGAAACAGGACAGATTCCTTACCTCCCACATGATGGACCCCCCCCCTACCCCACATCCAATATAGAATTTTATTGCATAAAACGATGCATTTAGGTGTGGAGATTACACCTGTAAAATTTCATGAATTAATTCGTTCATTTTGGCGTCGATACGGCCAGGATTGCATCTGTCGGTATTTCCGTCGGTATACCGGTAAATACCTATTTCCAAGCTGTCGAAACGGCGTCGGTATCGGTCACCTCGTTCCTTGCTCTTTAGTCATGATATTGGATATCAACTCAGATGCATGGGTACTTGTTAGAGAACAAGTTGTATCGGATAGACTCACCTTGAGATTGACACATGGAAGTCATGTAATGACATATCAGAGTCATCTTCATGAGACAGTGGTGATTGTGATCCTTAGACCTCAAATCATTGTAGTAACACATTTTGTTGTGTACTTTGACACTAGCCAAACGTGCTCTGAAATACGAGTTGCCAAAAAGGTGGTGATTGGGTACACTGTGAGACATGGGCATACTGTGAGTGATCTAGATGGAATTTGTCTCTCCTTGATAAGTGAGACTATGAAATGCATGACCGTGCTCATGTGAGTCAATATATGATATTGAGCTCACATTTTTCCGAATTGTCTCCTCTAGTTTAAGGAACGAGATTGAATGTTAAGAAGATGACATATCATGCCTCAGTTTCAATCTAGAGATCTATGACAAAGGGATTATACGATCATGGCAACATTAATCGCTTTTCTAGGTTGTAGTTGTTCTCCAACTCACTCCAATTACTTGGGTGGCAATGATGTGTGGCTAGACACCAATATTTGCTTGTGTTGTCCTGAACATCACTACCAATGTAATTAGGAACCTACAAGGTCACACACATAAGGATGTATTAGGGAATTGAAGTTTGTAATTAAACATATGATTAGAATGGTATTGAATCATAATCATGCTAATTTACCCTCTGATCAGGCGACCAAAATGTCTAATCAGCCGATCATATTTTGACTGGGTCAATAGATCAATTGATTTTGTCAATTGGTCGACTGAGTTTCCCACGAGACAGACATGATTGGCCAATCAGGCAACCTGATCGGGCTATCACGATGTTAAAGGGAAAGTCTGAAATTTGAAAGAAATTTAGATTTGGATCTGAACTGTCGTGATCGAGCGATCAGCTAACGTGATCGGGCAATCAGGGGATTGGGCGATCACAATCAGTCTGAGTTTTTCAGCATTAAATTGTTTTTGGAATTTCTATTAAGAAGGGATTGGAATTAGATTTTTTTCAAGCCCATGACACTCTTATATAAAGGGGGCACGTACTAAAAGGTGAGATATGTCTTTTGAGACAACTTGTGAGAGGAGTTGCCTGTCAAACTTCCTTCTTAAAGAGAGGAAGTCACCCTAAGAACTGTTGCCTGACATAGGAGAAGAAAGGGTGTTCCGAGGCGACTAGCATGCTAAAAACTCTTGTTCCTCTTCGACTTGGTGTCCAAGATGGTGCACCACGTTCTCCCTCATCCATGTAAACAGAGTAGAGGCCAAGGCACACTTGCCGAGGCTTAGAGAAATTGTTCTACAAGAAGACAAACGTGCAACAACTTGATGCCCAATCCAACTTTCTTTCTTATCCATCCAGATTCTTGGTGGTCGTTCCGAATCTAAATCTGGATGATCGTGTTCTTCACTGACATAAGACGCGTTTAGTTGTTGGACAACTAGTGTGCGCAAAGGTATCACCTTTATTCCTTCTTATGTATTTTGTTCACCGACATTTTATGGCTACGATGGATCTGATGGCTCAGTATAAAGGGAAGATTTTTTTTCTGTTATTCCGTTGTGCCTTCTTCCCAAAAACCCCACAGTTTAATGTTGACTACTAGTTAGACTTCATGGTGATTGCCCTTGTGGATAATCTATTTAGACATTTTGCGTATTTATACATATCATCATCATCATCATCATCATCTAAGCCTCAGTCCCAACTATGTTGGGGTCGGCAACATGGATCCTTCATTTCCATTCAACTCTACATGGGCCATATTCTGGTTGAGATGTAGAGATTCAAAATCTCTCTTTATAAGCTCATCCCATGTTAATTTAGGCCTTCCTCTTCTTCTATTAATAGTGTTTGGCTCAATAGCATTGCTTCGTATAGGCACACTAGTTGGTCTGCGTTGCACATGTCTGTACCATCTGAGTCGGCCCTCGTGCAACTTGTCCTCAATGCTCGCCACCCCCACTTTATTCCTGATATAGTCATTTCTCCAGCGATCTTTTCTTGTCTTCCCACACATCCATCTCAACATACGCATTTCAGCCACGTTTCTTGTTGAGACCTTGTTTCTTCACCGCCCAACATTCACTCCCATAGAGCATGGTTGGTCGTATAGTTGATCTATAAAATTTACTTTTTAACCTGAGAGGGATCTTCCGATCACATAATACTCCAGTTGCACTCCTCCATTTCAACCATCCTGTAGTTATCCGGTGACAAACGTCATATTGAACATCTCCGACTATTTGAATAATAGAACCCAAGTAACGGAATTTATCACATTTTGGTATATCTACTCCGTCCAACTTGGCTCCATCATTCACACTATGAGATTGGCTGAAATTGCAATGCATATACTCAGTTTTGCTCCTGCTAATCATCAATCCATTTGATTCCAATGCCTTTCTCCAACATTCAACTTTATCATTCAATCCATCTTTAGTTTCGTCAATCAAAACAATATCATCAGCAAATAACATACACTAAGGTATATCATCCTGAACATTCTTTGTCAACACATCCATAACAAGAACGAACAGATATGGGCTGAGTGTGGATCCTTGGTGTACCCCAACTGTGATAGGAAAAGTTGGTGTCTCTCCTCCAGGAGTTTTGACACTTGCAGTAGAGCTATCATACATGTTTTGATCAAGTCAATGTATTGGATTTGCACACCCTTTTCTTCAAAACCATCCACAACACTTCTCTAAGTAATCGATCATAAGCCTTTTCTAGGTCGATAAACACCATATGAAGATCTCTTTTGCTTTGTCTATACTTTTCCATAAGCCTCATCAGAAAAATAGCATATGTTGTTGATCTTCCAGGAATGAAACCAAATTGGTTGTTTGATACATGCGTTATAGATCTTAACCTCTGCTCAATAATCCTCTCCCAGAGCTTCATCGTGTGACTCATCAACTTGATACCTCTGTAGTTTGTGCAACTCTGAACATCACCTTTATTCTTGTAGATGGGGACTACAGTACTATTTCTCCACTCATCCGGCATCTTCTTGGTCTTCATGATCTTGTTAAAGAACTTTGTTAACCACATAACTCCTTCATCCCCCATACTCTTCCATACATCAATGGGAATATCGTCTGGTCCGCATGTCTTTCTCATTTTCATCTTTTATAAAGCATTTTTGACCTCAAATGATGAAACTCATCGTGTGTAAATAATATCTCTTGTATTCCTGTCACACAAGTCTCTAATATTATATGAAGTATCTCCATTGAAAAGCTTATGGAAGTAATTTCTCCACTAGTGCTTGATATCATCGTCCTTCACCAATACTCTGCCATCTTCATTCTTGATGCATTTTACTTGACTCAAGTCTCTTCCCTTCCTTTCTCTAATACGAGCCATTTTATATATATCTTTTTCCCCTTCTCTAGCGTCCAGCTTCTTATACATATCATCAAAGTATCAAGACCTTGCCTCCCGAACAACCTTTTTAGCTTCTTGACCTTTTGTGTGTTTATACAGATAGCATATAATTTTTTTTTGTGTGTATATATATACCGTGTTGTGTTGTGTCCTATATTTCAAAAAATGGACGTGTCTCGTGTCCATGTCTATATGCGTATCTGTGCTTCCTAGATTGGTGATTATTCTCGTGTCACATGGCTCTATTCAATGAAAGGCAGATCCAAATTGTTTTTTATTTGAAGCCCTTTGCTAGGAGGTTAAGACCCACTAAAAAAAGATTTATATCTTTGTTCTAGCAATACCATTGAATAGCTCAAATGTGATTACAATCGATTTCTTCCCTTTTGTAGAATTGTTCCTCGTTCCTCTTTCCCTAATACATCACAGCAGAATGAAGTTGCAAAGAATACATAATCATATCTATAAAACTGATATTACTTAGCTTGAGATATGAATATTGTAATAGAATACTAGGGAAATGTCCTTATCACATCATATATTATTAGTCATGTGTCATCTTTTGTTCTCCATAGGCGAATACATTTTCAAGTCTGGCATCCTAAAGAGCCAATGTACCTCTATCCCTTCAAGGGGTTTGGTTGTGTGTTTTATTCATAACCTTGATCCTAGATTAGATAAGTTAGGTCCTAAGCCCACAAAGTGTGCCTTTCTCAGATATTCTAAATCATTCTTTGATGATAGTACCTCCATATCATGGGTGGAAATTTAGTTCTTGCATGTTCCTGCATTGTCGATCTTCTCTACCCCCCAGTCCTCATGAAGTTTACACTAACTACGCACGTATTAGGGGAACTTCCGCTACAGGTACTCCAGAGGATAAGTAACTTACCTTCTTTGACAGTTTCCTCTCCAAAAAAACACCAGGTAGACAAAAGGCACTGACTTGCTTATTGTCATATGTAAAGGTATAGAAACTTGCACCTCTCACCCCATCTCCAATTCTAATTCTTTAGCTAACCTTTCTTTGTCATGTTATTCCCACGTATATTACTAAGGCACTAAAATCACCCAAGATGGCAGGCTACAATGGAACAAGAGATGTTTTATTTGAGAAGTAGCAACACATGGTCTCTAGGCTAGCGCTTATCAGAAATCAATGGTTGGATGTAGGTGGGTTTTCACAGTCAAGGTTAGCCCTAACGGTTCAGTTGATATGCTTAGAGCGTGGCTGGTTGCAAAGTGATATACATAGGTTTATGGTGAACATATTTCTAGACCTTTTTTCGTTTGTGGCTAACATGGTGTCTCTTCACCTATTTTTGTCTCTGGTCGCTACATAAGCATTGCCTTTCTATCAAGTTGATAGCATCTTTTTTCAAGATGATTTAGTTGTAGGGATTTTCATTGAGTAACCACCTAGGTTTGTTGCGCAGAGGGATCTTGGTATGGTGTCTCATCTTCATAAGTCTATGTCTGATCCAAAACATTTTTGTCGTGTGACTTGTTTGACAAATTCAATTGCTCATTCTGAGTTTGGTTTCAAGTGTGCATGATAGATCATGATTTAGGCAATCAAAACTATATTCGGATGTTGAAGTTGCCAAGCCTAAGGCCGAAGTTTTTGTCTCATAGTAGAAGTATGTTTCAAATCATCTTGTAGAGAAAGGAATGTTAGGAGCTAAGTGAATTGATACCTCTGTGCATCTTAAGGTCCGAATGACATTAGAGTTGGAGGGGCTTCTTGGTGAACAATGGCGATATAGAAGCCTTGTGAGAAACTACATACTTGGTCGCCACCATAGCTAACATTGCCTTTGATACTAGTATTGTCAACTAATTTATGTAAAAGCCATGTAGAGGTCATCTTAAGGCTGCTATGCATATGTCTAATATATAAAGTAGTCACTTAGGAAAGGTCTTTTGAATCATAATCACAATCACAAAAGGTCTAAGGTTTTCTCAATTGCATGTTGTGGAAGCTCTATTATTGGTAGGAGATTCGTCATTAATTATTGTGTCTATGTGAGAGGCAATCTGATGTCATAGAAGACAAAAAAGCAAATGGTTGTAGTCATGGCAAGTGTTGAATCAAAAGATAAGAGTAATGGCTCTCGTGACCTGTGAGTTGTGCCTCAAGCATCTGTGAGAACAAGTGAGCTTTATACAAAACAGTCAAATGTGGCAATCAAGCTTCTATCCACATTGCTCATAATCCTATTAATCATGAGAGACAAAAACACATAGAGGTGGACTATCATTTCCTCATAAAGAAGATTTGGGATGGGTCGATTCCTTTGTAAGTCCTTAAATTGGTTTCGGTTAGGATCTTATGTAACAGATGGATCGATTCATCTGTCACTAGTCAAATCAGAAAATCAATTGACAAAACTTGTAACTATTTAAGGACCTACGTGTAAGCATATAGAAAATGGGCATGTAAATTGTAAGTCATTGTCTTTCCTATATATATAAGTCATTAGAGAAGTCACTAATTAACTTGTCTCCATTCCCACCACTTAAATTTTCTAAAAAAATTCTCTTGTTGGAGGAAGATAGAACCTGAACATCAGAAATGCTTAACTGCCAAGTTTCAAATGTCCAATTACAGCAGCAAGACGAAGGGTTAAAGATGCCCAGCAGCAAGTCAAGGGAAAGAGGAAATTAGAGAACAAAAATTGGTTGGTAAGAAGAGGGTGGAGCCAGAACTTTATATATATTTTTTGGGATGGGTTGGGGGGGGGGGGGTGGCGGGGCAAAAATTTTAAAATGTGTTACCTAAGAATGGAACCCGTAACCCCAATGTGAAGGAACCTATACAGGCTTAGTTATCCAATAGACTACCCAATAATCTTTGTCATGACTGTGGTACAGCTATATGATATTGTCGACGCCACCTGAAGTAACTTGAGAAATATTCACTGAACAGCGGGTTTCGAACCCGCGACAAGAACACTTCCGGCCGAATTACTGCTAGCGCTCAACCACTAAGCTACTCACTGGGTGGAGGGAAGCTAAGGTGGAAAAGAGTGGAGGGATAAGTTGTGCTCGCCAGCAGCGAGAAATGGGACAGTGCAGCAGCAGCAGCAGCAATGGCAGCGGCGGAAGTTTTGAGCAGCAGTATCAACCATAGGTGCAGAAGAAGCAACTGGCGGCTATTGCAGAGCAGGAGCAACAGAAGCAGCAATCAAAGTTCAAGAGTTCAGTGCAGCAGCTTCAGTGGCGAGAGTAGAATAGCGGTGGCGGCTGTGGAGGCCGAAAAAATTTTAGTGGCGGATTTGAAGGCCTTAGAAGCTGTCATAGCATACAGAATTGTCTCTGAACACGGGCTGTCCCCCCCCCCCAAACCCTAGATACCATACAGGAGGGTAGAGCAGAGATTAGGGAACGTGCTTACAAGGCCGGGACATTAGATAAGGGCAGGGTGACACTGCAATTTACAAGTGGTCCGCACTGTTAGGTAAGGGCAAAGGAAAAAGAAAGACCAACTCAGCTTCAACCCCACCAAAACCATCATACTTGTCGGTGGCAGTCGACCAGTTTTACCGGCCGAGGCAGGTCAGGCTTCAAAACCCTGCACAAAACATCCAAGTTGTTTCTAGAAGCCTATAACTATCAGTATGTTGTAGCCTTAAGTAGTGGCCACTGAAGGTGACATAAAATTATTATAATACTGAAAATTAGTTAAATTACTGAAACTCAGAAGAACATAGGGGGAAATCCATTTTTGTCATAAGTAAGCAGATTAGACATAAATCTAGATCCCTCTCGAAGAAAAGATATAAATCTAGGTGCATAAATAGAGTCTGGATGTGACTACACGTGAAACAGGATTGGTTTGAAATTATTATCAACATAAGAAAAAAAAGATACATACATACATATATATATATATATATATATATATATATATATATATATAGGGTAGAGATCTAGTGAGAAACATTCTAGGGTGAGAGCATGAGAGGCATTTGAATAACCATAAAGTTATAGCTTTTTTTCAATATCCAACTTTATGGATGGGAAGAACATCATGTTATTTACCTTCACACAAAAAATCACTGCAATCCAATATTTTTTACATGTCCATATATAGAATATATATATTTTACATCCAACGGTCAGCCTGAAATTCAATATTGAGCGTTGAAAAGTATTCGCTTATTTTGATGCAACACAAGTCTTATGATGATGAAATATTGTAGGAAGGTAACTAATAAAGTATATTTTTTATCCATACGGTTGGATTATGAAAAATTGATTGCTATGTCAAGTGATTCAAATGCCTCTCATGCTCTCACCAAGATATGTTTCTCACTGGATCGTTTTCCTGTATATATATATATATATATATATATATATATATATATATGGCTGTTCATTCGTTGCCCGGCGGGTAGCCAGAATTTTCGCTACCCGCTGGAGTAACTCGGGTCAAAAGAGTAACTATATGGTATGCTGGAGTAACCCGTATGAATAGCAAGAGTAACTATATGGTATGCTGGAGTAACTCTGAGTGCAAAAGAGTAACTGCGCAGAAAATATACAGTCAGTAATATATATGGACGGGTTTTTTGATTTTGGGGGGGCAAATGATATTATTTTTTGATCAAATTTTTTGGAGAGAGAGACAAAACTATCCTCTACAGTTGCGAAATTTTTTTTTAAAAAAAAAGGTATCAGGAAGTGTGAAAAATATATATATGTGTGTGTGTGTGTTTGTATATATATACATATATACATTCAGTAATATATATGGACGTGTTTTATGATTTTGGGGGGGCAAATGATATTATTTTTTGATCAAATTTTTTGGAGAGCTAGATAAAATGTTCCTCTACAATTGCGAAAAAAAAAATTAAAAAAAAAATAACAGGAAGTATGAAAAAAAATATCAGGAAGTGTTGCCGGGTAGCTACCCGTTAGTTACCCGCCGGGTATTAAAGATAAGCCCTATATATATATATATATATATATATATATATATATATATATATATATATATATATATATATATATATATATATATATATATAATAGTGTACAAGGACCCAATTGTAATTATTTAAGGACCTACATGTAAGCATATAGATAAGGGGCATGTAAATTGTAAGTCGTCTTTCCTATATATATAAGTCATTAGACATGTCAGTAATTAAGTTGTCTCCTTTTCCACCACTTATATTTTCTACAAATTTTCTAGTGTTGGAGGAAGATAGAACTTGAACACCAGAAATGCTCAACTGCCAAGTTTCAAGTGTCCAATTACAGCAGCAAGACGGAGGGTTAAAGATGCTCAGCAGCAAGTCAAGGGAAAGAAGAAATTAGAGAACAAAAATTAGTTGGTAAGAAGAGGGTGGAGGGGAGGGTAGGTGGAAAAGAGTGGAGGGATAAGTTGTGCTCGCCAGCAGAGAGAAATGAGGCAGTGCAGTAGCAGCAACAACAATGGCAGCGGCAGAAGTTTGGAGCAGCAGTATCAACCATAGGTGCAGAAGAAGCAACTAGTGGCCACTGCAGAGCAGGATCAACAGAAGCAGCAATCAAAGTTCAAGAGTGCAGTGTAGCAGCTTCAGTGGCGAGAGTAGAACAGCGGTGGCGGCTGTGGAGGCTGAAAATTTTTTAGTGACGATTTGAAGGCCTTAGAAGCTGTCATAGCGTAGAGAGCTGCCTCTGATCATTGGCTTGATCCCCCCCCCCAAAAAAAACCCTAGAAACCGTACAGGAGAGTAGAGCAGATATCAGAGAACGTGATTAGAGATAACTGAAAATAGGCAGGAAATATAGTGATTAATTCATTTTGGTCATAAGTGAGTTTATTAGCAAACGTGCTTACTTTAATGTTAGAGAAAACCCAAAATTCTGAGCAGATGTCATCTCAGATCTAAATCTAACTAGCTTTAATCTTGTGTTTGGTGTTTCGGATGGATTAGGGAGGTTAGATCAAACGATTTAAAGCTTAGCATTGAAAAGAAATGGATTTGACCTGCTACTCTGGACCTTTAAGGGTGAAAACTTGCATGTGTGAATTATACACTAAAAATGTCAAAAATACTGAAATGCTCAAAGCGGAGGGAAATTTCTTCAAAATGCCAGCCTAGTAGTGGGCCACCCCTTTCATGTGACCTAGCCTCAAATCAAAAGGTTGATAGAATTTCAAGAATTTGTTCAACCATAACTATTATATTATTTGCACTTTCTTACCAGCAATAGTAGCAGATTCCATAAGACATTTCACATGTGGATCTATTGATACACGAACCCTAAGTATGAAACTAATAAATAACAGCTAAAAATAGGTTACAGAAATCACCTTCAGATCAAATTTAGCTAGTGCAAGATGATTGAATGCCACAAGTGAGGTCAATTTCAAGTCTATGGCCCTCTTCTGAGACCTTTTCAAGAGAACAAGTAACTGTTGTTGAGTTGATAATGGCATACCCAGACCTGTACTAGAATTAAAACTATATGGTGATCCAATAATTCCAGTTGAACTGTAGACGCCTATTTCTGAAAGCAGGTTGCATATGGCAGATAATGTGTAAGCAAGGCACGAGTGATCACTGTTCTGCATAAGTCATAAATGTTTGTGAACTATTTGAGAACGGTTTAATGGCATTCAAAAGCAGTATCAATCAAATCAAACAATGTGACACTGTCATTTTGTGAAAAAAAAATCATGTCTGATCACTGTAAACACTGGTAATCATACTTCAATACACAAAACACAAACATTAGCCTAAGCAGATACCACCATCGATCATATAGTACGATTGACTCTACAAATGAATGCCTGCATATAATTGAGAAACCTAAATATATTGTCTGAGTTGTCATCTTAAATTTTAATTTCATTTTGCAAGAACATGGCGTGAAGCAAAAACGCATAATTGATTGTTTATTTGAATTATAAATACAAGGGAAAGAATCATATGCAATATAACCATTTGAGAAGTGAACAAGTGTATACGATGATACTTTGTTATTCTATTGATATGTACACCCATGTCCTATATATAGGAGAGGAGGCAATTACAAGGAGGCACAAAGGAAGCGGACTAAACCCTAATGGGCCATGGGCAACAGGCCCATGTACAGAATAAACCAATTAACCTATTAACTAAATAGGCTAATATTCTAACAGAGACTTCATAAAAGCCTAGACAAGAACTCTTTCCGTTAGAAAGGGATCAGCTCGAGTTGAATTATTTTATTCAGAATGATATACAAAAACTATTTCGAGGATATCAATTACTACCAAGGTTCAATCATTTAGTAAAAAATATATCTACATAGTTAACAGCTATGATGTATTCCCCATCATACAAGCAATGCAGCATCCTCCGTCATACAAGAAGAAATAAACTCATTGATGGAAAATTACATATCCTAAATTTACTTAAAAGGAAAAATCTATTTGAAAATTGACCAATTACAGCCAGCTGCAAAAGAAAAATAACTTCAGGACTAAATATGGGTGATTCTAATATACCATCCGTTGAGGAAGTGTCTTAAACTCTCTTGAAAAGCTTCTTTGATAAACCGGACGTCTACACCAAGCCTTGGCATCTTCAAAGTGCGTTTTAGGAATTTACATGTTTGTTAACGGTCAACCAATTGACCATATATGGTCCCCATGGCCCATATCTGGGCAAGAGCAGCAGAAACAGCAAATACACTCTAGAGTCCAGACAGACCATATATGGTCCAGACCAAACAGTATATTTGTTGGGTTTTAGGGGAGGCAGAGAAGGCAGCGGAAACAAAAATTTTCTCCCCCAAACCCGGAACAAGGAAACGCGTCAACGTCTATATAATAGGAAAGGATGGTTTGTTGAATCATACCTTGTCCCGAGGCTTGCTCGGCGACAATACCTCGCGCTTAGCGCGGTCTTCAACTCCGGTCTTCGACGGTGTCTGTGCAGCTCCTGGTCGCACCGGGACTGACGACTCCTGGTCTCACCGGACTGTCGGGTTGACAGTTGTCCTCCTGAGCGGCAGAAACCTCCTGCCTCTGAAGTAGTCCACACGGACCATCTGGAACTCCACACTCCTTGTCCCACAAGGAGTTGGAAGGAGTCACACCCTCCTGTCGGCGTACTAGTCGCCAACACACTCTCCTGCCACCAGTCGCAACTGCAGTTGTCTTTCCCTTGCTGTGCCTCCCTTTTCGGGTAGCACTTGCTCGGGCTCTCTCGGTTACCAAAACCAGAGAGAACGACAACTTTGCAGAGCAACTAGTTTGCACTGAGTTGTACTTTGAGAAGCCCCCAATACCCCTATATATATAGGAGGATCATGGGACAGGGTTCTCCATCCCGGGCAATGCGGGACTAAAAGCAGGAGTAGAAGGGTTCGAGATTTTCCACAAAAGCAACCAACTCGCAACCTGAACCGATCGTTTCACAACTGAAACGGTCAGTTGGGGACCTGAACCGGTCGGTTGACACCTCAACCGATCGGTTGGGACCCCTGAACCGGTCAGTTCACAAGTCAACCGGTCGGTTGGTGGTCCTGGTCGGTTCTCAATTGACTTTCCTTCTTTTGTTTCCAATTGATATCGAATACCAATCCTATTTCCCAATCAAATTGGGCAATTGAAACGAAAGGAAAATTCTCACCAATCCTATTTTCCCAAGTTGCTCGGTTGCACCAGTTGAATCGATCGTTTCAACACTTGAAGCAATCGGTTCACCCTGATCTTGAGCCGATCGGTTCAACACTTGAGCCGACCGGTTCACCAAGCTCAGCCGACCGGTTCATCATATGAACCGATCGGTTGGGAGTACAGGTTGTGCAGAATCAGTCAATTGCGATTTCAATCAATCCGATATTCCAATCAATGTGTCCAACACTTTGAACATTATGATATTGAGCTATCAATTGACTGAGTGTTTAATTGAACTACTAAACTCCTTTAGTAATCAATCTAAACATTGCTTGTGGACAAAACTCCTCTTCCAGGTTAAATCCTATGTGCGTGACCCTGCAGGTCCATTTCACGTTGGCCGTGAAAGTCCATAACACTTATGACTTCACAAGCAAAGAGCGGTGCCTAGTCACACATCAGTGCTACCCAAGTGAAAGTAGAAAGTTGGAGAACAACTTTCAATCCTACAATCCGTGAATGGTGTTACAGTGAATGTATAATTCCTTTGTCGTTGATATCCTGAATGAACTCGAGGCATGGAACAGTCATCCTGTCAACGTTCATTCACTTTCTTGATCTCAGAGTAGATTGGAAGAGATATGTATGATATCAATATCACATACTGATTCACACATGCGTGCGCAAGCCTATTTCAATCCTACTCATCAAGTGGCCTTGGATATCAAACTCCCTCAGGAGGGACAAATCTCATATCTATCACTCACCCCTCAAAAGCCATGTGTCAAAGCCACCCAATCATAACCTTTATAACAACCCATGTTTCAGGACTGCGTTTGATGATGTCAAAGTGTGCCCAACGACGTGTTGAGTGCAGTGATTTCAGGTCAAAGAATCACACTCACCACCATCACTGTGAATACTGACTGTGACTACCATGTCATGGTTCCATGTGTCAAACTCACGGTGGGTCTGTCCGGTACACTTGTTCTCTAACAAGTACCTATGTGTTTGGTTTGATATCTCTATATCATGACTAATGAGATTCTGTCATCAACCAACACCACAATCTAGTCTTGTGTGTCATTGCTGTCTATCTACCTTCCACAATGGCATCCGACTAGGGACATAACAAGAATGTACAAACTCTTAGCATTCGTATGATCTCATCGTTCAGGTCCTGAACCTGAAGGTATACGTCATTGAGTATTGTCATTCTCTAGACATTCAATCTGTTCTATCACTATCTCATATGACTGAAGCAGAAAGAATTGGAAGCTTGCCTTTGATGTTTATCAAATCAATCTTAATGTATCCCACCCAAGGAAGAAGATACCGACGATATCGTCAGTATACCGCTCGGTATACCGATATCGACCCAACCTGGCATCGGTTTAAGCATTTCTATCGCTGCTCCCGCAAATTTCGGTAAACCGGTGGGTTTACCGGTAAAACCGACCGGTTTTCGGCGGTAAGGAGGGGGTTCAGTGTAAAATGTCCCACTTATTGGCGATATTGGCGGTATACCGCCCCGGTATGCCGGCATTTGCGAGCGCGTTGCTGCTGCTGCTGTTGGAGTGAAAGAAAAACACATTTGGGGTGATTTTCTTCGTTGGAGCTCAAATCAGCTGTAATCAAGGTATGTTTTCTTGATTTCTTGCATTCTTCATCATTTCCAACCCATCTCCTATCTATTTCCATCTATTTTCACCATAAAATCTCTCCAAAAATCTCTAAATACACCCAAATCTTAGATCTACTTCAAAAAACTTAGGATTAATGCTATTTAACATTAGATCTATGAATATTATATGTAGATCTACTAATGTATAACTAGATCTACTACTTTTAATTAGTATTATCATATAATTTCACTAATTAATATTAAATTCGTAATAATACAATAAGTACTAGAAATAGTAGGTATCTAACTTAGGTTTAGTAGAAGAAGTTGTACCAAATAGCAATGTGAACAAATACAAACAAAAATATAGTAAAAATATTTATATTTTTCGTTTTTTTATTTATTGAAAATGCTGAAAATAAAAAAAATCATTTTTATTTGTTTTTTTTTGTTTTTTCTACAGAAATGTATGTGTTAGTGTTATGTAAGATGGAATGAGTAAAGTTGTAATACATCACTTGACTTAATACTAGATAAATATTAGATTTTATAATTTTAAAATTAATTTCAGACTTTAATTTTTTATTTAAGCCTTTTTTCTTGTTAATAAAAATCTTAAAAAATATTGTGTTTGATTCTATAAATACATTTAACATTTATACACCTAAAAGTGTTGTGTTTGATTCTATAATACATAAAATAGATTAATTTCTTGCAACTTAATGGGTTATAGATTTCATACACCTAATTTTTATTTGTCTTTGTCTTTTTGCAGTGTGACAGTGTCCACTTTTGACTTTTGAGAAGATGTCTTCAAGCGATGGTGAGGGTCCTGGGGCCGGTAATGTTGGTGGAGCTAAGAATGTGATGGATTTTGCATGGAATCACTGCACGCCTTTTGAAGGCAATAGGGCAAAGATAGTTTGCAATTACTGCAACAAGACAATTGGTGGAGGGGGGATTACTAGATTCAAACGTCACATTACTGGCGGTGACAAAAATGTGGCAATGTGCACAAGGTGTCCCCAAAGCGTTAGGGATGATTTTAGAAATATTATGGGTGCAAAGAAACACAAACAACAAAAGATGAAGGAGGCTGACAGGGGTTACACAGATACATTATTCAATGTTAGGGGCACAGGTTCTTCTGCAGAATCAGATGATGACATTGCATATCCTCCTAATTGTGACACAACTTATTCACGTCGTGCGTATAGGCATGCCCTTAGAGATTCCCGCAGAGATGAGTGGGAAAGAGAGGAGGCAGATCGAATTACAAGGAGGTATGGGCCATCTGGTGCAGGTGGAGGCAGTGGTACTGCACGTATTCCTGTTGTTGATGTAGATGATGATGAAGATAGAGCTGGTCATGGAAAAAGGAAGAAAGGTGGCATTGATACACTTTTCCGTTCTGCTAGTACGAGATTGAGGCATGTTGATGAGCCAGGGGTTAGGAGGCCTGAAGCTAGGCAAAAAGGCATTAAAGCAATGTTCACTGGTGCAAAAGATAAGGTCGGCAAGGCAGTGGGTAAGTTCTTCTTTGCTCATGGTATACCTGCACATGTTGCAACTGAACCGTATCTGTAACATATGGTAGATGTGATAGGGGATTCTGGGAGGGGCGTCAAGGCCCCCACTTCATATGAATTAATGAACAAGTATCTTCCCCTAGAGAAGAAGGATCTACAAGTCTGGATTTCAGGCCAAAAAAATGTGGGCTGAATATGGTGTCACACTTATGTGTGACGGGTGGACTAGTGGCAACAGAAGACAAATTATCAACTTTCTTGCACATTGTCGTGGATCCACAATTTTTTTGGACTCTGTTGATGCTTCAGGTGAGGTCAGGAACCACAGGTTCATAAAGAAACTAATGAAGACATACATGAAGCAGGTTGGTGTGGAAAATGTGGTGCAGATAGTTACTGATAATGGTTCTGCCTTCAAGAAGGCCGGGGACAGTTAATGAAGAAATATCCCATATACTGGACACCATGTGCTGCCCACTGCATAGATCTCATTCTCAAGGACATTGGCTCAATTGAATTCATTAAATCTGTTATCATTGATGGTAGGTTGATCACAGGATTCATCTACAACCATTCTTTTCTATTGAATGCAATGAGGCGACGTGAGTATTGTGGAGGTGATTTGATTAGAACAGGTGCAACTAGATTTGCAACAAACTTTCTTGCATTACAATCATTAAAGTTCAAAAAGGATGGACTTAGGAGGCTCTTCAATGGAGTGGAGTGGACCTCCATGAAGGAGCACAATACCCCAGTTGGCAGTAGAATTGAGCAGTTGATTGCCAGTAGACCTTTTTGGGATAAGGTTACTAGGGTGTTGCGAATAATGGAACCAATTGTCAAGGTATTGAGGCTGGTAGATGGTGACAAAACTGCAACAATGCCTTTTTTATATGATGCAATGACCTCAATGGTGGACCGCATCAAAGAAGCAGCTCCTAAGTCCAATGAGCAATACATCAGAATTTATGAGTCTCGTTGGACAAATATGCTTTTGCATCCATTGCATAAAGCAGGTATATATCTCAATCAATTATGTTCTAAGTTTCTAACTTCTGAGTTATTTGTCTAACTCATAGTCTACCTATTAAAATGTCATTCTAATTTCCTTATTTATATTTGTGACAGCTTACTATTTGAATCCGAGGTTCCAATACTCACGAACGCTTGGATTGAATCCGACTCTAATGACTGCAGTGAGAGATGTCACCAACAAGTTCATTACCTCTCCAGAAGAGCGATTGCTAGTACTGGATGAGGTATAAGATAACTATATTACTTACATTCTTAATGTCTCATTAGTCATTACTCATTAGTCATCACTTTGATTTCATCATCTAATTATCGTAAATGATGTTTTTTTTTGCAGTTGCGCCATTTCCGTGAAGGCACTGGATGTTTTGGACATCCAAATGCGGTTTCTGATCGTGAGGCAGGTGATCCTTGTGAGTGGTGGGTTTGGAATGGAACAGGTGCCCCCCATTTAAGAAAAGTGGTTGTTCGTCTCCTTGCTCAAACAACATCTGCAGGGGGTTGTGAAAGAAATTGGAGCACATTCAATCTGATACACTCAAAGAGAAGGAACAAGCTTGGGGCAAACAGGTTGAGGGACCTTGTCTACGTTCACTACAACATGCGGTTGAGGGCTAGAGCAATACGAGATGCCAACTATAGGGAAGTGGATTTTGTTGTTGTCCACGATCCCATTGACACCGCATACACTTTCAGCACTGACAGACGTAGAGGACTGGAGGAAGATTCAGAAAATCCTTTAGAGGAATGGATGAATGAGATAGGTCGTCATGTTCTTGATAATTTAGATGGGCGTCCAGATCCATACATAGAAGATCAATTTGAGCCAAACAACGGTGATGATATTATTTTTGATAATCCGCATGAAAGACTTGAGCCTGAAGTTGCACATGTAAATGTTGATATGGAAATAGATAGAAGAGTACAAGAGCAGTTAGGTAGCTCAAATTCTTCTTCTTCAGCTGGTTCTAAATCTAAGTCTGATGATAGTGACAATGATAATGATGGTGGTAATCAAAGTCAACGCTCTCCAGAATATCCTCCAGCTGTGGATCCTCAACATGATGATCGGCCTTATGTTACTAGGGGTGCACCTCCACAACAACAAGAATATCCCATGCCTGAAAAAAAATTTCAAAGAAGAAAAACTCGAACTGGGAAAGATTACAGCGGTGCACCTCCACCAAATGTCGCAATGCCCACAACTCCAAGCCCCTACCCCTACTCCTACCCATCTAATCCACAACCACAACCACATTACCGGAGTCCAAGTGATTATTATTCTGATGTTGCTGAATCAATGGATGCATTGAGTACATCTGACTCTCAATCTCAATCTCAAGAACATTCATTTGGAGATATGTTATTTGGGCAAACACTTCCATACCCATCTCAGACTTCTCAACATGGGTATTCTGGATATCAAGTTGAACCACAAGGCCCACAACCAAGGTTACAATTAGAACTTGGACCTGGTATGGGATATCATGAAGCATACTCTGTCCGTAGCCCTTATGGATGCTTTCGGGTGAACACCGAAGCATACTCTGGTGATTTCGGGCAAACATGGAGTGGTGGGCATACTACAATTTATCCTATTGCCGGAGTTCCATTACAACCTCCTTTTCCTCAACCTCCAGCTCCTCAAGCAAGGGCACCCGCACCTCCTCCCGCTTCTTCTCAGCCTCCCAGGAATTCAGCAAACAAGGCTCAATATCTCAAAGATTTACAAGAACATTTTCCAAAAATTGGGATGATGCGGTATGTGAATCCTGAAGTATATGAGGAGCATGTTGTCACATACAACAAATCGTATAGAGCTTTGATGACATGGGAGCAATATGTAGAACAACAATATCCTTATCAGCAGCCGGCGCGCCACTCAACATACAACTGATGTGAATTAGTACTTAGTAATTTACTATGTTGTTATATGTTTGTTGTAAGTTGAATATTATTGCATAAGTGTGTAAACATGCGTTTATGGATTGTGCTACTAAAATTTCAGATCTTAATTCTTATATTTTGTCATCGAAATCCTTCATCGAAATCTCAAAAAAACAGGATTGATTCCTTACCTCCCACATGATTGACCCCCCCCAACATACCCAATATAGAATTTTATTGCATAAAACGTTGCATCTAGGTGTTGAGACCACGCCTGTAAAATTTCATGATTTAATTCGTTCATTTAGGCGTCGATAAGTCCAGGATTGCATCTGTCGATATTTCCGTCGGTATACCTGTAAATATCTATTTCCACGCCGTCGATAAGTTGTCGGTATCGGCATTTAATTCCTTGATCCCACCAATCATCCCATGATTGGCTCTCAGGGCATACACACCAACAATATTGTCCAGACCAAACTGTATACGGTCCAGACCAAAGTGTATACGGTCCAACTGGACCGTAATTTGGACTGTAGTGCGATTTACACTTCATGCTAGACCTTTTGATGTAGGTTCATCAATAATATCATCTCCGTCAGTGGATGTAGGCTCCCACATTGGGAATTTGTCGAGCCACTATAAATCTTGTCTTTGTGGTTTCTTACTTGTTCCGTTGTTGATCTTTATCGTACGTATTCGGTTGGATTGCTCGATCTCACGCTTTCGCATCTCCGCAACAAGCTTGTTGGGCCCTGTTGTCCGGGTCTCACATCACCACCATACCCCAACAAGTGGTATCAAAGTGAGTTTCCCCAGATCTCTATCATGATGTCTAAGTACAACATCGAGAAGTTCGATCGCTTGAAGAGCTTCTTTGTCTGGCAACTTATTAGTATATATATTTTACTGTGTTATTTTTACTTAGTGTGTTTTGGCTTTAGACTTCTAGCTGTCTATTAGCCTCTTTTCTTTTACCCCATATTGCCTGACTCTACTCTGTCTTACTCTCTTGTCTTATAAAAGAGAGTGCCATGTACTTATTTTATTCACTCAATAAGAAGCCTTTTATTATTTTAGATGGTATTAGAGCCACCCAATCCTCCCTAAGCCCCTCCCACCCAAACCCTAAAACCCATGTCCCCATAAGCCCTAGCTGCCACCCTCTCCCTTTCCTTTTTTTCCCTTGCTACCGCCGCCCCCCTCCTTTGCCGCCGCCTAGCCTGCCCCTCCTGTCCACCACCATCTCCTTCCTCCCTCCCCTACCCACCCCGCCGCCATTTCCCATCTCCACCATCCCCTCCGCCAACACCCCCATCTCCACCAGGCCGCCACTACCACCACATCCTCCAGCCAACCCATTGCCACCCAACAACCTGCCCGCCGCCCTTCCACCTCCCTCCAACCAGCCCCCCATCGCCCCCTTTCCTCCATTCCCTATTCCACATCACCACCCTATCCATCCACTACCATCTCTCATATGGTTAGCCACCCCATTCATTCCCACTCTTCTCCGCTAGTCTCTAGACATCTCCGATAATTTTCCAATTCTGGCACGTTAACGGCTTAATTCGGTCTCGCTCTCTGCCTGCCTGCACCTCATGGTCGAATAGTTCTTCCTCCATGTTGGCGTAGGTTTTTCAATAACTTTTGTTGCCCCTTCGAGGGTTCCTGAGATCTGATGCCCAGATCTCCTACTATTATCTTCTGCCCCCGGTCCAGGCGTTCTTGGATCTGCCCATGTGTTGGGTTTCTGCTGCTGCATGCTTCTGTTGACTCCTGCGTCAACCTTCTGTCTACTACTTCTACCTGCTGCTCCTACATGCTTCCCTGCCTGTGTTGACTTCTTCCACTCATGGCATCCACTGATCTTCCCCGAAACTTGTCTGTTACTACTGCCAAACTAGATGGCTCCAACTATCACTTATGGGTGGTCTCTTTCGAGCTCTATGTCAAGGCTAAAGGGCGCTACTCCCACCTTTCTACTAAAGGCCCAGATGCTCCTGCAGCAAATGTTGATGACAAGACAAAGCAGGCCTACGATCTATGGTCCAAAGAGGATTATGGCGTTATGACCTGGATGGTCAACAGTGTTGAACCTAAAATCAGCCAATCTCTACTCCGACTAAAGACGGCTAAGGGCATGTGGGATCAACTTTCTCACGTATACTCTCATCAGCAGAATCTAAAGAAAGTGTTTGAAATTTTCAAACACTTTGCCAAGCAGGAATATTCTCATACCGATTTTGTGGAAGATATTACACTCAGTGTTGTGCTCTTTGGGATGAGTTCAAGGTCTACCATCCGCTCCCCGCAGACATTATAGAAATCCAACGACAACGCAACGAGTTGCAACTGGTTCAGTTTCTCGCTGGCTTACCATCGTCTTTTGCGGGAGTCGTTGATCAAAACATGTCCAGTGATCCTCTGCCAACCTTACGAGATGTTCTGAAGCGTGTGCAACGTCTTCCCGTTGTATCTCAAGCTCCTCCCGATTCCTCTGAAGGGATAGCCCTTGTTGTTAGGTCGGGCAACTCATTCCGTGGACGTGGCCACGGTCGTAGACGTGGTCGCGGACGATTTAATACAGGCTCAGGGCGTGGTTCGTCCTCCTCTGCCTCTGACACTAATGAACCACGCTACTGCAACTTCTGCAAAAGAACCAATTACAATGAAGACGTTGGATCAAGCATGCAAACCTGCTTGGGCAAATCAAGTCACTTCAGACCAGCCCGACACTACTGCTTCTACATCTGCCCCACCATCTGTTGACTGGATCAGATTTGAGTTTGAAAAGTTACTTCAAGCACGATAGGCTTCCTCTGCTGAGACTTCTTCTGATGGCAGTATTGTTGTCCTGACACAGTCTGGTAAGAACACATGGGTGATCGACTCTGGTGCGACCTCACATATTACTGGCAATCCTACTTTATTTTCTAGTTTGCATAAAACTACTGCTAGTCCTCCCTTTACTCTTGTCGACGATTCGCAAACACCAGTCTCCGATTTTGGGAATACCCACACTCCTGGCCACCTTTCTCTGCTTTCAGCATTATATGTTCCTAAATTCCCAATAAATTTGTTATCTGTCAGTAGAACTGTTAATAGCCTAAGGTGCTCCATAACGTTTGACTCGGACGGTGTTATTTTTAGGAAATGCGCATGAGGATGAAGATTGGTTCGGGTCATGAGGGACCAGACGGCTTATACTATCTGGAAACACCGAAGACTGTTGCATTTCTGACTACTTCTGTGACTGGCATCCAATGGCACTATCGGTTGGGACATCCGCCACTGGCTAAGTTGAAGCACTTAATCCCGAATATTTCTGATTTTGTTTTTCACTGTGAAACATGCCAATTGGGCAAACAGACTAGATCTACTTTTTCTAAGAAACCTTATATTGGCTCAAAACAGTCGTTTGATAAAGTACATGTTGATATTTGGGGCCCATGTTTAGTTTCTAGCATTTCTGGATTCCGGTACTTTATGAGTTTTATTGATTATTTCTCTAGAACCACTAGGATATTCTTGTTAAAAGATAGATCTAATATTCTTGATACTATCACTTCCTTTTTTGCTGAGATAAGTAGTATAAAAATCCTTCGCACTGACAATGCCCTTTGAGTTCATGCAAACTTTTGTTAGTCGTTTCTGTCAAAAATTGGGTACCATTCACCAATCCTCATGTGCATACACCTCAACAGAATGGAGTTGTTGAACGCAAGAATCGGCATCTCCATGAAGTTGCCCACACTCTTTTTTTTCATTACCATGTTCCCCAATGTTTTTGTCCAAAGGCTATTTCCACTGCATGCTATCTCATTAATCGCATGCATCTTCTGTTCTTGGCAATCAAGTGCCATATCAGATTCTATATCCCGATGCCCCCCTGTTTTCTGTTCCACCTCGGATTTTTGGCAGTACATGTTTTGTTAAAAATCTACCTCTAGGAATAACCAAACTTGATCCACGTGCTATCAAGTGTGTGTTCTTAGGGTACTCTAGGACACAAAAAGGGTATCGATGTTATGACCCGATTACTAAGAAATGGATAGTTTCGGATGATGTAGTCTTTTTTGAGCATCAACCGTTCTATTCTTCTGCTGGCTCCGCCCTGACATCTGATTTACTCACGGCTACACCTCTACCTTTGATTGCTGATGTTGATTCACTGGATACTACTAGTATTCCTGCTCCTTCACTGAAGGTTTATCAAAGAAGACCAAAGGCTCCAACTCCCTCCATGGCCCCTCCAAATCATCCATCCTCGACGGCAGATCCAGCACCACCTCCGCCTCATGTATTTTCTGACCTGGATATTCCGATCAGTTTACACAAAGGCACTCAGACATGCACGCAACACCCGATTGGAAATTTCTGCACTACTGCTCACTTGGGGACTAACTTTGCAAATTTTACTTCTGCTCTTTCTGTTGTTTCTATTCCTAAAATGCTTCTCAGGCTCTTAAGCATCCAACTTGGCGTCAGGCCATGGAATCTGAAATGCAAGCTCTCACTGAACGAAATACTTGGGAGTTGGTTGATACACCTCTTGTGTTCCCTCGTTGGTTGTCAATGGATTTTTACAGTCAAATATCAACCTGATGGAAATTGAGCGTCTCAAAGCTCGTTTGGTCGCCAAAGGCTACATAGACATATAGAGTGGATTATTTTGAGACTCTCTCCTGTCACCCGCCTTAACTCGGTGCGGATACTTATTTCTATGGCGGTTAATTCTGACTGGCCTTTATTTCAGCTTGATGTCAAAAATGCTTTTCTATATGGGGATCTGCACGAAGAGGTCTACATGGAGAAACCTCTCGGCTTTGTGCTTTAGGGGGAGTCCTCGAAAGTCTGCCGTCTACGCAAAGTAATTTATGGTCTGACAAGCTGAGCTCCATTCTTCAAAAATTCCAGTTCAACCGCTCTCAGTCTGATCATTTTCTATTTATTATCAAAACTACTTTTGGACTTGTTATCTTAATTGCCTACGTTGATGACATCATATTATATGGTAGTGACCCTGCAGGAATCCAGGCCACAAAACGCTACTTGGAAAACCATTTTGTCACCAAGGAATTAGGCACATTGAGATATTTTCTTGGAATTGAAGTTTCTCGGTCATTATCTGGTCTATGCTTATCTCAGCGTAAATATGTTCTGGATCTTCTATCTAATATAGGTCTGCTTGGGGCCAAGCCTGCTAGTACTCCCTTGGATCCAAACACTAATTAGGATGACGAGACCTCTCCTCCTTACCCTGACCAGCATCAGCATCGACGCATGGTCGGGAAACTGACATATCTTACTGTCACTAGAGTTGATATCACATATGTTGTTGGATTGGTTAGTAGGTATCTCGATAAGCCCAGACAGTGTCACTGGGATGTTGTCTGCCATATTCTGAAATATTTGAAAAGCTTTCTTGGGAAAGGACCTCTCTACAAGAAACATGGGCACCGCACTCTTGTTGGTTATTCTGATTCTAACTATGTTGGCAGCAAGATAGATCGTAGATCTACTTATGGATACTGCACGTTTGTAGGTGGTAACCTGGTTACATGGCGCAGCAAGCAGCAAATAGTCGTAGCTCATTCTAGTGCTGAAGCGGAGTATAGAGCAATGGCTCATACAACGGGTGAACTCTTTTGGGTACGCAGCCTTCTGAAAGATTTCGGTATCTCTGATTCTAAACCCATCCCCATGCACTGTGGCAACAAAGCAGCTATTTTTATTGCCAACAATCCTACATTCCATGAACGCACTAAGCACGTTGAATTTGACTGCCACTTTGTGCGAGAAGTTGTTTTATCTGATCAGATCTCTATGCCTTATACACAATACTTCAACACATACTTCAGATCAAGTTGCAGATATCTTCACCAAAATTCTTACGAAGACCAAATTCACTATTCTGATTGACAAGTTGGGCATGATTGATATCTATGCTCCAGCTTGAGGGGGAGTACTAGTATATATATATTTTACTGTGTTATTTTACTTAGTGTCTTTTGGCTTTAGACTTCTAGTTGTCTATTAGCCTCTTTTCTTTTATCCCATATTGCCTGGCTCTACTCTATGTCTTACTCTCTTGTCTTATAAAAGAGAGTACCATGTACTTGTTTTATTCACTCAATAAGAAGCCTTTTATCATTTTAGACAAGTCAAGTGTGAATCTTGCCTCAAGCAAGGAGTCCACAAAGCTCTTATCAAAAAGGAGAACAAATCGGAATCCATGATGGATGGTTGATGGGAGGATTTATCAAAAGGTTCGTACGAACATCTTTCTCTGCTTGAAGGATGAAGTTTTTCGTGAGGTCTTCCATCTGAAGACCGCCAAAGAAGTTAGGAAGGAACTTGAAGCACTCTACGTTAAGAAGTTTGTCACCAATGAGCTTGAGCTAAAGAAGCACCTTTTCATGCTTCACATGAAAGGAGGTCTTTCTTTGACGGCTCTTCTCGACGACTTCAGTGAAATCATCCACGGCCATGGGGTAAATCGATGTGAAGATAGAGGAAAAGGATCAAGAAATTTTGTTGCTTTGTACACTTCCATCGTCCTACAAGAATCTTTGGATAGGATGATAATTCAGATTCAAAGACTATCTCACTCCATGTATTCACAACGGCCTTGACGTCTCAAGAGAAATTAGAGGTCTTACTTCATCAAAAGTAGCGAGTGAAGCATTGGCCGCTAGATGAAGGGACTGACAGTAACAAAGACCCCGAAAGTCAAAAGCAAAAGAAGAACAAGTCAAAGTCACGTCAATCAAAGAGGTGCAACAATTGCAAGAGATAGCTCATACCCAGGAGAAATTTACACAAATTGTACATCATGCAAGGTTCCACTATCTCAAGCTCTACAGCAGATACAATTTCATCTAAAGTGTCACGGACTCCAAAATTCGTGAACTAGAATTGTTATCAGAGAGTGAATGCGGAAGCAAAAGCATAGATGAACAATAAACTTGATGCATACAAATTACATTCTCAACAGCCAACATCTATATTATAACAACATGAATTGTTACAAATACACAATTAAATATTGAAAGGAGAACCTTACAAGTCTATGACCATGTGCACAACACCTTGTGTGTTGATCTGTCGTTTCACGTATGTTTCAGGCTCAGAGCTAGCTTGGGAGAAAAGACAAGAAGTGAGCAATGTACAGGTTGTACCTATTGTGTAAGATCCTAGTTAGCATACATGATCAGAATTGTAAAACTTTCCTTTCAAATGTGTAAATGTAATTTGTAATAATTCATATTGTAAATATACATGTTGGATGTTGAGAATATTAAAGGTGTATGCATTACGATGGTTTGTTCATGTATGCGAATAACGCTTCCGCATCGCACTTTGATACGATTAGTTAACGTTTTCGGAGTCCGTCTTCTCGGCCCCACGGGTTTTCTAGAAGGCGGAATCCGAGGACGTCATAGTTGGTATCAGAGCTCGACGAGGTGCACCGCCTTCATGCCACCTCATAAACGCTTTAGGGTCAGGATACTAGATTTAAGGTGCCCCCAGGCATAGTGTAGTCGAGCCTCAGGGGACTATATCCTCACTGATATCCTAGATGGTGGTGGTGGTGGTGGTGGTGGCGGCGGCGCTGAAGCACAATAGTGAAGGTGGACGTGAATTCTAAGTTTGTACTCCGCACTATACCTTCAGCTCCATTTCTTCTCCCAGAAGCAATGCAATGGCATCAAGGATTCGCTAGGCTCATGTAAACATGGCGGGCATACGTCGAGATCCCTTCTAGAGCTTGGCCTTCAACGCTGGCAAGAGGGGATTATGCAACTAGCCAAGATCGCTACATGAAGAGAACGTGGTGACACTCAAGGACTCCCTAGACCCAAAGAGGTCGTGATGTGGTCAAACTCTTCGCAACAGAGTCCGAAGAGGGTGTTGCCAGCTGGCGATCAACAGCTAGCAATAGATCAGACTTAGTGTTAACTTCTTTGCTCGGTTCAGAACTTCAAAGGTGTAAGATGATATTGGATGCCATCAACGGCTGTCAAGGATCACATATAGCCTTTCATCCAACCTACATGAATCAATAACACGGCCTAGCTGGCAAAGGCCACACAACCAACCAGGATTATGGCACGTGACAAAAGTACACAATATATATCAAGTATTAGCTAGCTAAGTTCTGAATCATCATTCAACTAATTTTCTTTTTGATTTGAAACCTCAATGACTTCATGTAGCAAAGGGCTTTTGACCCTACCTTTCGACCCAAAATTCCTCATATTGTAGTCCACCTTAGGTACACTTTGGTGCCCGAACTCGATTGGCCCTTCAATTAAGAGACTAAAGAGGGGTACATATATAAGGATATTTAACTCGAACTTTACAACAATTTACCTCTAACATCATCGACACAAGTTCAAGTTAGTATGTCCAGGATGCATTCCAGGTTACATTGTTCATCGGATACTCAACTCCATATGTCCTCAAACCGACTAATAACTAGAGTTAATCATCTCCATGTACATAAGTGGTCCTAAATACACATTGTTGATCCTTTGATGGAATTGTAGTTATACATGCGAGTCAACAAAATCATTCTGATCAAAATCACCTCAACTTGAGTTTGACTAAATAAGATCATTCATCAACTTCAGATACTATGTTGTGTCTCGAAATCTTGAAATTTGGGTTATCACATTCACCCAACCTTGGGAATTGTCTTGAAATTCAACTAGCCTCATACTTCAAGTGGAGGTATGAAAGAGTCTCTACTGCCTCTAGGCCACCACATCTAGTTGACTAGGGTATCGAATCCTTAAACTCAGGGTCATCATGTTCACCCTACCTTAAATGGAATTTCGTCCTCATAATTCAAAAAATGTCATTCTTAAGGCGATATCAAAGACGATGGCGGCGGTGGCGAAACACGGTAGTAAAAGTGGACGTGAGTTCTGGGGTTGTACACCAGACTGTACCTTCGTCTCCATTTCTTCTCCCAGAAGCAACGCAATGGCATCAAGGACTCATTAGGCACATGTAAACACGGCGGGGATATGTCAAGATCCCGTCTAGAGTTTAGACTTCAACGGTGGCAAGAGGGGACTCTGCAATTAGCCAAGACCACTACATGAAGAGAATGTGGTATTACTCAAGGACTCCCTAGACCCAAAGAGGTCGTGATGTAGTCTAACTCTTCGCAACAGAAACCAAAGAGGGTGTTGCTAGTTGGCGATCAACACCTAGCTATAGGTCAAACTTAGTTTTAACTTCTCTACTCAGTTCAGAGGTGGAAGATGATATTGGATGCCATCTACGACTGTCAAGGATTACATATAGCCTTTCATCCAAACTGTAAGAATCAATAACACGATCGGTTGGGAAAGGCAACAAAGCCAACCAAGATCATGGCCATGAGACAAAAGTACACAATATATACTAAGTATTAGCGCTACCTAAGTTCTGAATCATCATTCAACTAATTTTCTTCTTGATTTCAAACCTCAATAACTTCATGTAGCAAAGGGCTTTTGACCCGAACTTTCGACCCAAAATTCCTCATAGTATAGTCCGCCTTATATACACTTTGCTGCCAAAACTCAATTGTTTGGCCATTCAATTAAGACACTAAAGAGGGGTACACATACAAGGATATTTAACTTATACTTTGCATCAATTTACCTTTAACATCATCAACACAAGTTCAAGTTACTTAATATGTCCAGGATGCATCTCAGGTTTCACTATTCATTGGATACTTAACACCATATGTCCTCAAATTGACTAATAATTAGTGTTAATCATCTCCATGTACATAAATGGTCCTAGATACACATTATTGATCATTTGATGATTTTGTCGTTATACATGTGAGTCAACAGAATAATGTTCTGATAAAAGTCACCTCAACTTGAGATTAACCACATAAGATCATTCAGCAACTTCAAATAATATATCGGGTCTCAAAATCTTGAAATTGGGGTTATTACATAAAAACACCACATGGCTCTAGCATATGCGTTTGGGACACATGTTTGAGAAATGGATGATGCTTTTGAACAAGAGAGGGTTGTTGTGTGGCGAAAGCATTGGAAAAAATAAATTTTTGCAAGCAATGTGTCATGGGGAAGGTCAAACGCACTAGTGACGAGACAGCAATTCATTCTTCCAAGGATGCTCTAGATTATGTTCACTCTAATCTATGGGGCCCTTCTCGTGTTTCTTCCAAAGGTGGTGCTAAATATATGATGACCATCATTAATGATTGCACAAGGAAGGTATGGGTTTATTTTCTCAAGAGCAAGGACGAGGCGTGCTCTACTTTCAAGCAGTCGAAGGCTCTTGTTGAGAATGAAACTGACAAGAGCATAAAGACTTTTTGGACTGATATGGCTTGGAGTTCAATTCTGAGTTCAATAATTTCTACAATGATCATGGGATCAAAAGACATCACACAGTGTGTAACCATACTTGTTAAGGCGGCAAGGGGAAAAGGCGCCAGGGCTGGACACCTTGCATCGCGCCTAGGCGGCTTTAATGAAATTAATGTTTTGTACGATTTACTTATGGGTATACATGTGTATTGATTTTTATAACATCCCCCATCCATATATATGTTATTTTTACCGATATCTACACAAATGTTATGATTTTTGTACCATTCCACCTTCGTATATATGTTATGTTCAGATATATAAAAGTCAATTCATAAAGTTATGGTGAATCCACTGATCTACATGTTTTAAGGGAAGAGAACATATTATATTGTTTTATACATAGATATATACATATTAAACACAATTAAACTTAGATATATACAATTTTATTGTTGCATATATAGATATATATATAATTTTAAAAGTATACTTGGATGCATAGACGTATATGTGGCAATATGGGTGTTAGAGGTTCCACTAATATACAAAACAGACTCTTATTTAGTTCTATGCTCCACTATACATCAGTATTAAACTTAAGGGATTAATGATAGCAGAGCTTTATATAGCAGCAGCAGATAATTTTTGTTTCAGAGATAATTTTCATTCCTTTAGAAATGTTTTCAGCTTATATACATAGTTTTTGCAGCTAAAATGTCTGTTTGAAGTTCCTAAAATAAGCAAGAAGGGATTTAGCATAAAGTAGCAATGTATTTATATTGCAATTGGATAGCTATTCAGGGGAAGAAAATATCTCAATATCAAGATCAGATTCAACAAACTACCAAGAAAAATAGTATAATATATATCAAGAGTATTATGATACTGATATTGTACAAGAAACATAGACACATATACTTCATTTGTATATTAGAACATGTGTATGTCAGATAAATACATGTATATAGGGTCAGGTGTCTATAAAAAACTTAAAGCAACATTTTGCTCAAGGCGCGGGTCAAGGCGCACCCCTTGGGGCGCCTTGCCGCTAGGGCGACCGCCTAGGCGCTCGCCTTGACAAGTATCTGTGTCACACGCCTTAGCAACACGGTGTAGCAGAATGAATGAATAGAACATTGTTGGAAAAGGCATGGTGCATGCTTCTCAGTGCGGGCCTAGATAGATCTTTCTAGGTTGAAGCTATATCAACCTCTTGTTATTTGGTGAACCGTTCTCCATCATCTTCTATTAATTTCAAGACTCCTGAAGAAGTTTGGTCTGCTAAACCTGTTGACTATTCGAATTGTGTATATTCGGTTGCCCTGCTTATGCACATTCTGATACTGGAAAACTAGAAGCTAGAGCTATCAAATGCATATTCTGTGGTTACGCTTCTGGAGTGAAAGGATATAGTTGTTTGTTCTAAGATCCTTCTTCATCATGTTTCTTGGTAGAGCGCACTGTTATCTTTAACGAATCTGCCACGGTGTCTACTATGCAAGACATGAATTGCTCTTCTACAAGTTCTTTGTAGGGCGTCTCACAACAGGTGGAGACCAAAGAACGGCTCATAGGTTGATGAACAAGATCCCTCTTGTGTGCCAAATGGTTCAGTGCCTACTAAAGACAAAGGGGGGATTCCAGAGAGTTCTTACCGTGTAGCCCAAGGCAAAGGAAAACGGAACGTCAAAGCAGTCCAACACTACGGCTTCGGTGACTCCATGGTAGCATATGTCCTTTCTAACATCATTGATGTGGATATTGGTGGCGGGGGCCCACCAATTTCAGCAGTGGATTGTTGTAGTGAAGTAAGGGATGGAATCTCTTCACAAGAATCAAACTCGGGAGTTGGTGGCACCTCCCAAGGCAAGAAAGTTGTGGGCTGCAAGTGGGTCTATAAGAAAAAAGGTGATACATAAGGCACGCCTTGTTGTAAAAGGCTACAGTCAAATTGAAGCCATTGATTATTACGAAGTCTTCTCATCCGTCGTCAAGCATAGTTACATACAGGTGCTTCTTTCTTTGGCAGCTATTGAAGACCTAGAGTTGCGGCAGCTAGATGTAAAAACAGCTTTTCTGCACGGTGAACTAGAAGAAAAGATCTACATGCAACAGCTAGAGAATTTTGAAGACAAAGAGAAAAATGTGTATGCGCTCAAGAGATCACTCTATGGGCTAAAGCAATCTCATGTACAATGGTACAGGAGATTTGACTCTTTCATGACGCACAATGGATTTTCCAGGAGTAGTTATGACGCTTGTGCCTACCACAAAGGGTTGGATGACAATTCCTTTCTTTATCCACTACTCTATGTCGAAAATATGATGATCGCTTTTAGACACGGATCTGAGCTGCCAAGGTGAAATCTCTTCTGGGTGGAGAATTTGATATGAAAGACCTAGGTGAAGCCAAAAAGATACTAGGCATGGAGATTCAAAGGGACCGGAAAGATAGAAGGCTTATCATGACATAGGAGAAGTATATCAAGAAAGTTCTTCGGATATTCCACATAGATGCAAAATGTGTTTCAATTCCATTTGTCGCTCACTTCAGGTTATTGGTTGTGCAGTCTCCACAGTCTGATGAAGAAGAGAAAGAGATGGCACTTGTACCTTACTCCAATGCCATTGGTAGCATCATATATGCTATAGTTTGCGCTAGACCAGACATCGCTTCTGCACTCAGTGTGGTTAGTCGTTACATGGCTCATCCTGGCAAGGCACATTGGCAAGCAGTTAAGTGGATTATGAGGTATTCCAAGGGCATTTTATATACTACTTTAGTCTTTCGTGGATGTTAAATCATCCACGAGATGATATGTTGACTCAAATTATGCATGTGACCTCGACAAGAGATCTCTCACAGGTTACATGTTCACAGTAGGATCTACAGCTATTAGTTGGACAGCCACTATACAAACTACTATTGTTTTATTTACTACTGAAGCAGAGTACATGGTGGCAATGGAAGCCATGAAAGAGGCTTTATGGCTCAAGGGTTTGATGATTCAGTTGGGCATGGTTCAAGAACAAGTTATTGTTCGTTGCGAAGTCAAAGTGTTATACATCTTAGCAAAGATCAAATGTTCCACGAGAGAACAAAGCACATTAATATCAAGTACCACTTCATTAGAGAAGTCATAGCTGAAGTCAAGATTTCAAATAATGAAGATTGGTACGTCTGTGAATTCAACCCACATGATGATAAAGACCATGGTAATAAAAAACCCGCCTTGAGGCTCTCGAGGCTTACGCCTCTTGGTGAGGCTATCCCAAATGCGCCTCGAGGCTTACGCCTCGGTGTGCTAGACTGAGGCTTACGCCTCGCATTGTCTGAGGCCCGCCTCAAAGCACTGAGGCTCTGAAGCTTAGTTGAGGCGTACGCCTCAATTCTAGATGATAAAGTCTGATGTTAACCATCAAATTGTGTATTTTTAAGATTATTACAAACACTTTCATTAAAAAATTCTTTTAGATCTTATAGTTAATTGTTATTTCTTATTAATGAACATTTAATCATCAATCTCTAAGTTACAGTTTTCAATCTTCTTTGTCAAATTTATCATTGTTTGCTTCCCTTCTTATTCAGTATCTTGTTGAATTTCGTATCATTGTTAATTAACTTTGGTTTCTTGTTCCTACTAATTCGAAATTCTATCTCCTTTAGTTTTTCTGCCATTGACATCTTTTATTCTAATAGTATAAAAAATTGATATCTCGTTATTTTTACATATTTATTTTGGTATTGTGGTGGGTCCTTAGTCTATATTATCACTATTAAGTTTCACAATTAATTTCTATTTCATTTGGTTATGTTTGTATATACCTATTTCTGTTATACACATGCACATACATAACCCACACACATATATATGTAATTACATGTATAAATTTATTTTTGTTACCGACTCATACATATTTTGAGGCTTACGCCTCAAACGCCTCGAGGCTTACGCCTCACTGAGACAAAAACGCCTCATTACGCCTCACGCATTTTTCAACCTTGATAAAGACTCTTCTGTTAGCTAAGTTTTAGCTTTGCTCAAAATTAGTCGGTCTTCTTTCCACCTAAGCTTTGCCCATGTAGGGCATGTGGAGGAGATGGTATTCTTAATTAGTTTCTGATATCGGAGAAGATTGGAAGTGTTTTTCTACTTCCATCATTTTTTAGCTGAAGACATGGTGGAGTTTGTCCAGAAAGTGTCTTAAACTCTCTAGAAAAGCTTCCTTGATGAAACGGACGTCTACACCAAGCCTCGGCATCGTCGAGATGTGTTGTTGGTGGTTACAGGTGTCTTTACGATAAACCAATTGACCATATATGGTCCCCATAAACCATATCTAGGCAAGAGCAGCAGAAACATCATACACACTCCTGATAGACCGTATATAGTTCAGACTAGACCATATACGATCCAGACCATTGTTTATATAATCCAACTAGACTATATTTTGGATTGAAGTGTGATTTACTCTACAGGCTAGACCGTATACAGTCCATCTAAGTTGTAGTCGTAGACTGGACGAATCTAGGTGACTTTGGAGCTTTGGCAACGGGTCGTATTCTTATAAATAGACCCCCTCCCCCCATACTCATCCCAAACATGAAGAGCAGCGAAGGGATATCAAGACATGTCACTTTTTAAAGACCTAAATCCAAGGACAGACCTAAGGCTTCCCTTAGGATTTCACGCCTCCAAGAGCTTCTCTCTAAGCAACCATCTTCTTACATGGTTGGCTTTAGAGTGTAAAAGGGGATTTGGTTCTTCTTCTCTCTTCTATAATCATCATCTTTGTAATCTCTCCAATAATATCGTCTCCGTCAGTGGATGTAGGCTCCCACATTGAGAATTTGTCGAGCCACTATAAATTATGGCTGGCAAAACAACACTCAACCCGAATGACCCGACCCCAACCCGAAACTTTTAAGCGGGTTAGGGTCTAAGGTCTTTCGACCTGACCCGAAATTGACTCGAACCCAAAGAACCCAAAATAAATTTAGGGTTGGGTCCAGGTTTGGACTTAAAACCCGAATTGACCTGATTGACACGAAATTCACAATTATATATTTAAATAAAATTAGAAATATTAAACTTTAAGACACTCGGTGGCCTATTAAATCACTAATCCATCAGTCATGAAGTTTATTTTGACAATTCTACATGGTTCTGTTTTGGTTTGTATGATTTATTATATAAATTGTTCTATGAGTTTGTGTTTAAAACACTCGAACAAACTACAGTAAGCTTTATATGTGTTTCTCAATCACATTGAAAGTTTGTCACAATGATTAGACAAAACATAGCAATTTTTTAATTGTTCTCCCGGTATTTGGATTTGCGGGTTAGACCCGATAGACCCAAATTATTTACGGGTCAGGTTAGGGTCAAGGGTTTTGACCTGAAAATCCATCTTTTGCAAGTTTAGGGTCTAGCCAAAAAGTGTTGACCCGAAATAAAACCAACTCAACCCAAACCCGATTGTCACCCCTACTATAAATCTTGACTTTGTGGTTGCATGCTTGTTCCGTTGTTGCTCTTCGTCGTACGTGTTCCGCTGGAATGCTTGATCTCACACTTTAGCATCCCCACAACAAGCTCGTTAAGCCTTGTTGTTCGGGTCTCACATCACCACCATACCCCAACACCATTCGCATGAACAAACCTAGTTGATTACTTTTAGTAGAGAAGACCACTAAGCAGTGGCGACTAAAAGAAGAATCACGTTTGGTTTATCAGAATATGGTTGAGACTAGCTTAAGCTGAATTCATATGTGCTTTAGCTAACATGATGTTAGTCTTGTTGACTTTTTGGATATGCACAATCAAATTTCAATTATGCTAATGTTTACCAAATTATGTCACTAACATGTGTATTAAGTGTTTCAGGTGATCAAGGAACCAAGTCAAGATCCAACTACAAAAACCATGCGGTTTTATATATGTTTGGATGCTTGTAGGTCAAGTTGTACAATGAGTATAAATTGTACAAGTGTGTTCTTTGTACAACTTGTTAGATATGATGTAAGAACAAGTGATGGTTTTCCGATACCTACCCAAAACCCAATTCCATACATATATGAAGCCTTTAGGGTTGTTAAGTTTTATTAGAAAAATCATTAGATAGATTTTCTCATTTTTAACACATCTTTTTACAGAGTTTATTCTCGGTCAAAGTCTTTTTCGACCAAGATTCACTCGGTCTAAGACTTTGTCGACCAGGATATAGCCATTGCAAATTTCTGAGTTCTGGGTCATTCTCGGTCGAAGTATTTGTCGATCGGATGAGTCTCACTTGAACTCTTTGTTGACCGAGATAAGTTCTACAGACATAATTAATATAACTCAACTAGCTATTGCAATTCAACAGCCTTAACTATAACGGCTAGTTTACCATTAATCTCATCCTAAACACTCCCCCCAACTTCCCTAACAACTTGTTAGTGATTCCTGTATATAGGATGGGTTTAGGACACTTGAGATACACTTGAGCATTCTACTACTTGCTTTTCTACTCAAAGAGCTTAGCTTCTTCATTTTCCAATATAGGCTGCCCTCAAGGTAGACTAAGCCTTAGCTCAATACTAATGTCCTTCTCCACCAAATATAGCCTTGCCTAACCCTTGTGGAGAAGATCATCATCACTTGTCCATAGTGCTTAATTGTATATCTTGTGAAAGAGTGTTGCAATTTCCTTCTTCCTTTCTTATTCATGTGCTACGGTTTGTTGTTGCTTCTCACTGCTTCAAGGTAGAAGGTTGTGGTGAAGCTCTCTTGGTGCTACTTAAAGGTTGAAGGTTGTGACCAAGGTGGTGGAGGTGGATTGTGATCCTCTCCAAGTAAGTGACCTTCCGACGACCCATCAAAGAAGGTGGTAGTTTTCCTTGAACTGAAAAGGAGGGTTTTTCTTGCGCCACAAAAGACACCGGTAAATTTTATGCATTGTGTATCAGTAAAGAAAAGGAATAAAATACATGGTTTAGAAATCCTGGTTGGAAACAACCAGGTAGTGGACTAACGTATTTATACGGAACCACTGTAAATTTTGTGTCACCTTGTAGTTGCTTCTTTTATCCGCTTTACTTGTTTTTATTTCCGCATTCTTTAAGCAAGTTGCAATTAATCATGTTTGTGTTTTAAGTTGCAAAAAGATTCCTGTGGCTCTATTCACCCCCCCCTCTACAGCTTTCAAGTCCGAATTCCACATCAATGGTGAGTACATATTTGTAATTATGTAAATATATGAAAATAAAATGCCTGTATGGTACAAGTCAATCCATATTTTTGTCATGTCCAGTGAATTAAAAAAGGCCCAGGCGACCGCTTAATCGGCCAAGACCCTCATCCGCCTAATTTAGCCCCTAAGCGCCCTATTAAGCGTTTTGAACATAATCGCCCGCTTTTTGCCCACCTCACCCGCTTTTTCCCACTTTTTGTCCGCTTTTTTCCCACTTTGTTTAAAAATATTAATGTAAGCATCTAACATTGATTAATTACATAGTCCAAGTAATGTCGACTATAATATATGAAACTTGTATACATTAAATGTTCTATGATATAGCTAGTCCTAATTTAGAATGCATACTTTGTGTGTAAGCTGTAATAATTGGGTACTGCTGTAATGCATCTAAGTAAATATCATATTGCTCTATTATACGTCTAATGCATGATTAGTTTACTGATTTCCTTGCTACTTTCAGTGATTAATGATTGGTACTACTGGTTAGTATTACTTTAGCGATTACCTTAAATCAATAATTCATAGTTTGTTATTTACAATGACCGATCTGCTTGCTGATTTTAGTGATTAGAGATACTGATTAATAGTAAAGTATTGATGAATACTTAGTTAACTACTGATTTGCTGATTAGATATGCATAGAAGTTCCTTAGAAATATATTTTTATATACACATACATGTAATTTTGCATAAAAATATATAAAATTTAGACACCCGCTTTTTCAAAAATCGCCCGCTTACCGCTTAATCGGTTACAGGGTGCTGTCCGAACGCCTCCTGCTTCCCACTTTCTGATACCTTGGTCATGTCACTAACATGCATCAGAAAAACATGCTACAAACCTTGGGAGTTAGGAGAAGGTAAACAACTCAACATTCTAAAAGTTTTTCCTTTAAGAATTTTTTGTCAAAATTCCGAAATCCCCCCCCCCGTTGGCGAAATTTTTGTCAAAATTTTGAAATTTTACTAACCTATGTTATGTGTGGGATAGCTTTGATATTGCTTCCATCTTGGAAAAAGCATACTTAGAGCATAATTTATGTATCTTTATTGGTTTTTCTACAGTTTCTGTGCTAAGATCTACTTCAAGTACCCCTCGATCTACATTTCGTTTACAAGATGTAGTGAAAATTAAGTCATCTATAACGATGGTTTTGAGATACGGGCCTCATGGCGCTAAAGGTGTATGTCTCGAGGTAAGGCGGTCTCCGGTATGCCTCAAGTCTTAAACCTTAATCTGCCTTGGTGAGGCATGAGCCTCAGTTTGTAAGAGGCATATAGAGGGGCTTGAAGCAGTGAGGCGTTTGCGAGGAGGACGCCTCAATCTCCGTGACTAAAAAACTTAGATTACCTAATTTGGGCTTATTAGGGGCCAAACTAACCCCAAATTATATATACTTATGCACATATGTATGTGTGTAATAACTAGAAATATCTTATATGCATATATCATTATGTATGTGCACACATACTTCAGTGTATATGTATAAGCATGCGTGTATATTTATAACTATTGTTTGTATGTATAGATTTATATCTACGTATGTGTGTGTATGTAATAGTATATATATATGATATAAATGTGTTTCCATTTTATATATGTATATATGACTATATACATGTGTATTTGTGAATATATGCATGTGTATTCATACATATATATAGTTATATATATACACTTATGTATGCATACATATATTTTTAAACACTTATAAAATGTGTGCCTCGAGACAATTTGAGGCTTACGCCTCACCTCACAGAGACAAAAACACCTTGATGCGCCTCACACTTTTTAACCTTGTCTATAGCCATCTCTCCACTATTGCCCCACTCCCTTTACTAAAATGCATATTTTCTAAAATATCTTCACATTTTTAAAATTTCAATACCAAATTCTACCATGAATGATATAGACTTAGTATACCAACAATGAATATTGCGTAATTTGAAATAAATGGTAAAAACTTATTGTTCATTATCAATTTTTATGAGAACGATTCAATTGAACATTAAAATGTGACAAGTAAATTAGGCAAAATTTAGGATTCAAGTGAATATATTTGATATATGATAAATTGTGAATTTTGACTTTTAACATATTATTTAAGTTTATAAGTTATCCTGAACTTTACCACTATGTTCAAAAAAACTTCACTATTAACAAACTCCAATCATAATAAATGTGTTACACTACATAGCACGCACAGGTATATTATCTTTATAGCTTAATTTAGTAGTTTTTATTAGATTTCATGACAATATCATTACTTTCTAGCTTAAAATGCGTTGAAATTTCATTAAACAACTTCCTCAAAGATTCAAGTTCAACACCTAGCAAAGTAGAAGTCCGCATCTTGCACCAATGTAGGGCTATAGGTTGGACATGATGGATCATGCTTGTATAGAACCACTGGATTATGGTAACATGGGTTGATAACTAATAGTGGATGGAAACCCCTAGAACAATGTGGACCTGATGCGATGATGCCACAACACTGATGGGATCCTGAATCGCAAAGGAGACAATGTATGATAGTGAAAACATGTTATCGACTAGGGGACCAATAGAGATAAAGCAGTTGATAGTTGATACCAACGAACACACTTGTCAAGGCCTCATCTGGGCGGACTTTGAACAATATAATTTTTTTATACTTTTTCCTATATATATACATATTTTTCAGGGTTTGTATGAGCATATCCCCCTCATATACACATGCTATACAGTTATACATGCAGGCATATATAACTAAATGTGGTGTTTTATTCCCAACATTGCATCAGATTCTCTAAATTTTCATTTTCAAGCATAAGCATGGAAAGTGGTGTTTTATTTCATTCTTTCAAAGAGTTCAGCAATTTTGGAATTCAACTACATGTGCATAGTATTTTCCTTGTGACTTAGTTAGATTAGGAAATTAATATATCTTTTCTCATTATTATTAGTGCAGCGGTAGATGTCAGGACATATTCTCTAGTACATGCAAGTATGAGCTTACTTCACTCTTACCTGTGCTAAAATGTAATTTTTCAGATGAAACTGTAGTGAATAAAGAAATTGTTGAGAGTTATAAGTTATTGGATTAATTATGTATACAGCCTCAGTATGTTTGTTCCATTCGGTTTTGAGTCTAATCATGTAATGGTCCCCTCCCCTATATATAGGAATAGCCTAATGGAATAATCTCGGCTGCAAATCACTTTTGAACATGGTATCAGAGTCAAGAGATCCACTCCTAGTATATCTGCATATTTCATTCTCATCCATGCCCAAGGCCCTTAAAAGTAGACAAAGGGGAGGCACAACATGCAGATTATATGCAGAACAGCAAACTTTTATACAAGAATCATTAAAGTAAAGAATCTAATTTCTCTGAACATCCATGTCCTGATACGGTATTTAGATCAAAGTCAGTTAGTTGTACCTATAGGAATAAAAGGAAAGACGAAAAAGCATAGCATACAAGAGCGATGGTGAAAAGGACAAACAATCAAAGAAGGATGTCATAAAGTATCAACCACTTTCTATGTTATATATTACCTGTTGTGAAATCCTCACGGCTTCAGTTAGAGCCTGGAAAAGGCATCCATGTTAATAATATATTTTTATTGAGAAAGAGCAGTAATTCGAAAGAAAAATATTTTCCCCCATACCTCTAACGCCTGCTTTGGGTGTCCAAAATGGCAATGCATGATTCCCAGACACAAAAGAGCGGACTGGTACCTCCCTAATGCAAGCTTAGAGGAAGAAAAGCTTGGGTGATGAGTAGAATCTTGATGCATTCCTGCACTGCACAAAAATTTAGAAAATACGCCCACCCATTGTGAGATGTCCACTGCATATGCAACACCATTGAAGGTAATATAAGAATAAATCATGAGTTGTATATTAAGTATCCAATATATTCATAAAATACTATTACATGAAAAGGCAGTTTATCGTATTCTTAAAGTAATATTAAGTATAAATGTTTACAGTTGACAGATCAAGTATCCAGGCAGGAGTCATCTGCATCCCTCACCCCATACATACAGGTGTTGAGTTTCCAACAAGATACATGTCGCAATACTTGGTGATTAACAAGATACATTGTGCATGCTTATATGAGATATATGCCAACTTTTACACTTTTGAAATTTATTTAGTTGTAAATCTGGTATATGTGTGGTTTAAATTGCCAGTCAGACATAATCAAGGAAATGCAACAATTGATAGAGAACCATCTTGTTATATCTATGGTTTTTGTTTTTGGTATAAAAATACTGGGTTATTTACTTACTCTGCTGTGTTTTTCCTCCTACGGCTTTATTGTATTAGTCCCATATTGCTTGCTTGTATATGTGTCTCAACTCTCTGTAGCTATATAAGAGAGTCTCATGTATACCTTTTTACTCACTGAATAAACAACTCCTTTACTATCTACATGGTATCAAGAGCAGGTTCTCCTTTTCCCCACCCATCAACCCACCCATGACGTGAGCAACATCCCTCCTCCTTCCCCCCCCCCCGCCGCCGCCCTCCTCCTTCCCCCCCCGCCGCCACCCTCCTCCCTCCCTCCCCACCGCCACCTCTCCTCCCACCGCCGCCTCAACAACCCACTCCACCCGCAACATCCTTCTTTCTCCAGGCTTCTAGCCTTTCGGCCGGCTGCCACTGGTTTTACCTCCCGTCTCCGTCTACGTCCGGGTGCTCTTCGGATCTACGATCGGAGATCCATTGGCCGGCTAAGTTGAGAGTCCTTTCGTCTCTCCATTCTATCTGCCTGCGCCTCATGAAGGAATGTTGAGTTTTCCTCATGACGGCGTAGGTTTCTCTATGCATATTCTGCCCAGTACGGGTTTTCTGATCTGACGCGTCAGATCCCTACTGCTGCTATCTGCCCTTTGTGGGTCTCTACCCTGCTACTGCACCAACTCCTGCCTCTGCTATGGCCTTCCCTGAGCCTCTGCACTCCCTGTGTGTCACCACAGTGAAGCTCGACGGCGGCTCCAACTACCATCTCTGGTCGGTGTCCTTTGTTCTATATGTCAAAGCACAAGGACGGTATCACCACCTTATGGCAGAGCCTCCTGTTGTTCCTACTGCTGATTCGGATGGCAAAACCAGACAAAGCTATGCCCAATGGTCCAAGGATGATTCTGGCGTCATGTCTTGGATCCTCAATAGTACTGAGCCTCGCATCAGCCAATCTCTTCTCTGCCTTCATGATGCTAAGGCTATGTGGGATCAACTGTCCCATGTCTATTCTCATCAGGAGAATCCCAAGCGTGTCTTTGAAATTTTCAAAACTCTAGCGAAGGAGTTCTCTACTGATACTTCCATTGATGACTTCTACAATCAATGCTCGGCTCTATGGAATGAGTTTGAACTCTACCATCCTTTGACGGCAGACATCAAAATTGCTCAGAAACAACGCAACAAACTGCAACTGGTGCAATTTTTGGCTGCACTTCCTGCCTCTTTTTCAGGAGTGGTTGACCAGATCATGTCTAGTGACCCGCTGCCAACCCTTCGAGATGTTCTGAAACATGTCCAACGCCTTCCGTCCATGACTCCTACATCTGTTGTTGAGCATCCTGCGCTTATTGCTCGATCTGTTGATTCTGGCCATGGTCGTGGTCGTGGTCGTGGTCGTGGTCGCGGCCATGTCGTGGCGGTCGCCCTCCTTCTTCAGGAGGTCGAGGCGCCTCTACTCCTGGACGTGGTACTGTTTCCGGCCCTCGCTACTGCAACTGTTGTGGCCGGGACAATCATATTGAAGATCGCTGATGGATTAAGCACGGCAAGCCAGCTTGGGCTAACCAGGATGCTACAGAAACTGTTGCTGACTCTACCCTTGACGCACCCGCTGCTCCAACTAACACTGATTGGTTACGTTCGGAGTTCGAGAAGATGTTTCAGGAACGTCTCGCACAGATGCCATCCTCGTCTACACCAGGAGCATCTGCCATGCTTGCCTCTCCATCATCTGGTAACAAATAGTGGTGCATTGACTCAGGTGCATCCACTCATATGGTTGGTGATCATCTTTTTTCGAGTCTCCATAAAACTACTCCTATATCATCTGTTACCGTTGCAAATGGATCCAAAACTGATGTTCATGGCACTAGCACAGTTCCGCTTTCACCAAATTTGCACTTGAATTTTGTTTTATATATTCCAAAGTTTCCTGTTAATTTATTGTCCGTCAGTAAGATGATTAAACAACTCAAGTGCTCTATTAAATTTGATCCTTCTGGTTGTATTTTGAAAGATCTCCGCACGAAGATGAGGATTGGTTCGGGCCGTGAAGGACCAGATGGGTTGTATTATCTGGATGGACCTCCTATTGCTGCGGCTATGCTATCTACTTCAGTGACGAGATTACAGTGGCACTTTCGCCTGGGCCATCCATCTGCTGCCAAATTAAAGCATTTATTTCCTACTTTATCGGGATACTGTGCTTGATACTATTTGCACCTTCTTTGCTGAAATTCACACTCAATTTAATCGACCTATTAAAACTCTTCGTACCGATAATGCACTAGAATTCATGCAACAATCTGTTACATCCTTTTGTGTTGCCCAAGGAACCATACATCAGTCCACTTGCCCTTACACCCCTCAACAAAATGGTGTTGCTGAACGAAAAAACTGTCACCTTCTTGAGGTTGCTCGCACCCTTCTCATACACTACAAAGTACCCCATCACTTCTGGCCTGAAGCTGTCTCTACAGCATGCTATCTTATCAATCGCATGCCTTCTTCTGTTTTGAAAATCAGGTCCCGTACACCATTTTGTTTCCTGATAAACCCTTATTTTCTCTGCCTCCTCGCATTTTTGGGAGTACTTGTTTTGTAAAACATCTTCGTCCTGGCCTCACCAAACTTGATGCTCGCTCAGTCAAACCACTGTTTCTGGGATATTCCCGTACTCAGAAAGGCTACCGTTGTTTTGATCCTGTTAAGAAACAGTGGTTTGTTAGTGCGGATGTGACCTTTTTTGAGCATATGCCTTACTATTCTACTGATGGTGACAAATTGTCGTCTGATATTATGGCTACCACACCATTACCATTGGTTGTTGAGGAATTACCAGCTCCTGATGTGCCCCAAGAACGCCCATTGCAAGTCTATCGGCGTCAGTCAAAGGACATCAATGCTTCTGAAGCCCCAGCCGAACCAAATCTTGCGTCTGCGGTTTATCCACCATCCACTGAGGTATTTTCTGACCAGGATCTTCCTATAAGTTTAAGGAAAGGTGTTCGCTCCAGTACTCAGCATCCTATCAGTAATTTCTAATCATCTGACAATCTCTGTGGTAGTTTTGCTTGTTTCACTTCTGTTTTGTCTGCTGTGACAATTCCTAAATCAGCCGACGAGGCACTTCGCCATCCTGCATGGAAACATGCTATGGAGCAGGAAATGCATGCACTTTGTGATCAACAGACATGGGATCTGGTTGATTGTCCCTCTTCATGCCATACTGTTGGATGCCGCTGGATTTTTACTATTAAATATCAACCGGATGGTACCATTGAACGCCTGAAAGCCCGATTGGTTGCGAAAGGATATACTCAAACATATGGAGTTGATTATTTCGAAACTTTTTCTCCAGTTGCACGCCTAAATTCTGTTCGTATTCTGATATCTATTGTTGTGAATAAAGACTGGCCTTTGTTTCAACTTGATGTCAAAAACGCTTTTCTATATGGAGATCTACATGAGGAGGTCTACATGGAGCAACCTTCGGGATTTGTTGCTCAGGGGGAGTCTGCTTCTAAAATCTATAAACTAAGAAAGGCAATCTATGGTCTGAAACAAAGCCCACGTGCATGGTTTGACAAGCTCAGTCAGATCTTAATTTCCTTTGGCTTTCGGCGTTCACAATCTGATCATTCAGTTTTTATTCGCAAAACTGCAGCAGGGCTGGTCATCCTTATTGTGTATGTTGATGATATTGTCCTATCTGGCAGTGATAGTGCAAGGATACAGGCAACCAAAAAGTACTTAGCACAACACTTCATCACCAAAGACCTAGGGAAACTACGATATTTTCTAGGCATTGAAGTTGCTAGATCTTCTGCAGGACTATGCATGTCACAGAGGAAATATGTTCTTGACCTTTTGCAGGAAACAGGCATGTTGGGGTGCAAGCCAGCCAACACTCCTCTGGATCCCAATATGGATTGGGATAATGATACTTCTCCACCTTAAGCTGATCATCAACAGTTCAGGAGACTGGTTGGCAAACTTATCTATTTGACTGTTACTAGAGCTTACTTGGCTGCTGATGTAGGATTTATAAGCCGGTATCTTGATAAACCCCAGCAGTGCCACTGGGATGCTATTTGTCACATCTTACGATATCTCAAAAGCTCTCCAGGGAAAGGTCTTCTGTACAAAAAGCACGGTCATTGCAATTTATCTGGATTCTCTGATTCTGACTATGCAGGAAGTCGATCTGACAGGAAATCTACATCTGGATATTGCACCTTTGTGGGAGGAAATTTGGTTACATGGTGCAGCAAAAAGCAAATAGTTGTTGCCTGATATAGTGCAGAGGCAGAATATAGAGCCATGGCTCATACTGCATGTGAGCTCTTGTGGGTCCGTGGTCTTCTGAATGAGTTTGATATCACCTCTTCTAGCCCCATTCCTATGTTCTGCGACAATAAGGCTTCCATTTTCATTGCGAGCAACCCCACCTTTCATGAAAGAACAAAACATATTGAGGTTGATTGCCACTTCGTCAGGGAGAAAGTTCTGTCTGGACATATCTGCACTCCATATCTCAGCACTGAGAAGCAGCTTGCAGACATCTTCACCAAAGTTCTACCTAAAGCTCGCTTCCAGACTTTGATTGACAAGTTGGGCTTATTCGACATCTACGCTCCAGCTTGAGGGGGAGTATAGAAATACTGTGTTATTTACTTACTCTGCTGTGTTTTTCCTCCTACTGCTTTATTGTATTAGTCCCATATTGTTTGCTTGTATATGTGTCTCAACTCTCTGTAGCTATATAAGAGAGTCCCATGTACACCTTTTTACTCACTACTGAATAAACAACTCCTTTATTATCTACATTTGGTAAACTTAAAGATTTATTTTTGACTTCATAGGTGTAGTTTACTTTGTTGTTTGATTAGTACAGAATCAAGAATTGTCTGTGTTGTAATCTTATTCTTGAGATTATATCCATGTTTCCAGTTGCTACAGATATTTCGACTGCCATCGAGATGGTTCAAGTAATCAGACTAGTGGTTGACTGGGAACAAGTAATCAAACCAGATCACTCAACAGTCTATTCCTAACAGCCTTGTAAATAAGACACTATCGTGTACCATTATTATATAGGGAATTAATACTACATCAGCTTCCTCTAATTATACATGGAATTGGTGTTTTTGGTATGAACCTGAAAGTTTTAGTTGTCTAAGATAAACCGCACTGACTGGACTGCTGATCCTCATTCAACCTAGCTAGCATGATTATTTTCTTAGTGTTTCAGTCTACTCTCCTGATCGGATCAGTCCAATGGTTTTATTGGTATCCAATCGGTCTCTCAATCAGATCAGTACAGTCTTAGACCTATGAATTTCCTTAGAGCCTATCATTGTGTGATAAACAAGCTGTTTTCCCATATCACAATTGGCACACAATGGGTCTCCTTATATAGAAGCATTAGAAGGCATGGTGTTCCGCACGTACACGATATGCTAAGCATGGAACAGGACTTCGACTTCGAGCCGACTTCGACATGTGTGGACATGGAAGTTTGCGGAAATGTCGAGGATTTTTACAACCAAACTTCGACGCAACTTCGACAAAAATTAAGCTAAAAATAGTCATTATGTGATGAAAATCGACAGATTTCATCAAATATAACTAAAAAAATATGTTTACATATAGCCATCCATATAGGTTGACATATGTAGATAAATACACAATTACATACAGTCATCTCCGAACTACAGAATTCTTCCATATATAAAGTTTGTGACACTAAACAAACTACACAAAAATGGTGTAAATCTATGGTAGATTTAGCAGAGAGGGGGTCGGTCTATTACTATTAGCTTAGAATAGTAAAAAATAACATCAAAATCATCTTACCTCAAGCTCCAACACTTTTTCCCTCTCACACAGTAAACTCCACAAAACACCAGAAGAATGTCGCCAACTTCGACAGATGTCGAGGACATTGTGGAATTTTTTTAATGGACTTGGGTCAACTTCGTTGGCATATGGGGAAATGTCGACAACTTCGATGAAATGACGAGGATATTATGGAATAAGGATGTTTATGTGGATTCGACGTCGCCAGCCGTCGACATAGACATTATCGGCGAAATTTCACCCCATGTCAAGGACATTTAGTACCATGATGCTAAGCATACTTGTTAATATATCTCTTTATATTCTATTATTTGTAATTTCTATATATAGCTAGACCTCTATGTAATTTCTCCAGTTTCTATTAATAAAAGGGTGAGAGGTCTTGAACCCTCACACACGCTGCATTGCAAGCAGCTTTGCGGCATACATTCACATGGTACCAGAGCAAAGTTACTCCTAGGGTTTCATCTAGGGCGCCGCCCCCCCTCTCTCCTCTAATCCTCTCCTTCACGCCACCGCCGTCGGGCAGCACCGTCGGTGCCACGCGGGCAGCAGCTGCCGCCACCAGCTAGGTGCAGCCGCATTAGCCACCGGTCAAGGCAGCACCGTAGCCGTCGGCTCCGCGCAGGCCCACCGTCCGCCAGCAGCCCCCGGTTCCTCCACTTGACTCCGAAGGCAACGTTTACGTAAAACGGCTCATTAAAATTTATACCGGATGCTCTGTCTATATGTAGGAAATTCCTAATCACATCTCCTCCATGTGTGATTAGGGAATTTTTCGATTGGGGGTTGTGAATATGTCAGAAACGCATCTAATCATTTAACGTGACGTGTATCTCTTTGTCACTCTCTATCCTTCTGTGACGTGTATCTCTCTGTCACCCTATCTCTCTGTTGAATCATGGAGGACACCAAGGCATCTACCATCTACAACGAGATGTCACCTATCCCCTCCATCAAGCTTAACGGGAAAAATTATCTCTTGCGGATGAATGATGTCCATACAGTGTTAGAATCTCGAGATAAAGCAAGGCATGTTGATTCTGATCCTCCTGCTTCTACTGACAAAGGCTATGTTGAATGGAAGCGTCATAATAGTCTGGTGAAGACATGGCTATGGGGGAGCATGGAACCTGGTATTGTTGTTAGGTTCATGTTCTATACTACTGCCAAAGAGATATGGGATGCAGTGAAGAAGCATTACTCTCAAGAAAAGAATGCTCTTCGTCAATTTATGATATATAATCGCCTCTTCACCGAACGACATAGAGACAAGCCTTTAGAAGAATATTTCAGAGTTATTGCTCAGAAACTGAGCTTCTATCATCCAGTGACTGTCCAAGAACAAGTCAAAGACAGAGATGACTTGATTACTACAAAGTTTCTATCTGGTCTGAATTCGTCATGCAGTTCAGCCCGTTGTGTCATCCTCGCTTCTAACAAACTTCCCAACCTTGAAGAAGCCTACTCGAGAATTTTACAATCAAATTTTAAACCAGTTGATTCTACAACATTCTCGCCTTCTAGAGATTCTCATGCATATGTAGCCGCTACAGTTAGAGGAGGTTGTACATGTATGGGACGAGGATGTGGAGCACGTCCCAAGTGCACCTTTTGTGACAAACCTGGACTCACTGTTGAGAAATGTTGGAAGAAGCATAGTAGACCTACTGCACTACCTGTGGGGGCAGCAAACTATGCGACTACTGCTAGGTCATCTGAGTTGTCTGCATCAAGTTATGGTTCTTCTGGCATCACACTCACAAAGGAAGAATATGATAGATTTATTGTGGCTACACAGCATCTGAGTGTGGGATCTTCTTTCTCAGCAAATCTGGCTTCTACCACTAGTAATCAGGCTACCTCCTTAATGGCTTCTGGTTCAACTTCTTCATGGGTGGTTGATTCTAGAGCGTCACAGCATATGACTGGTATGAGGAGACTACTTCATTCCATTGACTCACATATTCCTCACAAATCTGTGACCATAGCAGATGGTTTAGTGAGGAGAGTGTTAGTAAGTGGATCTGAATCTGTGACTTCTAAAATTGATCTTAAATATGTTCACTATGTGCCTGCATTTCCTTTTAATCTTCTCTCTGTTGCAAAATTGATTGATACGGTGAACTATACAGTGACGTTTGGGCCTTTTTGCTTTGTATTACAGGATCTCAAGAGTATGAGGACGATTAGTGGGGGGCCTAGCCGCCTAGGAAAGGTGATCTCTACCTCTTCCATGGTGACAGTCTGCCTCGTCAAGTATCTACTCCTGCTCCGGCTATCCTTTTGAGTGGTTCTCCCTTACTGTGGCACGACAGATATGGACACTCATCATTGGAGAGCTTGAGGAAGTTAGAACCTGAGTTATCCCAAGTGTATTCATTAGAGTGTCAGTCCTGTCAACTGGGAAAACATCATAGACTGTCTCATCCCAGTCGTGTCAATAAACGGGTATCTTGTCCCTTTGAGTTAGTCCACAGTGATGTTTGGGGTCAAGTAAAGACCAATAGTTATAATAGTTTTCGCTGTTTTATTTCCTTTGTGGATGATTTTTCTCGCATGACATGGATTTATTTATTAAAGAGTCGAGAGTATATGTTATCCATTGTCAAGCATTTTCATCAAGAAATAAAAGTTCAATTTGATTGCAATATTAAAATTCTTCAATCTGATAATGCCTTGGAATATGTTCAAAGTGCTATGGATGATTTTTGTAGCTCTGTTGGGATGATTCATCGTACGTCTTGTCCTCACTCAACAAAATGGGGTAGCTGAGCGTAAAAATCGCCATCTTCTGGATATTACCAGGACTATTATGTTTCAATCTGTGAGAAGAGATGAGGAGGAGAGGAGACGAACACCGAGAGATTTGTCGACTGCAAGGAGCAGCTTCCTTGAGAGGGTAATAGTCGTCTCTCATCTTTTTATATATTAGGGTAAGATACATTGTGGTACAAAGGAGAAAATAATAGAGAAACAATAAAACAAATAATATAATAAAGATAGAACTAGGAGGCAGGTCGCCGATTTCCGCCGTTGTTCTACTGTCGATGGTATCGACAGAGTGTTGTTCTGTTGTTGTGATAATCTCGATACCATCGACCTCCTGTCGATAGGATCGACGGGGATGCAGGTTGTTTCACACTCCCCCTCAAGCTGGAGAGTACAAATCGTGTATGCCCAGCTTGCCACATAATCTCTGAAAAGCTGTCGGACCCAAAGTCTTTGTCAAGATATCCGCCAGTTGATCTTCAGACTTGACGTATGGCGTCACAATAGTGTCATCTTTGATTTGATCACGAATAAAATGGCAATCAACTTCTATATGCTTTGTACGCTCATGAAAGATAGGATTCCTGGCAATGTGTATCGCAGACTGGTTGTCACACTTGAGCTCCATAAAAGACATAATAGTGATTTTTAACTCAGAAAGAACAGATTTGACCCATTGTAGTTCACAACATGCATGGGCCATAGCACAATATTCAGCCTCAATGCTGGATCTAGCTACCACATGCTGCTTTTTGCTTTTCCAAGTAATCAAATGATCACCTAGGAAAGTACAATAGCCTGATGTAGACCTTCTATCAGTATGATCACCAGCCCAATATGCATCTGAATACCCTATGAGAGTCAAAGTAGATAGAGGCACCTTAGGATTAGAATATGTGATCCCTTTACCAGGAGCACTCTTCAGATATCTCAGAATCCGGCAAACTGTTGTCCAGTGTGTCTATCGTGGTGAATGCATATGCTGACTCACGACGCCAACAGCAAAAGAAATGTTAGGTCGTGTAACAGTCAGATATATTAGTTTGCCAACTATTCTCCTGTAATATCCTGGATCTGAGTACTCAACATCATCAACCGTCTCCTTGATGTGATAATCCATAGGAGTAGATACCGGTTTAGATTCAGTCATGTATGTTTCTTGTAGTAAGTCAAGCACATATTTCCTCTGAGATAGATTGACACCTGCATGAGATCTAAGCACCTCAATGCCCAGAAAATATCTCAGTTTACCCAGATCCTTCGTTTGGAAGTGTCTCTGCAACCCTTCCTTCACACGAGATATGCCTGTAGAATCACTGCCAGTAATCACTATGTCATCAACATATACAGCAATAATGATAGAGCCACAAGAAGAGCTAGAGTAGAATAAAGAGTGATCAGTCATGGAGCGAGAAAAACCCATCTGGAGTACAACGTCACTGAACTTGTCAAACCAAACTCGAGGAAACTGTTTCAGCCCATATATGGCTTTCTTCAATTTACACACCTTCTGACACTCCCCCTGAGCAACAAACCCAGAAGGTTGCTCCATATATACCTCTTCCTGTAGGTCACCATGTAGAAAGGCATTCTTAACATCAAGTTGAAATAGGGGCCAATCAAAGGTAGTAGCCAGAGAAATAATAATCCGCACAGAATTTAGACGAGGTACTGGAGAAAAGGTCTCAAAGAAATCAACTCCATAGGTCTGTGTGTAGCCTTTTGCTACCAATCTAGCCTTCAACCTCTTAACGGATCCATCCGGATTATGTTTGATGGTGAAAACCCATCTGCAACCCACTGCTTTCTTCGCTGCAGGTAAGTCAACAAGATCCCATGTGCCATTATGCAAAAGAGCTGACATCTTAAGCTACATTGCCTGTTTCCAGCCACTGTCCTTCATAGCATCATAGTGATTCCTTGGTATATGAACAGAATCAATCCCAATAGCAAATGCGCGGGCCTGCTTAGATAAGTGGGACAGACAACACACATTTGTAATAGGATGTCTAATAGTACAAGAACGAGTACCTTTCCGAACAGCAATAGGAAGATCAAGATCTAATGCTTCTGCAGGAATCTCGTGAGTAGAAGACGATGAGGAAGGCTCAGGGACTGGTGTCGCTACCTCTTCTGGATCTTGTCTGCCGCGCCTACTATAAACATATGGGTATTGCTGAATAACAGGCCTGTCAGTTGCCTGCTCATCCTGAATAAAAGTATAATCAGGAATGATGGGCGGCGCTCCCTCACTCTGCACAGATGGTGCCACTCTCTCACTCTGAAAATCTGGTGGCACTCCCTCTCTCAACTGCTCCCCCTTACTCATAGCATAGGAGAAATATGGAGTGGTCTCATGGAAGGTAACATCCCTAGACACAAACATGCGACGAAGACTAGGATAGTAACACTTGTATCCTTTGCTAGCACTAGAATAACCAAGGAACAAGGTTTTAATAGACCTAGGGGAAAGTTTGTCAGCCTTAGGGTCAAAATTATGGACAAAAGAAGTGCAACCAAACACTCTAAGGGGAACAGAGAAGGGCAGATTCGTGGATCGTAACACAGAGAAAAGAGTTTGTCCTTTAAGAACAGAGGATGGTTGTCTATTAATTAAGAAGCAAGCGGTTAAAAGAGCTTCAGACCAGAATTTCTTAGGCACATTGGATTGAAACATGATCGAACAAGCAATATCAAGAAGATGGCGATTTTTCCTCTCAGCCACCCCATTTTGCTGAGGGGTGTGAGGACAAGACGTGCGATGGATCATGCCCACAGAACTGCAAAAATCAAACATAGCCTTTTGAACATACTCTAAAGCATTATCAGATTGGAGAGTTTTTATATTGCAGTCAAACTGAACCATTATTTCTTTATGAAAATGTTTCACAATAGATAGCACAGACTCTCGACTTTTGAGAAGGTAGATCCATGTCATGCGGAAAAAATCATCCACAAAGGAAATAAAATCACGAAAACCATTATAACTCTGGTCTTTAACAGGACCCCATACATCACTGTGGACCATACTTGTCAAGGCGCGCGCCTAGGCGTCAAGGCGCCCCAGGGTTGCGCCTAGGCGAGGACGCTTTATTATAATGCTACAGTGGCCTAGTTTTGTGGGTCTAGTTGTATATTCACTTATTTTAATGTTTGATATGGCTATACCAATGCTCAAAATTAATAGTGTTGCCTACTTTATGTGCCAAATATCACTTTTTAATTGGATCTAATACTCTTTTTTGGGTTTGACTGGATATAATACTCTTTTTTGTTTGACTGGATCTAATACTCTTAGTACACATTTTATTTTTCTTAGTTTGCACCTTCAATTCAGATTGTATTAAGTAGCTATGCTATGAAGGATAGTGATTACATTGCTTAATATTTGTAGCTATGTATGACAATAAATATATATTTATATGTTGATCACTCTTACATTCTTTACAATAATTCTTTTTGTATCCTTGACATTATTGTCAAATGATAATATATTAGAAATGTAATTGGTTATTTTTTCATACAATGAAATATATATATATGGAGAGATCGACTATAAATATGTAGATAACTACATATATAACTACACAATGTGTGTATATGGGTGGGGAAAAACCATGACACATGTGTATATACATAAAATATATACATAAATTATTATTTTTAAAGGTCGCCTAGGCGACGCCTAGGCGCAAGGCGTCCAGCCCCAACGCCGTGTCGCCTTGTCGCTTTAACAAGTATGTTGTGGACTTAACTCAAAAGGACAAGATGCCCGCTTATTGACACGACTGGGATAAGACAACCTATGATGTTTTCCCAGCTGACATGACTGACACTCTAAAGATGACACTTGGGACAACTCAAGTTCCAACTTCTGCAGGCTCTCTAACGACAGATGTTCATATCTGCAATGCCATAGTAAGGGGGAACCACTCAACATGATGGATGGAGCTGGTGCAGACACTGGGCGAGGCAGGCTGTCACCGTGGAAAAGGTAGAGATCACCTTTCCTAGGCCCCCCACCAATCGTCCTCATACTCTTGAGATCTTGTAAAACAAAACAAGGCCCAAATGTTACCGTACATTTTACAGTGTCAATCAATTTTGCAACATAAAGAAGATTAAAAAGAAACTCAGGCACAAAGTGTACAGATTTAAGATCAATCTTGGGTGTTAGAGAGACAGATCCACTACCTAGCACTCTCCTCACTGAACCATCTGCCAGTGTGACAGATTGGTGAGGGATATACGAGTCAATAGATTGGAGCAATCTCTTCCTACCAGTCATGTGATGTGACGCGCCAGAGTCAACCACCCAAGATGAAGGAGAGCCAGAAGTTATGAGAGATGTAGCCTGATTACCCGCAGTAGATGCCAGGTTTGTTGATGACGAAGATGAAGATCCCACACTCATGTGTTGTGTAGCCTGAATGAACCGATCATACTCCTCCTGAGTAAGACTGATGTCGGTCCCAGAATTGGTTCCCACAGCTGAAGACGGAGAGGAATCTGTAGAGGTGGCAGAATGTGCTGCCCCCACAGGAGGTGCAGCAGGTCTCCCATGTTTCTTCCAACACTTCTCCACTGTATGTCCCGGTTTGTCACCAGAAAGTACACTTCGGACGTGTCCCACATCCTTTACCCATACCAGGTCGTCCTCCTCTCACCGCAGCAGCTACGGATGCATGAGACTCCCCAGAAGATATAGTAGAGACAGGATTAACAGACTAAAAAATAGACTGTTGAATTTTTAAATAGGCTTCCACAAAACTTGGCAATTTATCAGAAGCCAGAATGACGCTCCGAGCAAAACCGCAAATGGGATTAAGCCCGGATAGAAATTTAGCAGTAACCAGATCGTCTCTGTCTTTGATCTGTGCAGCAACTGTCACAGGATGATAGTAGCTCAGCTCTTGAGCAAGTGCCTGAATAGCTCCAAAGTATTCTTCAAGAGATCTCACCCTGCCTCTCAGCAAACAGACGATCATATATCATGAATAGCCGAAGAGCATTCTTCTCCTGGGAATAGTGCTGCTTTACTGCGTCCCATATCTCTTTAGCTGTAGTATAGAACATAAACCTAGCCGCAATTGCAGGTTCCATACTATTCCATAACCAAGTCTTCACAAGACTGGCATGACGCTTGCATTCAGCGTATCCTTTATTAGTAGTGTCCAGGGGACCCGAGTCAACATGTCTCGCCTTGTCGCGAGATTCCAAGACAGTGTGAACAGCGTTCATCCATAGTAGATAGTTTTTCCTGTTGACCTTGATGGAGGGGATAGGAGACGCCTCGCTATAGGGAGTCTTGGTGACCTCCATTGTAGACAGGAACTTAGTGACGGATTGATACACGTCAGAGAGAAAGTTGAGGTGGCGGAGAGGAACACGCAAAGGAGATAGATGAGGTGACGGAGAGATACACGTCACAACATAAAAACACGGATAAATGTGTTACTGACGCATTCACAGCCTCCAATCGATTTTCCTAATCACACATGGAGGATATGTGATTGAGATAGCACTCTGGAAGAGACGAGTCCCTCGGATTGGGCTTTAGATAGCCGTTGGATCACCCGGAGACTCCGAAACAGTAGTTTCGGCTCCTGAGAACTGGCCGAAACTGTTGTAAACCAACCGGAAGCTTGCTAGCGGCTCCGGTCCTTGGTGGCTAGATCTACAACAGCGAGGGAAAAGTTGCTATCGATCCAGCGATGAAGACGGCTAGCGGTTGCTAGCCCAGCAACACCCGTACCGGCAGCGGGCTGCTGTTCCTGTCAGCCCGACGGCCGAGGTGGTCGCAGCGCCTTGAGAAGCGGGGCGGCGACGACTGGGAAGGAGAAAGGAGGCGGAAAGGTTGTGGCGACGGCTTGTTGAGGAAGCGGGGCGACGGATCAAAGCTGCTCTGATACCATGTGAGAAGAGATGAGGAGAGGAGACGAACACTGAGAGATTTGTCGACTGCAAGGAGCAGCTTCTTTGAGAGGGAAATAGTCGTCTCTCATCTTTTTATATATTAGGGTAAGATACATTGTGGTACAAAGGAGAAAATAATAGAGAAACAATAAAACAAATAATATAATAAAGATAGAACCAGGAGGCAGATCACCGATTTCCATCGTTGTTCTACTGTCGATACCATCGACAATCCTGTCGATACTGTCGATGGTATCGACAGAGTGTTGTTCTGTTGCTGTGATAATCTCGATACCATCGACCTCCTGTAGATAGTATCGACGGGGATGCAGGTTGTTTCACACAATCCAATGTCCCTAAGAGGTTCTGGTCTGATGCTTTTCTTACTGCCTGTTTCCTGATCAACAAGCAACCCTCTTCGGTGCTTCAAGGACGTACTCCGTTTTCTGTCTTACGTCTAAAAGATCAGCCTTTCCTTGTTCATCTCAGAGTGTTTGGTTGTAGTTCATTTGTCCACAATTTGGATCCTATGGTTGATAAATTATCCCCTCGGTCTATTAGGACTCTCTTTCTTGGGTACTCCAACCCTAGCAAAGGATACAAGTGCTATTGTCCCAGTCTCCGTCGTATGTTTGTGTCTCGGGATGTAACTCCATGAATCCACACCATATTTCTCGAGTATTCTCAGTAAGGGGGAGCAATTATGTGAAAGTGAGAGAGTGTCACCATCAGACATCGGTGAGAGAGTGCCACCTATCATTCCTGACTGAACTGTAATTCAGGAAGAGCAGCCAACAGATGATACATTAATTCAACAATATTAACATGTTTATAGCAGACGAGGCAGGCGGGATCCAGAGGAGGTAGCGACTCCAGTCTCTGAGCCTTCCCCATCTTCCTCTACTCAAGAGATTTTTGCAGAACCATCAGACCTTAATGTTCCCATTGTTGTTCGCAAAGGCACTCGTTCCTGTACTATTTGACATCCTATTGCAAATGTGTGTTGTTTGTCGAAATTATCCAAGCAGGCCCGGTCATTTGCTCTTGGGATTGATTTTGTGGTCATTCCAAGAACTCATCTTGATGTTATGAAAGATATTGGTTGGAAACAGACAATGCATATGGAAATGCCTGCTTTTCTACAAAACAACACATGGGATTATATTGACTTACCTCCAGGGAAAAATGTTGTGGGCTGCAGATGGGTATATACAGTAAAACATAATCCATATGGTTTAGTTGAGAAATTGAAGGCTAGACTGGTGGCAAAGGGTTATACTCAGACATATGGAGTTGATTTCTTTGAGAACTTTTCACCAATGGCTCGTCTAAATTCGGTACGGATTCTTATTTCTATGGCTACTATTTTTGACAGGCCTCTATTTCAGCTTGATGTCAAGAATGTCTTTCTCCATGGTGATCTACAAGAAGAGGTGTACATGGAGCAACCTCCTGATTTTGTTGCTCAGGGGGAGTGTCAGAAGGTGTGTAGATTGAAGAAAGCCATCTACGGGTTGAAACAATCTCCGAGAGCTTGGTTTGACAAGTTCAGTGATGTTGTACTAAAGATAGGCTTCTCTCATTCTGTGACTGATCACTCCTTATTTTATTCTAGCTCTTCTGTTGGATCCATAATTATTGTTGTATATGTTGATGATATAGTTATCACTGGTAGTGATTCTACAGGCATATCACGTATGAAGGAAGGATTGCAGGGACACTTTCATACAAAGGATCTGGGTAAACTGAGATATTTTCTGGGCATTGAATTACTTAGATCTCATGTAGGTACGAATTTGTCTCAGAGGAAATATGTGCTGGATTTACTGCAGGAAGCTGGCATGAGTGAATCCAAGCCGGTGTCTACCCCTATGGACTATCATGTAAAAGAGAAGACTAATGATATTGATTTATCAGATCCAGGATATTATAGGAAAATTGTTGGGAAACTGATATATCTTACAGTTACTCGCCCAGACATTTCTTTTGTTGTAGGTGTGGTGAGTCAACATATGAGCTCACCACAACAGTCACACTGGACGGCAGTCTGTCGTATTCGGAGATATCTGAAGGGTGCACTCAGTAAGGGGATCACCTACTATAGACCCAAGACTCAAGTGTCTACTCTTGTTCTTACTGGTTATGCAGATGCAGATTGGGCTGGTAATCTGAATGACAGTTGGTCTACTTCTGCGGTATTGCACGTTTCTGGGAAATCACTTTATCACCTGGAAAAGCAAAAAGCATAATGTTGTGGCTAGATCAAGCACGGAGGCTGAGTATCGAGCAATGGCTCATGCCTGTTGCGAGTTGTAGTGGGTTCAATCTGTGCTTTCTGAGTTAAAGATTTCTGTTTCGTCTCCCATAGAGCTCAGATGTGACAATCAGGTTGCTATCTACATTGCCAAGAATCCAGTCTTCCATGAGCGCACTAAGCTTATAGAGGTTGGCTGCCACTTCATCAGAGATCAAATCAAGAATGGCAATGTGATGACTCCGCATGTCAAATCTGAAGATCAACTTGCAGATGTTCTCACTAAGCCATTGAGTCCAGCAATATTTCAGAGCTTTTGCAACTAGTTGGGCATACACGATGTGTACACTCCAGCTTGAGGGGGAGTGTTAATATATCTCTTTATATTCTATTATTTATAATTTCTATATATTGTTGGACCTCTATGTAATTTCTCCAGTTTCTATTAATAAAAGGGTGAGAGGTCTTGAACCCTCACACACGTTGCATTGCAAGCAACTTTGCGGCATACGTTCACAATACTCATTGGCGCAAGTAGGCCCAATGACATCATTTTTATCTGTAATACTCCCCCTCAAGCTGGAGGGCGCATATTGTTTACTCCCAGCTTGTTACACATTCATGGGAGAGGTTTAGTGAAAATGTTAGATAGTTGTTCTCTAGTCTTTACATGAATGATGATCTTCTTTACTGTGACCAAGTTCCCGATAAAAAGGCAGTCAACATCAATGTCCTTGGTCTATTCATGAAAGACAAGATAATTGCCTATGTGAATCGATGCTTGGTTGTCACAATTTAGAACAGGAATTGTTTGTACTATAAAACTGACCCTATGTTGGGCGGCATACGAGTCTTTGAAAGAAAGGGAAGAGATCCCAAATCTAATGAAGGATAGATAGTACTCACAAAATGTCCCAACAGGCGTGAGCATTTGCTCGACATTCAGTTTCAATACTGGAGAGGGCCACTAATTATCTGTTGCTTCTCCAGCTAATCTGGCGATAACATAAGCCTATACAAAAGCCAAAAGCAAACTTCATGTCATTAGCATCACCTACCCAGTGTTAATCAGCATAGCTTGTAGCAGAGATTGTCTTATTGAGTGAGAGTTTGTGGTAACCCTTTCAAGGAGCTCTGCTATTGACATTGGAGTGGATAGCTCAAGAATTGACTGACCACTCCTAATGCAAAGGAGATATCGAGTCGAGTGATGGTCAGGTATATAAATTTGCCAACTACTCGACGATAGAATTCTAGATCGGGATATTAAGTACACCTACTCAAAAATAGGTTTTTGATGGTAGTTGATTGGGGAGGATACTAGTTTGGATTTTATTCCCTTGAATGTTTGGATTTGAGAACCTCAAACTCCTAAGATATACGAGAGTTGGCCAAGTATATAGTGTCAAAATGTCACTTGAGAGAGTTCTTAAGTGCTAGAATTCCACTGGTGTCGCTACCAGCAATGACTATATCATCAACATAAACTGTTAAAACAATGATCTCCATGTAGAGTTTGCAAACAACAGACTATGGAAGGCCAAGGATTCAAGAATTGAATTAAGCTTGTCGAACCATGTGCGCAGTGACTGCTTCAAGCAGTAGATGGATCTTTGTAGTTTACAGACTTTGTTTTTCTAGAATGTCCCTCGGTAACGAATCTTGGAGGTTGTTGCATGTAGACTTCTTCAACCAAGTAGCCATATAAGAAGGCACTTTTTGTGCCAAGTTGGTATAACGACGAGTTCAAATGTGCAGCCAAATGTATCAGGATATGTATAGACACAACATGAGTGACGAGGGGTGTAGAAGTCGACACCTAAAGTTTGAGTGAAGCCTTTAGCGACGATTCGTGCTTTGAGATGTTCCATTGTGCCATCATTATTATAGTTCACTGAGAAGGCCCATTAGAAACCAACAATATTGTGTTATGATGGACCAAGGACAAGAGACCATGTATTATTGAATTGTAGAGCAGTCATCTCTTTAGCCATTGCAGCACGCCAACCAGGGTCTTTGAGAGCTTCTTGACAGATGTGAGGAATGTAGATGTTATTGAGAGCATAGGAGACAGCTTTGACAACTCTAGTGAGTTTAAACAGAGACAAGTATGAGAGATAGGATGGCAAAAAGTGCAAGAGTATCTACCAGTATAGCAGATGTCTGAAAATGTGAAGTTGATGACGGAGCTCCCAAGGATCTAGTTGCCTCATGTGTTGATAATCTTTAGCAAAGGTAGGAATGCTCACGAGTGATGAAGGTGGTGGAGGATCAATTCGGATCATTTTTACAACAGGAGAAGAAATGGTGGCTTTTAAAGGTGTGGATGAATCTTGTGAAGAACTCACCACTTTGAGCTCCAAAGATGAATCATGTGTGAACAACATATTAGATTCCCAAAAGGTGAAACTGGCTGACAAACATCATTTGGATTGAGGGCAGAAACATGTGTAGCCTTTTTAAAAGGAGAACATCCAAAAAGGCAACATTGATTGCTCGTGGATTTAGTTTGTCAGCCTTTAGGCCAAAATTGTGTCACACACCTACAACATAAGAGACGAAGATGAAAAACTTATCAGCAGATTGGCTGAGAGAGAAGGGAATGCCTCCCTTGAGGAGAGAGGAAGGTTATAGATTGATGAGGTAGTATGTTTTAAGGAGAGCCTCGGACCACAAGTGTTTTGGTAAGTTGGATTGAAACATGAGAGAACGGGTGATGTGATATCCAACAAGTGCCTATTTTTGCCCTTGGAGACTCCATTTTGTTGTGAAGCATGAGTATGTGTTTGTTGGTGTATGACCCTTGTGTTGTAAAAAATGTACGAAGGATGCAGTCACATATTCGAGGGCATTGTCAGTGTGAATGATTTAATTTTAACGTTGAATTCAGTAATAATCTTCTGATGAAAGGTTTTAAACATCGATGATGCCTCATCACGAGTTTCAAGCAAGTACAACCACCAAATGCGAGAGAACAACCACAAACAAAATGACATAATGATATCCATTATAACTCAGTTCGAAAAGGTCACAAGTATCATTATGCACTAACTCAAAGGCATAGTGGAGTTTAAACAAGTGCTACTAGGAAAATAAACTATATGATATTTTCCTGATTGACAAAAAATTGCAAGAAATATGTTGAAGGGAATATAAAGAATGCTCAAGCCGTTTGAGTTTCACCAAGAAAGGATAGCCACAACCTTGGTACAGCTGAAGAGAGTAGGTGACTAAAGCGGAGTCATGAGCATCAATGAGAAGTCATACAAATTACATCTAGGACCCAAGGCCATTGTCGTCAAAAGTTGAGAACATTGCATAATGAAGTCAGTAGGCCCAAAGGTCACATAACACTTAAGGGAATCAACAAGTTCTGATTCAAACGTAAGATTAAATGCAAAATCAAGAACATATGAATTGAGGTCAATGTTAACATAGAAGAAAGTGAAACTGTGCAAAAATAGATGCAAAAAATTGTAGATGCGCAAATGATTCTTCTCTAGTGTACAGTATTATTGTCCACATCCCTAATCTCTTTGGCAGTGTCTAAAACATAAATTTGGAGGCAATCGAACGCTCCATCTTTTTCCAAAGGCAGTTCTTCATTTGGCTATAATCGTGTTTCCATTCTGGGGTATCATCGGCAAGATTTTTAGTGAACTAAGGTTAGTTGCGAGATTCGAGAATGGTGTGAAGCGCATTCATCAATAATAATTTTGGGCGTAAATTTAATCACAATAGCATGGGCAGAATTATTGGAAATAATTGTCTTGACCTTATCCTTCTCTTCAACCATCAAATAAAATTCTGGAAAGAAGCGACGTATTAATGGACTGAGGCCTAGTAACAAGTTACCAGATAGAAAAGTGGAGAGACCATGAAGTGAAACGCGGTAGGCAAAAGCAATATTGCAGGAAAGATAGCATATGATAGAAACTCACTCACCCATGCCTTAGGGGATAGACATGGGGAGGTAAAATCAAGATTTTAGATTAAGCGGACAGGTCATAAAGCTCTATTGTTTAAGAAACAGGTGTGGCCGGGGTCGGTCAGAACCGTACAGCAGCAAACATGGCCCGGATCAACAACGAAAAAGATCATTCTCTATGTAGCCGACAATGGGGATTGAGGACTGTCTCACTGAGGAGCCAGGAGACCCTCATCACAGGTAGGCCTGGCAATAGAACGGGTTTTGTTGGAATGGACCCGACCCAAAATAGACCCAAACCCAAACAGACCCGACCCAAATGGACTCGACTCTGAGCAAACCTGAGTGGACCCGGACCCACATAAACGCAACCAGAAACCAACCGGACCCGAAAATCATAAGAAGTGCTCTACTACAAATATTAACAAAAAAATATTAAAAATCCAAAATCAAACCCGACCCAACCCCACCCCAACTAAAATGGACCCAACCCGACCCAACCCGAAAACTGAACAAGACCAGAAAAAACCCAGATCTTCGGGTCGGATCAAGTAAGGTTGGTTGGGTATTTTTGTCAGCCCTAGAGCCGTGGAACCACTCCTACCAAGTGATGGGTGTACAAGGAGCCGGCAGCACCTTTCTTGGCAGCAGCAGGTTGCTAGGAGATCCGCAGCCCCTGTAGAAGCAGACGGTTTGTAAGGATCAGTTCCCCTTCAGTGCAGTGGCAGCAGGAGTTAGCAGCTGTTGGGGATCCTTCCTCCATCAGCATTGCAGCAAGCAAGGAACACACCCCCCCCCCGGGTCGTACCACTCACAGGCTGCTGACAGAAAGTGGCGGTCCTATCCCAAGGACCGCAGGGAAGAGAGGAAAAGAAGAGATGAAGAGTGGCGGCTGGGTATTAAGAAGGTGGCAGAAGGGTTTAGAGAGGAAGAGAAGGAAGCAGTGTTACATTAGGAGGCTAAACGCTCTGATACCAGATGATACACAAGTTGCTTTTTCACTAATCACAATTAGCACACAATGAGTCTCCTTATATAAGAGTTTTAGGAGGTACAGTGCAGTTTTGTACTGCGAGTACACGATAGGCTAAGCATACTAGCTAGCCCAAGTAGGTCCAATAACACTATGACACATATATGTCTAAAACAATGCTCAATAAAACATTAAAAAAATCCACTTGAATCCCAAATTCAAAGCTACCTGTAATCAAAATAGCAATGAAGGTTGTCCATAGAAGCAAGATAATCACCGTGGTGCAGATTGTTCAAGTACTGCAAATATTTGACCTGCACAGAAAACAGCAAAAAGCGGAGTAGATTTTAAGCAACTCAAAAATGCATAAAAATGTAAATTCTTCAGTATTCAGCAACTGCTTACGTGATGCAATTCCGGAGCCATGTCTTGAAGCTGCTTGATCATTGAATCATATGAGTTTACAGGAAACAAATTGAAGTGCCTGTGACAGTTAACACTTAGTGCTCCTAATAGAGAAAATGATATTGATATCGGAATGTGTCGAAACACTCACTTCTCAAGCAAGTCGCCTTGTTCATTCAAGTATCCGTAGACTTGCATTCTTGATCGAAGAAACATCCCTTGATGATCATGACTTTGAAAAGATTCATTGTGAGGTGAAGTTATAGCTGTACTGCTAAGCAAATCGTCATGGTAAAGTTTGGTGCTATTTGCAACCTGTACATCTTCAGTGAAGTAATATTTATGTGTAAGCCTTACCTAGAATCAAACAGAAATTGGTGGGGGATTGGAGGCAGTCATTACCACCACTGACCAAAATAGGAAAAAGAGTTTTCTGATATTCTTATATTTAACAATAGAAAAATTGTGGGTTCACAGACCTCATCGCTTGTTTGCTGAACACAGAACAGGAGTGGAACTTACTACTAAGAAGTAAGTTTTGTCATTTTACAAGTTACATGCAGGATTTATCATAGAGAGAGAGTCAAAAGGTCGCATGAAGTACAGTTACAACCGTAATGGGAGACTGTTCAAATTTCATAAGATGGGAAACATTTGAATCATATACCTTCAACAAGCTGATATAGAGACTTCGGTGCTTTCATGTGGAAGTTGTCCTTCACTACACTACTTACATATTCAGGAACAAATTCATCAGGCAATAAATTATCTTGGTGCAGATGAACATCCTCAGAAAGTTGTGCTTCAGACTCACTGCTATACCCATCATCAGGTAATTCATATGCAGAGTCCGTGCCGGAACAGTAGATACCAATATTAGTCAAAAGATGGCAAACTCCCTGTAGGGTAAATGGCAACATGGTTGTAATGTGTGTGCATGCTCAGCTCGAAGGCAAATATAGAGAGGCTCATTTACAAGTAGCAAATTTATATACAACTTTAAGAGTGAACCTATATGCAGAAATTAAGCAGCTGGCCCCATATCCAGAAACATGAGATTACATAGCTGGTGAATTATTGTCAATTCTTTATCATCCAAAGGTATTGAAAGCATTTTTTATTTGTTGGTATCCATTTGAAAATCATTTATTGCAATTCCAGAAAAAATCACACTTTCTCACTCCATTTTCTAAATATCTTCTCTATTAATGTACAATAGAATGAGTCGGTCAGCCATGGAATCACCTCCTACAGATTCCAACTTGTCAGTTTATGATGCAAACTAAAAGCAGTGTCCTGCTTATGGAACTGAAAATTTACAAAGATAAATCACAAAATCCTATATTTAGAGTAGGGAAATTATAAAAAAAATACAATCTTTGGAAAACATGTCAATAATTCTCAACTCGTTACGTGCCCCAGAAATTCGTAAGCATAGAACTTGATAAATAAATTAGGCTATGGGCAAAAAGAAGCAACATGTTTATTTATATTTATTTAACCAGCATTAATCGAGTAAAATTATGATATATATATATATATGACAATCGAGGTGGTGTTAGTTAATGCAAAAAATCAAGTTAATAAATTATAGGCTCCATAAGTACACTTCACTAAGTTCTGCATATATATGGACATGTGATATTGGCCACTTTCCATCCTTATATATAAATAAGGGTGTCACCTCTAGTCTTATCTAAGTTAAGTCAACACACACTCCAATATTGTTTTGTCATTGTATACATGGTATAAAAACGACATGAGAGGAAACTAGGAGACTTGGACCGGACTCCGGAGCAGCAGCATCTTCTCGAACCCTAGATTATCATCCTCATCACAATATGAGGGTTGTTGTAACGTCCAAGGATTTAAGGCCTCGGATATAATGATCTTATAAGGAATGATTGGACTACCCATATCACCGAGGTGCACCTCCTTTTCAGGGAGCCCATCACTAAAGAACTCCATATTTAAGCGTGCTCAGCTTGGAGTAGTACTAGGATGGGTGACTAGTCGGGAAGTTGATCCTGGCTTGCGCGTGAGTGAGGACAAAGCGCGCAATTAAGGCTATTGGTGGTCTGTGGGCTAGTCGTCATTCCTGAAACTCTACTAGAGCCTTGGGCAGTGGGCCCGATCGTTACAAATGGTATCAGAGTCATAACCCCTCCAGTAGGTGGGGCCCAAATGGGTATGTGGCATGACAATCTTGAGCCGTGCGGTCCAGGCAAAGTTGAAAAGGGCTATCCATGGTGATGTAGCCACCCTTGTGCTGGTATTCCGTGATCGGGAGCTGGGTGTCCATGAGCCATTATGGATCTGCACTGAAATGGGGCAATCTTATGAGGTCATATAGTTGAGCCTTGATGAGGACGTCAAGAGTCTAAATTGTAAGATCCAAGGATTTGAGGCCTCGGATATAATGATCTTATAAAGAATGATTGGACTACCCATATCACCAAGGTGCACCTCCTTTTCAGGGAGCCCATCACTAAAGAACTTCACAGTTAAGCATGCTCAGTTTAGACTACTAGGATGGGGACCAGTCGGGAAGTTGATCCTAATTCCCGACTTGCGCGTGAGTGAGGACAAAGTGCGCAGTTAAGGATAGTGGTGGTCTGTGGGGCCAGTCGTCATTCCTACTAGGATGGGGACCAGTCGGGAAGTTGATCCTAATTCCCGACTTGCGCGTGAGTGAGGACAAAGTGCGCAGTTAAGGATAGTGGTGGTCTGTGGGGCCATTCGCCATTCCTAAAACTCTACTAGAGCCTTGGGCAGTGGGCCCGGGCGTTACAGTTGCCTACTCCCTCTCTCTCTCCTTCCTATCGAGCTGCTTCTCCTTCTCAACGAGCTGCTCCAGTACATTACGGTAGTAGCGCAGACCACAGGACGTTGTGTCACCTGTTGTATGATCTCATCCAACCAATCAGTTGCTTCTCCAATCCATGTTCACAATCACTTAGGTCATTTGTATTTTGAGAACTAAGGATCTTAATTCTAAGTTCTCTAAGTTGAAGTCTTTTGATTCTAAGTCATGTCTGTTAGGTAAGCAGCATTGGTCCGCCTTAAGGTCTCTAGGGAATATGTATCTTGAATTTGTCTTTCATATTGTTCATCCTGACATTTGAAGACGTAGTAGGGTCCATCAAACTTGGGCTTTTATTGTATTTCTACATGATTTTTGCAGAGTTACATGGTTGTAGTTGAAGAAAAATCAATTGGATGGTGTTACCATATGCAGAATCTTATCATGAGATTGAATTGAATTTCCAAAATTTTGAATTCTAGACAACACCAAAGAATATTTCAGTCTATAGATTTGTCAAGGTGCTAGGCAGCCCTCATAACCCAAGGGCAATTAGGGCACCTTCCGCCTAGGCGAAAGTCAGGCATTCATATGCATTTTTCATTTTTAAACATTTATTTTGTTAACTTTACATATATATTTTGTTATATTCATATATATAGTCCATATAAATAGTTTTCCTTATGCTTAATCGATCCCAAGTTGACCTATATCACACCCAACATGCCCTAAATTAGACCTATTGACCTAATTTGACCTAGCTTAAGCTAAAGTAGAACTAACTTGCCATAATTTGGCATACATAAGACTAAACTTGGCATAACATGACCCCTTCAGATCTAACTTTCACTAAAATGACATTGAACTAATTTAGCTAAATCAAACTCAACTTTGCCATATTAGACCTTATTTGGCTAAATCAAACCTTACTTGGCTCATAGAAGACCTTATTTGGCCTGAATCAAACATATTTTAAACCCTAAAATGACCTAAGTTGAATTCATTTCACCTGATTCGGGCCAAAATGAGCTAAATCGGCCTTAGAGTGACTTAAATTGGGCCTAAAAGGCCCTAGGCGCCCACCCGGGCCACTGAAGGATCTGGGCGTCTAGCTCTAAAGGCATTGCCTAATGGCCACCGAGCACCTAGGGGACCTATGTGAGCGCCTTGATGATGATGAGTTATACATTCACTCGATCATTATCCATCAAAGATACCATCCACCAATGTGCATGTCCTCATACCTCAACTATATGACATCATTGAAAGGAAAAATTGACAAATCATTGAGACCACCATAACTATCCTAAACATGAATTTTGCTAAAGAGTATTAGGGCAATGATGTTCTCATAGCCACATGTTTCATTAGCAGAACGCCATCCACCACCATACACAATCAGATCCCAACATGCATCCTAAAACCAAGGTAATCGTTGCATATTGCCCCACTTAAAGCCTTTAGTATGCTAGATTTGTCCGTAGTCTAAGAGTTGATCAAGACATCAGATAAGTGAGGTCCTAGAGCAACTAAAAGTATCTTTTTGGGATAACCAGAGTCCAAAAGGGATGACCTAGTGTATCTAAAAGTTGCTCTTATCTCTACCTACATTACCTCAATCCAAGAAATGTTGTAGACGCCCAAGGTCTTTGGTTACAAAATACTTCATAAAATATTTCTTTGTATCGACAATCCCCGCATCATCACTACCAGACAAGATAATGTCATCCACGTATACAATGAGAACAATTACACCAGAAGTGGTGGTTTTGATAAATACTGAATGGACACATTGAGACCGTGTGAAACCATGCTCGGGGACTCTTCTTGAGGCCATAAATGGCTTTCTTCGGAAGACGGACTTTCCCATAATACTCCCCTTAAGCAACATAACTTGAAGGTTGTGACATATAGACAGTCTCCTGCAAATCTTCATATAGAAAGGCATTCTTGACATCTAGTTGATCTAAGTGCCATCCTTTATTAATAAAATAAGAAATAAGAATACGGACATAATTAAGACAAGCAACAGGAGAAAGGGTTTCAAAGTAATCAACGTTAGATTCCTGTGTATATCCCTTAGTAACAAGTCTGGCCTTTAGACGTTCAACTGCCCCATCAGGCAAACATTTCACAATAAAAACCCATCGACAGCCAACAGGTTTACTACCTGTAGAGAGATCAACGAGGTCCTATGTCCCATGAGGCATGAGATTGAAGTGCATCAACATCTCATCCATGGCTTGTTTCCACCCAGAGTGTAGTAGTGCCTCCTGGACATTCTTTGGGATAGAAATTGCAGATAAAGCAGCAGTAAATTGAGCCATGGAAGAACTCATATAAGTTGTAGAAACATGCTGAGAGATACAATATTTGGTACCAGATCGTCGTCCCTTCCCTAATGCAGTAGGAATGTCAGAATTAGAAGGTGCAATGGAATCAATAGTATTACCATTGCCTCGAGGTGGATCATCAGTCTCAAAAGATGCCAATGTAGGGGATACTTTAAGTAGAGTCATAGACACAATAGGATCAGGATATGAAGTGGCACATGTCGACTAGGTTTAGAAAAAAAGATTGATCATCAAAAAAGGTGACATCCGCGCTGACATACAAATGACGTGCAACAGGATCAAAACATTTATACCTTTTTTTTGTGTGAAGGTAATCAAGAAAACAACAGCGTAAAGCACGGGGAGATAGTTTAACATTCCTAGGTTGGTGATTATGAACAAAACATAGGCAGCCAAAAACCTTTGGTGTTAAAGCAAACGTTGGTTCATGGAGGTAGAAAAATTGATAAAGAATCTTATCCTAGAAAACAAAAGAAGGCATCCAGTTGATGAGATAATTTGCTAAAAGGATGGTATCTGCCCAATAAAACTTAGGGACTTTCATTGCAATTAGGAGAGTGCGAGCTACAACAAGAAGATGCATGTTTTTCCTTTTAGCAACTCCATTTTGTTGTGGTCTAGAAGGACAAGAAGTTTGATGGATAATCACCTTCGCGATACAAATATTTTAAAAGCCATATTGCACATAGTCAGAAGTATTACGGACAAACTTAGGAGGAGCTGAAAATTGAGTCTATTTCATTCTGGAATTTGGAGAAAACATCTAAAACTTCAGAACGATCCTTTAACAAATAGATCTAACTAGCATGAGACCAATCATCAATAAAGGTTATAAAATATCGCACACCAGTACAATTACCAATACAACATGGTCCCTAGACATCAGAGAGAATTAGATAAAACAAACTTGGACTCCTACTGTTATAGTGAGGAAAAACAGCCTGATAGTGTTTTCCAAGCTGACAAGACTGAATGTGAAAAAAATTCATATGACATATTTGGAAATAAAGACTTCAATTTAGAAACATAAGGGTGACCAAGCCTCAAGTGCCAATGATGAAGAGAGCTAGATTGGGCCACAAGTGGAGTAGTAGGAGAGGTTGATGAGGTTTGTAGGTAGTACCGACCATTTCCACCTTCATATCCCCCATTGATCGTCTTCTTCGTCCTGAGATCCTGCATAAGGATAGTGTAAGGAAAGAAGGTTACACGGTTGTTTAAAGTTTTGGCAATTTTACTATAGACATCAAGTTTAAGGGAAACTTGAGCGCAAACAAAATAGATTTAAGAATATTGTTATTCACATTACTGAATAACTAGAGAAGTGGATCCATCTGCTAGACACACAGGAGGATGACAAGTAGATTTCTTTAGGTAAGAAAAAAAATTCTTATTACCAGTCATATGGACTATAGCACCCAAATCAATAACTCAATCATATTTTGATGAAGAGGAAGAAGCTTGAAGACATGAGGGATCATCTAAGTGTTGGGTAATATTTGCTTCAGGTGTACTAGTAGCAACAGAAGCAGCCTTGATCAGTTTGTCAAGGTCAGAAGAACCCAGTGTTACCATCTGATGATTAGTACCACTAGGGACAAAAGTAGATTCTACATCAGCATCAGTAGTTGACATCTGATTGGCTCATTCTGGTTTCCCATGCTTTTTCCGGCATTTATCTTCATTATTATTAGTACGCTTGCAAAAATGACAAAATCTAGATTGGGAAGAAGAGGATCCTCTCCGACTATTGTTAAGACTTTTGCCCCTAAAAACGATCAGGATTACCATGCCCTAGTCCAACAATGACAAGGGCAGCAGGATCCTCTGCAGCAGTGGTAAAAGACACAGAGCGAGATAGTCAAAGATAGACATCATCTAATATTGGCAAGAGTTCAGATGCAAGAATTTACTGGCAAACAGCTTCATAACTGGGAGGTAGAGATCCAAAATTTGATATTTAGTACCTCCTCTTACTGCTTCTACATTTACAAAGATTAGATGCATAAGGGGTGATAAAGTTTGAGCTCGCCCCAAATTCCCTTAAAGTTGTTGAAATGTGAAGAGAAGGCTGGGTTATTTTCAAGTTTTAGAGGCAAACGTTTGTATAAGAGATCAAATACTCGGGATGCATTTCCTTTTCAAGTTGTTGAAATGTGATCCCATGCCTCTTTGGTTGTGACAGCAAAGAGTAGATTAGCGGAGATATGTGATTCATAACTATTCAGACTCCAAGAGAGAACCAGAGAGTCATGTTCAGCCCACTTCTTATAATCTGCCTTTCTTTTATCAGATGTCTCTTTTATTGCTTTCTTTTTGTCAGATGTCTCTTCTTTAGGTGGAGGTGGATCAGTTAGATGATCCAGCTTTCCTGAAGAATGTGCATAGATCCCAAAGGAGCGTTCCCATAGGGTATAATTGGAGCCATTAATCTTCACAGAAGTTAAACACCTGGAGTGTGTCTCAGGGACCTCTGTAAAAGAAGAAGATGAAGCCACAATATACCGACTAAGGTATAATAGACCAACAGATATAAGGCAGCAAGAGGTTCAACAAGTCACCACACGCCGTGTCAAAATGTTGGCACACTATGTTGATTGCAAAAGACCCGTGCAACAGATGACGACAGCACGTCATGTTGGATCAGTGACACGACGTGTGAGGCGGCGAAACAGCTGATTAAGGTCAGAAAATGACCCAGAACATGTGGTGAACCTTATAGATCACTAAGAGAAACAAAGATATGTTAGAGAGTTCCAATCATATCAAATAATAAATAGGCAAAGCCCCATAATATATAGTCATAAAATGAGCATAAAAGAATGTTATATGGCTTCCGAAAAACCAGTCTTCGGTATAAAACCGTCGGAAAAACTGCAGGCAATGTCCTTAGATCCACTTGTTGGAGAAGAGGATAGGGCTAGATTTTCCTATGTATGAGCAGCAACAAAAGAGAAGAAAAGAGATGATGAACAAGGATGGGAGGAGCGACGGTGGTGCCTGCGGCTTGGAAAGGAGGAGCTTCCGAGATGGCTATATGCCCTGCTCTTATACCATGTCATATAGAAGCAATCATATGGGTTCTTCACTATCTGAAAAGAACCCTGGAAAAGCCATTTTATATGCACGTCATAGATGCAACCACTTAAATAGCAAATTTCTTCTGATGTTGATTAGATTTGGCTCGGTACTAATCAATGGTCTATTACATTTTAGTAGGAGGCAATCTTGTCTCCTCGAAAAGTAAGATGCAGAGAGGTGTTGCTAGATTTAGTGCGGAGTCAAGAGTACAAAACCATGTCCACGCTCCTAGTAAACTCATGTAGGTCAAGAACTTTCAAGGCTAAACTTACATATAGTCAAACAGAGGTAGACCTGAAGAGTGCAATCAAGTTGTCATGCACATTGCCTCAAATCTTGTGTTTCATGACAGGATGAAAAACTTTAAGGTAAACTGGCATTCCATTCGCAAAAGTTTCAAGAGCGGATGATCAACCTTATTCTTGTCATATTTGCATATTAATTGGAGAAATCTTCATCAAGTCTCTTAATTGAGTGTGGGTCCAAAATTTAGGGTCGCGACCTAGGTGCTTATTATATGTATGCACTAGCTAGTGGGGGAGAGTTGGGAGATGTGAGTTATACAAGTACACCTCAACGAGTTGTACATGGGTTTCTACATGTGTTAATCCCATATTGTCTCTGTAGGTAGTTGGTTGTTTGCCATAATTATGTATAACTATTCCTCGATCGGGCCAACCAGTACACCTACACTACTACTATAGAGTGAAAAGAGTTTATTATTTGATGATATAAGAAGATACAGAGGACTCTCTTTTATAGGACAAGAGAGTAAGGCTATTGTCAGAGATATGCAATATGGGATGAAACAAAAGGCTAAAGACAAGTCAAGTCTAAAACCCATAACACAGAAAATAACAATAAACATAAAGCAATAAAGCACATATACTAATACTCCCCCTCAAGCTAGAGCATAGATATCAATCATGCCCAGCTTGTCAGCCATGCTATGAAATCTGGCCTTTGGGAGAGATTTGGTGAAGATGTCAGCCACTTGATCAGACATATGAGTGTATGGAGTCGAGATAGCACCAGACAAAACAGCCTTTCTAACAAAATGACAATCCACCTCAATGTGTTAGTCCACACATGAAAGGTTGGATTGCTAGCAATAAAGATAGCAGCCTTATTATCACAATGCATAGAAATAGGAGAGTCAGAAATACCAAATTCCTTCAGAAGACCGCGGACCCATAAAGTTCACATGTATGAGCCATAGCTCTATACTCAGCTTCAGCACTGGATCGGGCAACAACAGTTTGTTTTTACTACGCTAGGTAACAAGGTTAGCACCTACAAAGGTGCAGTAACCAGAAGTAGATTTGTGGTCTAAACGGCTACCTGCATTGTCAGAGTCAGAATACCATGTGATTTTGCAATGCCCATGATTTTTGTACAATAAGCCTTTGCCTGGGTAACTTTTCAGACATTTCAAAATGTGACACACCGCATCCCAGTGGCATTGTCGAGGTTTATCCAGATATCGACTCACCAAACCAACCGCACAAGTAATATTAGCTCGTGTCACTGTCAGGTATAAGTTTACCCACTAGTCGACGATATTGATGGTGGTCAAGATATGGAGAAGTATTGTCCTCCTAGTTTGTATTAGGATCTAAAGGAGTAGCAGTCATAGTTATCAAGGCGGGCGCCTGGGCGTCCTAGGCGCTCCACATGTCTCTCAAATCTAGGCGCCTATAGATCATAGGTCAGCTGGGCAAACTGGGCGGGCTAGGCGGTCAAGGAGGACAGCCTAGGCGCTTTTACTGCAACTGTTGCAAATAGGTCAGTCCTTATACTACTGTTTCTCTATTCTTTTTGTACTTCCTCTTGTGTCTCCTATTCTAGCTCCTTTGCTTTTCTTTTTCTGACAATTGCTCTTGCATTTCCTGTTCCTGCTACTGCTGCTTCTTAATTTTTTGTGACTTCCTCCTATGTCCCCTCACACTGCTATCTCTATGTTACTTATTTCATAATTCCACACTCATACAACATCTCCTTCTTCTACATTTGCTACACTACTAGTACTACTTCTGTTTGCATGTTTTCTTCTATTTTTTTTTACTTATTCTTGCTCCTCTCCAACAGCTAGTGTTGTTTGCATGTATGTGTTAAAATTTTTGCATCTCTTCTTTGTCCCCCAAGGTCTCCTACAACAATTCCTTTACAACTGATTCTTTTAGTTTATCTAACTTCTTCCTCCTCCAAATCTCCTCTACTGATGTTGTGCGTTTCATTTTCTGACTTCTTCCTACAAGTCATTTGCATTTTGCTTTCTTTTTTCCCTTTTTTTTCTCCTACAGTTCCTTTATCTTCCTCCTGTTGTAATTCATCCTCTTAATTCTCCTTCCTCTAATCGTCCCAAGAGTTATCTATAGAAGTTCTTCCTCCTCCAAATCTCCTCTACTGATGTTGTGTGTTTCATTTTCTGACTTCTTCCTACAAGTCATTTGCATTTTGCTTTCTTTTTTCCCTTTTTTTTCTCCTACAGTTCCTTTATCTTCCTCCTGTTGTAATTCATCCTCTTAATTCTCCTTCAAGAGTTATCTATAGAAGTTCAGTATAAGACAATATTTAAAGAGCAAATAGTTGCAAAATTGCATGTAGTATCATGTGTATAAATAAATAAATACGTAACTTAAAATAAGCCAAAAAACAAAAATGCCCAGAAAGCCTAGGCGGGCTAGGCGCCCATAGGCTGAACCTACCGCCTAGCCGCCTTGACAACCTAGGTAGCAGTGGGTTTTGCACTAAGAAGTATTGTGTCAGACAACAGATCCAGAACATATTTTCTCTGAGATAAGCACACACATGAGGAAGACCGATAAAATTTCAATACCCAAAAGATATCTCAATTTACCCAGATCTTTAGTGACAAAATGTTTTGCCAGATATTCCTTAGTTGCCTGAGTGCCTGCTTGATCACTCCCAGATAAAATAATATCATCAACATTCGCAATTAAGACGACCAGGCCAGAAACAGTTTTCTTAATAAACACAGAGTGATCAGAATGAGAACGACAAAAGTTGAACTGTTGAAGGATATTACTAAGCTTATCAAACCAGGCACGGGGACTCTGTTTCAGTCCATAGATGGCTTTACGCAGCCGACACACTTTGGAATTCTCCCCTGAGTGACAAAACCAAGTGGTTGTTCTATGTATACCTCATGCAAATCACCTATACAAAAAAGCATTTTTAACATCTAGTTGAAACAGAGGTCAGTCTCAATTAACTGCTACAGATATAAGAACATGAACAGAATTGAGACCTTCCACGGGAGAAAATGTCTCAAAATAGTTAATGCCATAAGTCCTGGTATATCCTTTAGCAACAAGACGAGCTTTCAGACGTTCAACAATGCCATCGGGCTGGTATATGATAATGAAAACCCAACGACAACCAACAAGAGAGCAAGAGGCAGGTGCAGCAACTAACTCCCATGTATGACGATAGATAAGTGCTTGCATTTCAGCCTCCATAGCTTGGCGCCATGCAGGATGTTGTAGAGCCAAAGCAGCATTTTTGGGAATACATATAGCAGATAAAGCAGCAGTATAATTCGCTAAATTCATTCCCAGATATCAGTAGAACAAACATTGCTAATAGGGTGTTGAGTACTAGACCTGGTTCCTTTTCTCATGCTAATAGGACATCTAAATCTGAGGTGGGGGCTGATCTGCAGACAAGGATTGAGGAGCTGAAGATGAAGGGGCCATAGAGGGAGTTGGATTTCTCAGGCGTCGTTGGTACACCTTCAGAGGCTCAGACGGGACCACATCTGGAGAGGATAAGTTGTCTTCAATCGTCACAGGTAGAGGTGTATCAAGTAACAGATCAGTTGTCAGTTTGGAACCTACTGGAGAATAGTATGGAGATTCCTCAAAAAAATACCACATCAACAAGGACAAATCATTTCTTTATAGCAGGATCATAGCATTTATAACATTTCTGGGTCCGAGAATATCCCAAGAACACACATTTGGTAGACAGAGGGTCTAATTTAGTCAATCTAGGACTAAGAGTTTTGGCAAAGCAGGTGCTGCCAAAATTCAAGGCACATGAAAAAGAGGTGCATCTGGATACAGAATTTGATAAGGGATTTATTTTCCAAGAATATATGAGGGCATGCAGTTAATCAGATGGCAGGCAGTGAAAATAGTTTCGGGACAAAAAGTTTGGGGTATACGATAATGAAAAAGGAGAGTGTCGCCAACTTCTAAGGGATGTTGATTTTTGCGTTCGACAACCCCATTTTGTTGTGGAGTATAGGAACATGAAGTTTGATGAATAGTACTCAATTTGCGACAAAACTTACATGCAAAAACTTGCAGAAACTCTAAAGCATGGAACGCAACATCGGCGATGTTGGGCAAAACTTCGCCGAAACATCGAGCTTCGAGCCCAGGCGAAGTCGATGCTGGAATACTTCGGGTCCGTCTCAACATCGAGCCGAATTTTGACCAACTTCGCCGATGTTGACATTTTGCTGTACAAAGTGGTCCCAAAATCGCCGATGTTGGCGAAGCTTCGCCGATGTGGCCGATGTTGGGCCGACTTTTGGACGGTCCAGCCCATTAAGTGTAAAAGGCTGCTGGAGATATTTTTAAGTTAGTGGCTGACTGAGGGAGCCTCACACACTCACGTATTCTCTCCTTGGCATGCGCAGCTGCTGCTGGAGAACCTGGAGCTAAGTGCTTTTGGTGCTGTTTGAGAAGGTAAATCCCAAATTCCTTCATTTTTCTTTGTTTTTTCATTTCCAAATATATAAAACTACTACTAATGCTTAAATACTCTATCTTCTATACTACTTTTCCATATAAATATACATAGTAAATAGATCTAATGATCTAAAATTACTGTTTTTACATATAAAAATTGATTATTAGTAAGATTGAGGTAGATATAGCCTAGATCTACTAAGATCTAGCCTAAATCTACCTACATCTACTTAGATCTAGCATAAATCTAGCTTAGATCTACTTAGATCTAGCCTAGATCTACTTAGCTCTAGCATAGATCTAGCATAAGTATACTTAGATTATGTATTATTACAGCATAATATTAGAAAACAAACATTTAAAATGTTGTTTTTATAAATTTCGTTTTACTTAATATTTTATACTTCTAATTTGTATTAATTATATTTAGATTTAGAAAATTCGTAATATTGTATTGTAGTTAGTTATTGAGTAATTTGTTAGCTTATACTACAATATTTATAAAATATTTAATAATTTCAGTAATTATTTATTAATTTTCAGTTCTAAAAAATTACGATTTTCAAATTTCAACCTAGATTATTCACTACTTCAGTACTTAGTTAGTTAACTTAGTTAGTTAGCTACTTAGTTAGTTAATCCCACTTATTAACTCGTCAATGTCGTCGTCATACTACAAATTTTCAATATACTTAACAATTTCATTTTTCAATAATTAATATTAAATAATTATTACTTAGTCTCTTAAGTTTTAACTCTTAAGTCTAACTCTTAAGTTAAATTAAGATTATTAATTTTCAGTTCTAAAATGTATGATTTTCTACCTAGTTTGTTAACTTAGTCTTTCTTTTTTTCCTAATATTTGTCCCACTATTTGTCTAATTCGAATATTTGTTTCTTTTAATCTTTTGTGTGCAGGTTCTTTGTGATTGAAGATATGGGTAATTTGTGGGTGCTACTTGTTTTAATGGTTGGTTCAGGTCGTGATGGTGCTGGAGGTGAGGGTGAAGGTGGTGAGTCAGGTGGTGGGAAAGTTGACCCGGCATGGATGTATTGTGAAATGGTTGATGGAAGTAGGCAAAAAACTAAGTGCAATTTCTGCAAGAAAACTCTAATGAGTGGTGGGATTTCTAGGTTCAAAAAGCACTTGGTGGGAGGGGATAAAAATGTTGCTAAGTGTAGAGATTGCCCAGATCAGATAAGAAAAATTGTTTCCAAGCAACTAAATCAAGCAGGCAAAAAACACAGCGAAGAGAAGATTAGAGATGCAAGGTTCAAAGAGCTGATGTTCGGTGCATCGATGCCACGAAATCTAGTTGATTTAGAAGATGATGATGATGATGATGCAATGAGACATGCACTGAAAAGATCGAGAATGGAGGAGGCAATGAGACAAGAAGAAGAAAGGCAATTTAATGAAACCCGACGTGGTTTTGGCCCATCTGATTTCAATGTTGGTGGTGGCAGTAGAAGCCGTCCAGCAAATTTTGTCAATTTAGAAAGCCAAGAATTGCAAGGTTTGAGGACCAATAGCATGAGGTACACTTCTTCTGAACCAGGGTTTCGTAAACAAAGTCATAAGCAGAAAACTTTGTCAGGTATGTGGAAGAATGCAAAAGATGTTGTGGGACAGGCAATAGGAAAATTTATATTTGCTAGTGGTATTGCTCCCAATGTGGCACAGGGCCCTTACATGCAACATATGATAGATGTTGTCGCCGAACATGGACGAGGAGTCAAATCACCAACTCCACACGAATTGATGAACAAATATCTTCCACAGGAGAAACTACTGCTAGAGCAGTGGATTGAGGAGATGAAACAAAAAAAGTGGTCAATTTTTGGGTTGACACTCATGTGTGATGGTTGGACAAGTGGTACCAAGACACAGATTATCAACTCCATGGCTTATTGTGACGGTGATACATTTTTCATAAAATCAGTTGATGCATCTCGCCACATCAAAAACCACAGCTACCTTGCAAAATTGATTAAGAGTGCGATAAAATATGTTGGAAAAGATAATGTTCTTCAAATTTGCACTGACAATGGGCCAAATTTCAAAAAAGCTGGAAAATCAGTTGAAGAGTCTTCAAACTACAGCTTATTTTGGACGCCATGTGCCGCACACTGCATTGATCTAATATTGAAAGATTTTGGAAAATTAGATTTGTTTACATATATAATGCCTAGGGCCACAAGAATTACAAAATTTATATATAATCACTCTTACCTACTTGCAATGATGCGAAGCCAAGAGTTTTGTGGAGGAGACATAGTAAGACCGGGCATTACAAGATTTGCAAGCAACTATATCGCTTTGCAAAGCTTAAAGCAAAGGCGACAAGGGTTAAAAAGAATTTTTGTTTCTGAAGAGTGGGCCAAACACCCTGATAGTAAGACTGACAGAGCCAAAGAAGTGGTGAAAATTTTGAATGATGACTACTTCTGGACTAGAGTGACCAAGGCTGTAAAGATAATGGATCATGTGGTTCATGTCTTGCGCATTGTGGATGGTGATAAGAATGCCACCATGCCCTATATCTATGAGGCAATGCGCCTCATGAGAGATAAAGTTGAAGAAGCTGCAACTAATGCCAAGGCACAATTCCTAAAAGTTGTAGATGAACGATGGGATGGAATGCTTCTACACCCATTACATAAAGCAGGTAAAGATGTGACATTTGCATTTAGTTTTAGCCATTTAGGTCTTAGTGTTTATTAGTCATCTAATATTTTCTAATTTTTGTGTCCTTATATGTGCAGCTTATTTTTTAAACCCAAGATTTCAATACAAGAATGGCATTGGGAGAAGAGGAGATTTGGTAATGGGTCTCCAAGAAGTGATTGATAAGCTCTTTGTTAACAAAGATGACGCGATTCGAGCTGTTGCACAAGTATGGGTTGGATAGTATATAATAATTCTTTATTACACATTATTATAAAATATAAAATGTTAATCTAATTCTCTCACTTTACCAATCACTAGATAAAACCATTCAGAGAAGCATCTGGTCTGTTTGGGCTACCGGCGGCTATCTATTCAAGGGAAAAACTTTCTCCTGGTAAAGAATTACATGATTGGTTATGTTTGATATCATAGTAATGAATGGTTCACTTGTCCACTTATTGATCATTGAACATTCTTTATTTTTTACAGCTGATTGGTGGATGAATTATGGTTGTGAATGTGAAGAATTGAGATCGGTAGCAGTTAAAGTTTTATCCCAAACAGCAGCAGCAGGTGGCTGCGAAAGAAATTGGTCAACCTTCAACTTGATTCACACAAAAAGAAGAAATAGGTTGTCTGCCTCACGCCTTCATGACTTGGTGTTTGTACACTATAATATGAAGTTAAAGCAAAGACACACACAAGAATCATTGAGGAACCCAACAAGCAATGTCGACATTGATCCTCTTGATTGGGCGTATGTCTACGCTGACAGGGGTGACGATGAAGACCCATTACAAGCATGGTTGAACAATACAAATGAACCGTTACTTGATGAAGGGCGTCCAAGTGGGGGGCCTAATGCCACAATTGCAGGGGCAATGGGGGTTGATGTAGATGAATATCAACAAAGTGAGGGAGCACAAGCAGATCACACCACTCTTGGAGTGGAAGAAGACATCACACATATTGATAAAGATGATTTTTGGCAGGGTCTACCAGAGGATGAACCAGATGCCTCATCAGGTTCCACCACTCCAGAGCCCTCAGGTGGTGATGATGGGGGCAACACTCCTGATAGCTATATAAGAGGAGATACGCCGCCACATAGAACACCATCTCCTCGCCCTCAACCTCAACAACAACGTCAACAACAATATGAGAGTGGTAGTGGTACTCAAAGACCGACAGATCGAACCTACCAAAGAAAGGGAAAGGGTAAAGCTCCACAACAACAACTAGATTCATTGCCAACATGCTACGAGAATTGGTATCCACAGGGTCAAGGACATGTGCCTCAACCTATTTATCATGCACCTTACAACACTGACAATATCACAGAATCAATTGGAAGTCTCTCATTGGGAGGTCAATCGGGAGCAACAGGAAGCACCTTTGTGGATGATTTATTGGGTTTTACTGGGCCTACTTCTAGAGGATTTTATCAACAAGAACCCGTTCCTGGATATTATGGTGGTCATTCAGAAGGAACTTATGGATGTCGGGTTTCTCATAGAACTGATAATGAATCATATAGTTACTTAGGCCCTGGATATGCCCCTGATCCTTTTGCAGCTACAACTGACACTACATCAGGTGTTCAGAGTCACTACTATCCACCAATGGCACAACCCGAGCCCCCACCACAACCTAACATATATGTACCCCCTTCTGATTCTGATGCAGAACGGCCGCCTCGTATACCAGAATTTCACAACTTCACACCAGGATCTCTTGCCTCCAGATATCCAACACAGCTTGCATTGTATACAAGATTTGGATATTTGTCAGAAATATCCCATGAAGATTTTGCTGCATATGTGCATGATTATGAGCTCAACCACTCTCAGCACACAACTTGGATGCAATATGCGATGAGAATTGATAACCAAATGTCACTACTGAGACAGACTCAAGAAGCTCAACATTCAGGCTATGATTTTGGAAGGCATTCAGCTTTTTACTGAAGACATTTATCGGGTATGCACTTCATTTTAATGAATTGTAATCTATATTTCATATGTAATATACGGAAGTATGAAGGATATTTGCTTGGAAAATGTATGTTGAAGTAGAGAATTGTATAAGAATTTGTATTTTTCATTTGCAAATGTAAAACATGACTATTGAGACTTGAGAACATTAGCAAGTGTGCACTGCATCATTTACTACTTTGTATTATTATCAACCTACCTAGCACTAGAGAGTCATGAATTGTGTTTTTTATGTCAAATTAATACATATGAATTAGAGTTAGAGCATAATTTGTAAGTTTCCAACCGAAGTTATGCATCATTTTGCTAAAAAAACACCATCGAAGTTTGTCGAAGTTTGCGTCTAAACTTCCTCGAAACTTCCTCGAAGTTTCCACAAACTTCCACTTCCACACCTGGCGAAGTCGAAACGAAGTCGAAGTCCTGCACCATGCTCTAAAGCATTATTAGTATGGAGAATTTTGATGGTTTTATCAAACTGGGTACAAATCTCAACAAAGAATGTCATAATAGTATCAAGAATGACTGATCGATCTTTTAACAAAAACAACCAGGTGGTTCTAGAGAAATCATCAATAAAGCTAAGAAAATAGCAGAAACCAAAAGTACTTAGCACAGTTCACAGACCCCACACCATCAGCATGTATAATATTAAAAAATGCTTTGGACCCAATACAATTTTTCTTAGAAAAGGTAGCACAATTTTGTTTGCCCAAAGTACAAGTTTCACATTGAGGACGGAATCAAAAATAGCAGGAATTAAATGCTTCAACTTTGAGCAGAGGGATGGCCCAGTCTGTAATGGCATTGGAGCCCAGTAACAGTAATCAGTAGAGCAGTCAGCTTCGGCAAATCCAAATAATACAGCACGTCTGGTTCCTCATGGGTCATGGCCCGAACCAATCTTCATCCTTGTGCGCATATCTTGAAACACAACACCATCTAGGTCAAAAGTAATAGAGCAGCGAAGGCTCTTCACAGTCTTACTAACAGACAGTAAATTCAAAGGGAACTTTGCAACATAAAGAGCAAAACACGATATTCCCAGGAGTGCAAATATTGCCAATGCCGACAACAGGTGATTGAGAACCATCAGCAAGAGTAACAGGTAAAACAAATGACGTTTTTCTTAAATTAGAGGAGAAGGCAGAGTTGCCAGATATATGAGAGGTAGCGCCAGATTCAATCACCCAAGCTTTTTTACCAAAAGGTGCAGAAGATGCAAGGAAAGCAGAAACTCCATCAGTAGAGGCAGCAGGAGCAAGGTGGGCCTGGAGAAGCTTGTCGAACTCGACACGAATCCAGTCTACAGAAGGTTGAGACGAGGAAGATGGTCTAGGCTCAGACTCATCGGTAGTAACCTGATTTGCCCATGCAGGTTTTCCATGTTTTATCCAGCAGCAGTCCTCAGTATGATTGGTCCTTTTACAGAAGTTACAGTAACGTGACTCAGAAGAGTTGGGGCCAGAGGAAGATGAACCACGACCAAGACTACCAGTAGAACGACTACGGCCATGGCCACGACCGCGAAAGGAATCGCCAAAGCGAGCAGCAAGAGCAGCTTCTGAATGATCTGGTGGCACCAAGGAGACAAATGGTAGTCTTTGAACTCGTTTGAGGACATCGCGCAGAGCAGGTAAGGGATCACTGGATAATATCTGATCAACAACCCCAATAAAGAAGTGGGGTAGGCCAACAAGAAATTGCACCAGTTGCAATTCATTGCGATGTCGTTGTATCTCAGTAATATCAGCGGAGAGAGGGTGATACACCTCAAACTCATCCCAAAGAGCAGAACGATTATTATAATAATCTTCCACAAAGTCGGTCGTAGAGTATTCCTTGTTGGCTAGTTGTTTGAAGATTTCAAACGCCTTCTTTAGATTCTGCTGATGCGAGTAAACATGCGAGAGTTGGTCCCATAGTGCTTTAGCAGTCTTCAGGAAGAGAAGAGACTGACTAATTTTAGGTTCAGAGTTGTTGATGAGCCAAGTCATGACACCAGAGTCATCCTTCGACCAGAGATCATATGTCTGCTTGGTTTTAGCATCAGCGCCTTCATTAGGTATAACCCTTAGTTATCAAGGCGCCCGCCTAGGCGCGCCTAGGCGACCTAGGCGCTAGGCAAGGCACCCAGCCTTTTACGTGCATTATGTGGGCGTCTAAGCCTCTAAGGCCTTTTAGGGCCAAACTAAGCAATTTAAAGGTTAAATTAGCATGGATCAAGTCCGGATGTGGTCAAATTAGATAATCTTGAGTCAATTTATGGTTGAAATAGGTCTGATTTAGGCAAAATCAGGTCAAATTTTGGAAAATTAGGGGAAAGCAGGTCTGATTTGGGTCAAATTGGTAAGTCATCATAGCTTGTTTGTTAAGAAAAATTTACTACCTTATATGTCTATTGTTCTTTCTTCTTTTTCTCTTCTTCTTCTGTCCTTTCTCCTGCATTTTATTCCTAAATCCTACTGCTGCTGCATTTTTTTTGTGAGTTATTCCTCCTGTATCCCCTCCTAAATCCTACTACTGCTGTTTTTTTTATAAATTCTGCTTTCTTCCAATCCTCTTTTACATCACCTATGCTTCAGAATGTTGCTGATGTTGTACTTTCTATTTTCCTCTTTTACAATTTACATCACCTGTTCTCCATGATGTTGCCGCTGTTGTTAATGTTTCTTTTCTTTTTTTCCCATCCTCCATTTCCTCTCTATTGAGCTACAACCTCTTCCCACCCTTTTTTTCCTGTTTTCTTTTATTTCTTTTCTACATCTCCTGCTCCAATTGTTGTTGCAGGTTTGTTGATATTACTTCCCTTTTTATCTTCCTACTACCATCTCCTGCTATTGTTGTCATAGCCTCATTCTGCCCTTTTTTTATGTTTCCTATATGGTATTATATGTAGTATATATGTATAATAAGAAGCAAATTAACATACTGAAAAAAATACAAAAACAAAAAAAGCCCAAAACAGCCTAGGCGGGCTAGGCACCTTTTGGGACATGCTGACCGCCTAGCCGCCTTGACAACTATGGTATAACCGGCCCTTCAGAGACAAGATGTGAATAACGAGCTTGAGCTTTGACATAGAGCTCGAAGGCCGCAGACCATGTGTGAAAGTTGGAGCCATCCAACTTGACAGTGGTGATACAAAGTGTCCGCAGCGGATCAGCGAACGCATTAGTTGAATATGTCGGAAGCAGAAACAAGCAGAAGGAACCCGACGCAGGGGCAGCAAGTCGTAGCAGCAATTAGCAGGCAATCGAAGAAGTAGGAACCCAGCACATGGGCAGCAGAAAACTTGGATCAGTAGATTCAGTAGAACCCGCAATGGGGCAGAATGCAGAAGAAGCAGATTTGACGCATCAGATCTTCAAAGACCCGCACAAGGGCAGCAGTAAAGATAAAGACCTACGCCAACATGAGGAGAGTTACTCCACCATGAGGCACAGACAGGCAACGAGCGAAGGGTGATTAGAACGTCAACATGTCGTCGTTAGAAAGTTACTGGAGACCTAGAGATAGGGAGGGGGGAAGAGAGGGAGATGGATGTGATGATTAGATGGTGGTGGTGATGGAGAGTTAATAGGTAAAGAAGAGGCGGCACAAAGAGGGGAAAAGGAGGGAGGAAGAGGGCGGCTAGAAGAGGAGGGTGGGGGGTCAGCGGCGGCGTGAAGGGGGTAGGGAGGGGAGGAGTGTAGTGGCGGGTTAGGAGAGAGGGGTGAAGGCTGTAGGGGAAGAGATGGGAGAGGAAAGGAGTAGAGGACAGCAACGGCGAGGGGAGGAGGTGGAGGAAAAGGGAAGCGGCGACGGGAGCAAGGGTGGATGGCGGCAGCAACAAGGGTGAGAGGGAAGATGGGCGGCGGCTAGGATAGGCTTGGCGGCTAGGGTTAGGAGGGGGAAGGACGGCTAGGGTTAGAAAAGTCAGGGTGGATCATGTTGCTTTGATACCATATAGAATGAAAAGAGTTTATTATTTGATGATATAACAAGATACAGAGGACTCTCTTTTATAGGACAAGAGAGTAAGCCTATTGTCAGAGATAGGCAATATGGGATAAAACAAAAGGCTAAAGACAAGTCAAGTCTAAAGCCCATAACACAGAAAATAACAATAAACACAAAGCAATAAAGCAATATACTAATAACTACCACAGTACCACTAGCTCCCTAGTCCCACATATTTGCTTTGCACCCTATATGTAATATATGCTAAAGAACAAAACACCATGAGATTTTACCTTCACATTTATTTTATATGCTATTTTGAAAACGAGAAAATCAAGTAATGGTTCATCTAATTCATTCCTAATATTAAGGATAGAATAATAGGAAGCATTGAGAATGATGTCACAAACTAAATACAGGTTGCACGATGGTTTATCATGTTCACATATATTCTTTTCAGTTGTGTTCCGGCAGTGTTTGCCTTTATTTGGAAATTATCTGCCGACGTGTTTATCTTGTCCAGGATCATCATCATGTGTCCATGCTTACCTAAATCCATGTTTATCTTAATCTTTAGTGAGGCATATTTGTGTTGAAATATATGTGTTTGTTTGTTCAAGGTCATTATTATTAAAGTAAGAATATAAACCCGAAAGAAAAGAAATGTAGTCTACACATCTAACTCAAGCTGCTTAAAGGTGGCACTTTTTAAGTTTTAAATAAACTAGAAGTTTACCTAAATGTGTAGTTGTCTAAGACAGCTAAGGCAAGCTATAAAGGTCGTAATGTATAGACTGCATTAGTTTATATAGAATTTTGAAGCTCCACAAGAATATATACTCTTGCATATGGTTACACAGCAAAATATGTGATTGAGAGCGCAGATTTATAGACAATACTAGAAACATATAATTTATGTAGAAGTCTAAATTGACTGTGTTCAGGCAAACAACTTAAAATTATATATAAAAGGTTCACTTATAGAACTTAAGCAAAGAAACTCGTTTTAAGGGGGGATTTAGACCTTAAAACAGAAAAATGTCATTTACATATCCTTTCATTATCTATGGGCACGTTTGTTTACCAGGATCTGGACGGATTGGGTTGCATTCCGTGATCCACCTGCGAAAAAATTATGTTTGATTTACTGGACTGGATAAAAGAGCATTCTCCTGCATTTTCGGTCAGTACAGAAAGCGCGGGATGAGGCCATCCATCTCAAAAGTGCTGGGCGCCGATATCCAGCTGGCTACTGCTCACTTTTCGCTGCCGCTCTGTACAAATAAGCGGCATCCGTTTTGCTTCCGATCAAAATCATACCACCGAACCAAACCTAAAATTCCATTCTATAGATTTTTATAAAATCTGAAACTAGTTCTACCGGGACTCTAACAATACTGCATTCCTACAAATCCACCCAGATACGATGAACCAAACATGCCCTAAGTAAAACAATGAACATGGAATTGTTACAATAGAATGTTAAAGATTGTGCATTTTACATTCATAGCCATACTTTTGTTCACTAACAACAACCGGGACCAACATAAAGTACCAGAATATGAATCTAAACACTACCCCAAAATATGAGTAGTCACATCATGTGATTCCTCCCTTTCTAGATTTGCCACAACATAGCAACTATGAAGCACGGAATTAATTTTCAAAATAAGAATCTAAACAACGCCCCAAAATATGAGTAGTCACAAAATTGCACACGGTTTCTTTACCATTTCATATGCTACTGAATTAATTTTAATTTTCTTCAGTTTCATATAAAGCAAAGAAAATGTGAATGGCAGAGATTTAATACAGTTTTCTATACAGCAGATGCACAGTCCAATTGCAACCTTCTCTAACTTCTTATGTTTTCTTTGAACATTTGACAATGAAGATAAATGACATAAAATTGGAAGTGGCCGATGATACATGCATATTGGAAACATATACTTATTTTTTTCTGAGACCAGCATTGTTTCTTTATCCTATATTTTCAAAAAGTGTTGTATCATATATCTATGTTAGTATGTGTCGGTGTCTAGAAGCATGTTTGTGCTTCCTAGCATAGCAGCCCCAAATAAAATCCATGTCTTGATTGACAGCCCCTATACCACAACAAAATGGATGCTCCCACTACTACTTCCAGGGAGAGAGCCTAACGTGACCCAATGTCACATCCATGTAGCACCCTAGTAACATAAATCTTGGGACTTTTTAAAAAAAGTCACAGTTTTTTGGGTAGCCAAATATTCTTCTCGAGTAAAACGTAGGTCAGCAACAATCCCAACTTAACAATTTCTTGCGATGTTAACAAAATATCATGGGTTTCACTATCTAGAAAACAAGATAATGGAATATTCCCTTGTGTGTTTATTTTTATAGATGGGCAACCCCCCCCCCTCTCCTATAGGGGGAAGCATTACAAACTAAGCAAAACCCTAATGAGGCAAAACACACTTGGGCCCATATTACAAATAGATCCATTAACTAAACAACTAAATCTTAATACTCTCCAACACTCTCCCTCAAACTGGAGATAGAGAGAACCCAAGTCCGCTTGCAGACATATTGACTATAACAAAGAACCAGAATAAAAAAAGATAAACAAGCCCATACAAGAATATCAAACCCCCCCCCTTTCAATCTTACAATCAAGAAGGCAAACGCTCCAATACTCCCTTGAAGCAGATTATCAACAACAAAATCAATAGGTCTTCTACTGCTAGCGGGTGAGGGAGAAAGTAGAATATAACATCATCAGTAGTGACTCTCAAACACTCCCCCATAAGCAAATAACTTCAAGACCAGCAGCAGGAAAATTGAAAAACAAAATGCATCTGAAGCACCAACACAGCAGCATGTAGGAGCAAGTATCATCATCCCAGTCGCTAGCATCATTGAGTAGTCCACAAGAGTGTTGGGTCACAAAGAATTACTTCTACAGAGTGATGATCTATAAAGTAAGTCATCAACATGCGTAGCAAAGCATGGACAAGCTAGATGGTGTCGGAAGTTTGGAACACAAGTAGTCAATGTGCAGAAAACACGAACAAGCATGGCACTAGAGACGTTGTTGCCAAAATAAACAACCGCTTACGAAAATCAACATTTAGCAACATATATGTCAAGATACATTTTGCAGCAAGTAGCACCAAAGAATAGAAGCTCCACAAATCTCCATGAAGAAAATAGTAGAAGATAGCACTAGGGAAAAGAAATCAACAAAAACTCCAAGAAGCACATATAATCAAAAGGTCCTCGTGTAATAGTAGCAGAAGGAAGATCCATGGTATAGATAGAAGCATAAATACATTCTTCCTCCCTTCTTCATACAATCTCTTCCATCTCATTTCTTCCTTCTACTCATCTCTTCTCTTCCTCTATTCTCCCCCTCACACCAACCATGAATAGAATCAAGAGAGTGGTTGTTGTGGAGTTATTAACAAAGGTAGCGGTAGTGAATAGGAGAGTAACCGATAACACGAGCCAATGAACTATGTGACCCGATTACAGAGATGTAGATAGATGAATCAAAAGATTTTTTTGTAACTCAAAAAGGGAGATTTGTCTGATCCTTAGGCCAACAAATCTAGAGGGTATGTGGGCGGAGCCCCCACAATATGAATTAGGTCAAAAATCAGATCCAGTTGTAGATCAGATTATGATTTAGCATGGTATATATATATGGGGGTAGTACATGGTGTGAAAAAGTTAAAGCAATACGGATGTAGGACAGGAAAATTGAGGGGGAAGCAAAGGAACAACAAAAAAATATAAAAAGTGCTAAAACGAAAGATAAGTTTTTTTGGTAGAGACAAAATAAGAGCAAGCCATGTGTTGAGAGAGTGTCTTAAACTCTCTAGAAAAGCTTCTTTGATGAATCATGTCTCTAGACACTTCTTGATGAGTTCGACGTCTACACTAAGCCTCGGCATCGTTGGGATGTGTTTTGGGTACCTACAGGTGCATTTATAGTCATACATCAGACCATATAGTCTGCTTAGACTATATTTAGTAAGGGCAGCAGCAGGGCTATTTACAATCCAGTTGGACCGTATACGGTCTAGCGATGGACTATGAATATAGTTGAAATGAAATATAGTCCATGCGACCAGATATGGTCCATTTGGACCGCAAACACAGTTGGAAAAGAACCGTATGACTATGGCACTTTGGATATGAGTCATATTCTTACAAGTAGACCTCCCCTACACGCTCCAAGCATTAAGAGCAACAAAGAGACATCTAGAGACGTCCATCTTTGAAAAACCTAAAGCCAAGGATGGACCTAGGGCTTCTCCTAGGGTTTCCACTTTCAAGCCTCCAAGAGCTTCTCTCCAAGCAACTGTCGTCTTCCATGGTTGGGTTTCGAGTGTAGAAGGAGATTAGATTCTTCTCTCTCCTGTAATCATCCTCTCTATAATCACTTGGTCAATAATATCATCTCCACTAGTGGATGTAAGCTCCCACGGCAATTTTCTGAACCACTATCCCGTCGTTGATCTTCGTCATATGTATTTAGATTGGATTGCTCGATCACTTTCGCATCTCCGCAAGAAGCTTGTTGGGCCCTGTTGTTCGGATCTCCCATCACTACCATATCCCAACACCATGCATTGAAGTCCTCTGCCATGTGATATAGTAGCAGGTGAATTGCATACCTTTTGATGTAATAGTTGGTGAAGACAGCAGATGATACGTCGTATCTGGATAGAGATACATTGTGTCTAATAACTGAAGTCAAAGCCAATAGGAGACATGTTTGTATGTATATCTAAGAAGCATGGACACGGACACAGGGCACGGCATGGACATGGACACGGGACACGGCAATTTTCAAAAATATAGGACAAGGACACGGCGTTAGACACGGCATACACACATAACATATGCATATACATATATACATATACATAGCTACATATGTGTATACGTATACATATATGCACATAATAAATATACATATAAATGTACATGTACACAAATATACATACATACACATAACATGGAGTTAATACATACAATATCCATGTATCCAAATCGATAAAGTGACTGATAACGTGGGATTTAAAGAATTAAATTAAAAGAAATACAAAACCAGACCCAAAATTCAGTTACGATATGATTGCAGACTTTGTAAGAAACAAAGAGTATGTTTTCAGTATGAGAATATAAATGATCGATGAAGAATAATTAATGTAGAATACATTTGCAATATGAAATCAAGTAAGTATGAATGAAGAATGATGAATTACAATGGATTTGTATGTCGAATTCCTAGAACATTCATTATAAGAATGACGAATTATATTTATAAGTACGATGTATAATAGATAAGTGTATAATAACAATTAGGAGAAGGATGGAGAGGAGACATAATGGTATTGTGTTGGAATAAGAGGGAGAGAGGAGTATATAATCTATATTTCTTTTATATAGGGAATTAGTTTGGGCTTGTCGTGTCCACAGCATGTCCACGTTGTGTTCAAGCCATGTCCATGCAGTGTCCATGCTTTAAAAAAATGGACACTCCTGAGCCGTGCCCACCGCATGTCCAACCTTGTCCACGCCATGTATGTGTCTGACACGTGTCCAAGACGGCCACAGCTGCCCCGAGGAAGTGTTTGTGCTTCATAGATGTATATGTAACATGTGTTAGCTTTAAGGCAACACGTTATATTAACGACTCCATGTGTCATATCAATAGACATGAGCACGCCTTTAGGGAAGAGGAAGTGACACAGCGTTTGTCAAGTTGATATCTCATGTTGTAAAGCACACGACATGTCAATGAGTTGACATATCGTATCATGTTGCAGAAGTCGTTATATGTGCCACGAACCAACCTGAATATCGTGGACATGGTGTATCATACAATGACATGCCATGTCACGTGGTGGAGCAGCAACTGTTGGTATGTATGCCATGAGAACCAATCATGGGATGATTGGTGGGATACATTAAGATTGATTTGATAAACATCAAAGACAAGCTTCCAATTCTTTCTGGTTCAGTCATATGAGATAGTGATAGAACAGATTGAATGTCTAGAGAATGACAGTACTCAATGACGTATGCTTTCAGGTTGAGGACCTGAACGATGAGATCATACGGATGCTAAGAGTTTGTACATTCTTGTTATGTCCCTAGTCGGATGTCATTGTGGAAGGTAGATAGACAGCAATGACACACAAGACTAGATTGTGGTGTTGCTTGATGACAGAATTTCATTAGTCATGATATAGAGATATCAAACCAAACACATAGGTACTTGTTAGAGAACAAGTGTACCAGACAGACCCACCGTGAGTTTGACACATGGAACCATGACATGGTAGTCACAGTCAGTACTCACAGTGATGGTGGTGAGTGTGATTCTTTGACCTGAAATCACTACACTCAACACATGTCGTTGGGCACACTTTGACATCATCAAACGCAGTCCTGAAACATGGGTTGTTATAAAGGTGATGATTGGGTGGCTTTGACACATGGGGCTTTTGAGGGGTGAGTGATAGATATGAGATTTGTCCCTCCTGAGGGAGTTTGATATCCATGGCCACTTGATGAGTAGGATTGAGAAAGGCGTGCACGCATGTGTGAATCAGTATGTGATATTGATGTCATACATATCTCTTCCAATCTACTCTGAGATCAAGAAAGTGAATGAACGTTGACAGGATGACTGTTCCATGCCTCGAGTTCATTCGGGATATCAGTGACAAAGGAATTATACATTCACTGTAACACCATTCACGGATTGTAGGATTGAAAGTTGTTCTCCAACTTTCTATTTCACTTGGGTAGCACTGCTGTGTGACTAGGCACCGCTCTTTGCTTGTGAAGTCATAAGTGTTATGGACTTTCACTGCCAACGTGAAAAGGACTTGTAGGGTCACACATAGGATTTAACCTGGAAGAGGAGTTTTGTCCACAAACAATGTTTAGATTGATTACTAAAGGAGTTTAGTAGTTCAATTAAACACTCAATTAATTGATAGCTCAATGTCATAATGTTCAAGGTGTTGGACACATTGATTGGAGTATCGGATTGATTGAAACTGCAATTGACTGATTCTGCACAATCTGCACTCCCAACCGATCGGCTCATGTGATGAACCGATCGGCTGAGCTTGGTGAACCGATCGGCTCAGATAGTGAGTCGATCGGCTCATGGACAGGGTGAAACAATCGCTTCAAGTGTTGAAACGATCGGTTCAACTGGTCCAACCGAGCAAGTCGGGAAAGTAAGATTGGTGAGAAATTTCTTTTCGTTTCACTTGCCCAATTTGATTGGAACAAGGGTTGGTATTTGGTACCAATTAGAAACAAAAGAGGAAAAGTCAATCGGGAACTGACCAGGACTACGAACCGACCGGTTCAGAAGTGAATCGACCGTTTCATGGGTCCCAACCAATCGGTTGAGGTGTCAACCGACCGGCTCAGGTCCCCAACCGACCGTTTCAGAAATGAAACGATCGGTTCAGGTTACGCAGTTGGCTGTTTTTGTGGAAAATCTCGAACCCTTCTACTCCTGCTTTAGTCTCACATTGCCCGGGATAGAGAACCCTGTCCCATGACCCTCATATATATATAGGGGTATTGGGAGCTTCTCAAAGTACAACACAGTGCAACCAGTTGCTCTGTAAAGTTGTTGTTCTCTCTGGTTTTGGTAACCGAGAGAGCCCGAGCAAGTGCTACCCGATAGGGGAGGCACAGCAAGGGAAAGACAACTACAGAAAGCGACTGGTGGCAGGAGAGTGTGTCAGTGACTAGTACGCTGACAGGAGGGTGCGACTCCTTCCAATTCTTTGTGAGACAAGGAGATTGGAGTTCCAGGTGGTCCGTATGGACTACTTCAGAGGCGGGAGATTTCTGCCGCTCGGAGGACAGCTGTCAATCCCGACAGTCCCGGTGAGACCAGGAGTCGTCAGTCCCGGTGCGACCAGGAGCTGCACAGACACCGTCCAAGACCGGAGGTGAAGACCGCGCAAGCCGCGAGGTATTGTCGCCGAGCAAGCCTCGGGACGAGGTATGATTCCACAAACCATCCTTTCCTATTGTATAGACGTTGACGCGTTTCCTTGTTCTGGGTTTGGGGAGGAGAAAATTTTTATTTCCGCTGCCTTCTCTGTCTCCCCTAAAACGCAACAGCAACTTCAAACCCCAATGCAGCAATGGAGTAGAAAACCCTTTTGGAGCAAGACAGGAATTGGAAATCCCCAATAGTAGTAGAAAAGTGGATGTTTTGCCATGATTTGGCATTAGATCTCAAAGGTGGCGGCAATAAGGATGGCATCAATGTAGTTAGCAGCGGCGATGTAGATGACAGTATGTAGATTTAGCAGTGTAGAGAGTAGGAGAGGAGGAAGGCAGCGGCTCTTCCAAAGGCAAGCAACAATGGCGTTAGATGAGACGGTGACCCAAAGTAGTAGCAACAAAGAAGCATCATAAAGGTTGGATTTTCTAGATAGAGAGGCTTCATGGAGACAGCTCTTAGAAGATGCAGGGGTTGGACATCAAGCACCACCAAGGGCAGCGGACACCTACAAAGGGGGCTCTCTCTCCTTTTCTCTCTTAGAGTTAGGTGCACAGGATCAGTTTCTTTGATACCATGTCAATAAATTAGATAATGCGAAATTCCCTTGTGTGTTTCTAATTGATAGATCGTAGATGGAAAAACCGTTCTCCCATATATACGAGGGGGAACCATTATAGACTAAGCAAGACTCTAATGGACCAAAAGACACTTGGGGGATGTTACAAAAAGACCCATTAACTAAATAACTGAATACTAATACTCTCTGAGATTCACGAATATTCATGATTTTTCATGACTTTTTTTATATGAAACGTTTTCAAAGTCATATTACATGTTAAGCTTTTTAACAAGTTTAGTGGACATCTTATGATGTATCCTAACCGAATTCAACATCTTGCATCCAACCTCTCCTACACTAAAATTGTAAGGGCTTTTTCTCTCCATCTTGCAGAATGTAGTCTGTTCTATATTTATGAGTCTTCCATAACATGTGTGTGCACACACATTTACATCTAGATATATATGTGCATACTAATATATCATATAAGTGTATATATTGCATAATACAATATGCATGTGTGTAAACATATATAGATACATACACACAGGGTAAATATCTGATTTGCTTTCAATATTTTCCCAAATAGTTTACTGGATTTTTTTTATCAGTAAGCGTGGGACTTTTTCTCATTAATTCAAAAGAAAATTTAGAGGTGTGAATAGGAGACCAAAAAGACCTATCTATACATGTATAGCTCCTTTGCATCATGATCAACACCATAGTCACATAAAGCGCTGAATTTTTCAATTATTCGGGTATTATACGCGAACTTTTCATCAGACGTATGTAACGGCCGAATTACGTATTGAACCATAAAATATTCCCGAATACTACGAATAATTCGCGAATTAATCGTCGTCCGTGTACAAAACGCATATTTAACGCAAAATACCGAATAATAGCCGATTTGTTTTGAAAAATTCGGCCCTATTCATCCAGCTGCTGGTCGGCCCACTTAGGCCTTAGGGTATTGTTCTTTTTTTTAGTTCCCGGCTCGCTCTCGCATTCTCGTTCTCGGCTCCTTCTCGCGTTCCCGTTCCCGGCTGCCCCGACGCTGCTGCGACGCCTCTCGCCACCTGAGCCGGCCTGATGCGGCGCCTTTCAAGCCAACAACTGCCGCCTGGGCTGCCTCTACAACAGCGACGCCAGCTTGCAGGAGAAAGCAACGACCTCTACAGTAGGACGCCGCCACCTCCAGCCACCGGTAGCAATAGCAGCGACCAACGAGAGCGGCAAGGCAACCCAAAACCAGGTATTCCTTCCGCCTCTCAAGTCTCAACTCCTAAAAGGGTGATTTACTCATAAGTCGATTACTCAATTCAATCCTTCCAATTTTGGTAATTTGATACACCCCTGTTTCCTGTTGTACAAAGGTCGCGTTTGATTTGTACTTTTGCAGTATACGATGCTGATAGGACTGAATACCGTGTAACAATTACAACCTACTTTTGTTTGCACTTTTGTTCATGTAATATTTTATAATTCCTTTTTGAGATTTAGAACATATTATTTGACTTGATTATTGGGACGTTGTCATTGGATCAAAATGTGTATGATGTGTTATACAATATATATATATAGAGAGAGAGAGAGAGTCAGGCTAGAATACACTCGAGTGTATTCGGAGCAGAATACACTCAAGTAGTTTTTCATGATGCAATATTTTTTTCAAAAATCTAATCCGTTGATCTTCTTAATCATCTTGTGAATAACTCATATAAAAAATTTGAGCACATTTGGACATTTATAGGTCATGTTATAAAGACCGCAAAAATTATGCATTTCAAATTAGTTTCGTGCGTCGATTTTGTTGCCCTTGGATGAGTGACTTACACTCATCCAAATGGGCTCAAAATTTGTATGTAGCCTAATTATAGTATGAAAATGAATATCAATGGCTTACATCTTGCAAAAAATAGTCTTGATATGCAAACACACTTGAGTGTATCCGTGTGATCTGTACACTCAAGTGTATTCTAGCCTGACTCTATATATATAAATATATACGATTTTTTTCCGAATATTTCCCGAATAGTTGACCGAACTTTTACCGAATTCTTACCGATTTTAATCTGAATTTTCCACATAATTCCCGAATGCCGAATTTTTTAGCTTCGCCGAATGACTGTGGAATACCGAATTTGTGACTATGATCAACACGACTCCAAGTAATACTAGCTATAATGTTTTACCCTTCAAAAATGGATTTGTTTCTGATGTACCAGATGTGATACAGAATAGTGATGGCCAACAGCGATTGCCTCCTGGTCCTCAGTCTTGAGAGGTCTTCTATCTTTTGAGGTACGATCTTCAAAGTTGGAGCAGCATGGCGCCAGATTTCCTTTGTGAAGGAGCAACTCCACAAAATATGGTCACTGTTTTCCTCAGCACTCTTGCATAGGATACATCTTGAGTCTTGACGCTAGATTGAATCCTTTTTGTTTAAGGAACACTTCTGTGATTAGCCTACCATGGAAGGCTTTCCATACATGGATAATGAATCTACGGGGGCGTTTCATTTCCACAGCCAGCGAGCCCATTCAATTTTGGGGTGCGACACCCTGCTGAACTTCCATGCCTTGCGCAGGGTGATATCCGGCAGGTTTAGCAGCTGACAGCAGTCTTCTTTCTGCAAATTGATGGTATTACATATCCTTTCCAGCATCTGGTACCCCTACTCAATGGAAGACACCACTTGGAGTCCTTGATGAAGGCGTCTAGCTTTTGGTTCACACCGAAACCGTATTTCATCATAAGGCTTTTACCAATCACATCACTAAGGAACTGACCATCTACCCAAGGGTCGTTTACCGAATTTTGACAAAACTTAAATGATTTTTTCTGATTTTTAGCCAAAATTTCTCTAATTATGACTTTTTAAAGCGAGTCAAAGAAATATGAATCCTAAATTAGTCACTATGTACAGTGCGACCCTTCTTTGAACCTGTAACATCCTGGGGGCCACAACCAATCAGTCTTGAAAAGCTTCGCAGAAAATGCAGGAATCTAGCCTCCACTAGCGAAGCAATAGATCGGTTCCTTAGTAAAGAAGGGCTACTTGTTGGTAGGGAGAACCAGGTGGCGCAAGTCGACTCTCTACCAAGAAATTCTCAGCTTGACAATGGCTGATTGGTTCAAGCAGTTTAAATGCAGAAAGATATTGTTTCAGTTCCCAACAAACCATATTTTTGTGCTTTCTACCAGAAGAAGCAACAGAAGCAAGATCCTCTATAGCTGAAGGTTTTCAATCCTTCTATCTTCCAAAGGTCCACTCCAGGATGGAAGGAACTGTTAACTTGACTGGAAGCACTCCTGTGCTGTGATATTTAGCTGAATAGACATGTGAAAACAAGTCTACCAGCATGGTGCTGCCGCCACATGTCATCCCCCCATCTCGACGAACATAAATTACTGGATGAAAACTCCATAAGGAATACAAAATCTCAACAAGAACAAGTTGAGCATTCTGACTATCATAAGCCCAATCATCTCGTATCAGGAGAATCTAAATTATCAACAATACCCCTCTACATGAAATCCTCCACTTCGAACATTTTCCACAAAGATTTCAGCAAAAGACAAGCACTGAGATCCCCTGGAGAGGTGAGTTTTCACACTCCATAGACCTTGAGAAAGCATGCATTGTTTAGAATCACAGACCCTTCTATTAGACACAAAACCTTTCTTATGATCTCAAAAGTTTTGCTTCTCATCCATTTTTTGAGCAAGTACTGAGAAAATAGAACTACAAGTCAGTCATGTGTGTTTGACATTTTAGCCAATAAAGGCTTGAATTGAATTTAACTAGAATGTTGCTGGTCTGGCAAGCGCAAAGGCCGTATTTCGCCATCGCACATCATAAGCATGCTTGTAACAAAAGAAGCTTTCGAAATTCAAATACAAAAAAACTGTGATCGCTATTGTAGCTAACTGTTACAAGAGAAACAAATTGCATATGCCAGCCAGTAAGCCCTAACCAAGGCCACGTCAAAAATTCCAGATTTATATAATTACCTCAAAAGTTAAAATGTTGAAGGCAAGTATAGAGTAACGTAAAAAAACACCCAAATGACTGTTCGCATCCAAGGTTATCTGGTCGTCTCCATGACACACACCCGAAATAGGAGAAAGAACACCTGCAAAAATTGTAACTAGGCGTTTAAATTATCTGAAGTTCAAACAAGACAGATGTTTCCAAAATATCCCACCTCGTAGCTTATCAAAGAAGTTGAATAGATCATCAGAAGAAGAAAATGCCTGCAGATGTTCAGTCAGATGCTGACTTAACCAGTCAGTAGACTTGCCATCGGCAAAACCACCAAGGCCTTTCAACTGATTTAGAAGCTCACATAACGGTGGTTCCACAAAATCATCACAAGCCTGTAAAAGAACAAGTTTAGATTACAGTTTTTAATATTCAATTCCTAGAATAGATTCCAAGGAAGCCTGTACCCTTCGTCAACAACAAAAAATTGTTATGATTAACAGTGCTAGCATTCAATAGTTTTGCTTGGAGTCATAGAAATAGGATTTACAATAATTAATTTACCAAAACCAGAAGAATAAATGAGAAGAAGCTTCAAGTGGACATCTCTGGATGGCGTCAAGTTTCAACAATGTGACACTGTTGACTATGCTAGGAGTATACAATGCCAGGAGAAATTTCCTGGCAGTAAAAATATTAGAAGGGAATTTGAGAGCAAAAAAACTGAAATATAGGATAAGAGACTCTTCTCTCCTCCAAACATGCCGACTTTTTAGGGAAAAGTGATACAAGCACAAATTTTTCCAGTGGATAACTTGGGCAAAATGTGTCATCTTTCTGAAGTCAAAAGTATTCCAAATGTCAGGCCAAATAACCCTTATTCCTTATACCAGTAGTATGTGATGCTAATTCATAGCAGATTCCCATTTTGCACTTTTTTTGTTCCCAGTTTATTGAAGAAGTAAATCAAAGCTTTGCGAACGCCTTGGCCCCTTACTACAATATACCCATTTGCAGTTTGCACCATAGCTATGAGGTTGAAGCTTACCCCAGAGCACGTGGCACCGTGGCAGTAAAGGCTGGCCCTTTGACAACCACCAATATCCTGTAGCCCTCCAGCAACCCCTGCTAGCACCCTCATTTCCAGCACGGACAAAGATCCCACGAGAAAGATCTGTGCGGACTCATATTTCACTGTTGTACTGTACCCTCCTTCTACCTCCAATCCTTCACCTCCTCTCTTTCATCTTTTTCAGTCTCCAGATCCTTCTCTTCTTAAATTTATACATTAACAGACTAAGCAATGTAAAATATTTTCTAAGGCATACATGCAATCACCATTATGTTTCCATAAAATCCCCAAAGGCATTTGCTGTTGATATCATCCTTGTTTCCTCTGGTAACTCTTCTACTAGACTAAGGCTGCTGCTAAGCTGTTTTTTAACTCTTGTTACAATTGTTAATAAAGTTGGTTTCAACTTTCAACAAAGTTTTAGCATGTGCATAAGTTTCAAGAACGTCAATATAAAACATCAAATTTCACTTTGAAAGTTTGCCAGTAGCTGTTAGCAGAAATGCTCTATTAAAAAAATATTTTCATAGACAACCACGTATTACATACTGTCCATTTAAATATCATACTGTAGAGTTATTAGGACTAAAATAGCAAGATTCAGACTAAACAAAACATGAGAAGTAACAACCAACACATGTAAAACAATTGGAAATATAAGTTTAAATGCAGACTAAATTATAAAAATATCGAATAAATACATATAACTTAATACTTACGTTCCATACGTTCTAAGAATTCTTAGAGACTTTTCCTATTACAAGTCTGTATATATGTAGCTTCATGGGTTAAGATATTGTAGCTAAGAGCATAACGGGTTAAAAAAAAGGTTAGAAAGATAAACTTTTATCTTAAATAAAAATAAATATGTTAATGATACTAACAGCAAAACAAACATTTTTTTACTAAAACATCATGGTCATCCTTCCTCCGACCCATGAAGATCCTCCCTCACCCCAGTACAACAGTCACCACTGAACTTCATAGAACTTGATCACCAGATCGAACAGCGTCAAAAAAAGTCATTGGCGTTCAATAAACTGTTTGACTATGTTCCCTTCAAAAATAAAAATTGACTATTTTATCATTCTCATGTGATTTACACGACATTGTAGAAGATTTGAGAATCAATTCAAAGGTTCTAAGATTTTAACATACCACCTACACACTCCATTTAATACCCTACATGTCCATATTATCACATGCATTGGAGCAGTTCGCATTGCATTCCAAACCCTTATATAGTGGTACATTTTATTTGCTTTATTTGTCCAGTTCAACTATTCACTATATTTGAAATGGGTCAAAACATCTTGTACCGTTAAGTTGATATCACGGCATTGTACAATCTCTGAAGGGTGAACACTTCAAAATAGTCATTGCATTTGTACTGGACACATAGCGGAAGTTGACACTGCTTGGATACTCCCAAATAGGTGTTGAATACTCCCAAATAGGTATTTGAATACTTACTACACATGCCCAACATTTTTCGATTTTTATGTTAGATATGTATATGATACTTCTGAAGTTGTGATCATACTTTTCCTCATCCAATGAAGCGAGAAGGTTATAAGGCCTATAAGGAACTAGTAACCACGTAATTGGAGAATACTTCTATTATCTTAATGATATATATGAGATCTTTATACATGGCTACGTAGTAACCAAAGAAGAGTATCACTCCCTAACTACATGATGTGGGACTAAAATATGTGTAACATAAACACTAAAGCTAGTCCCAATAGGCCCACTAATACAAAGTGACTCTTACCACTCCCCCTTAAACTGAAGGATATATGTTAATGCTCAGGTTTCCCACTAGGTCGACAAGTTCTTCTTTCCTAGGGACTTGGTAAAAGATAAATGACTTATTCTTTAAATTTGGTGAAGGGTGTACAAATCATCTTTGTTTCAACCACTTGAAAACAAAGTGGCAGTCAACTTCAGTATGTTTTGTCATTCATGGAAGGTCAGGTTGTTGGTAATAAAGATGGCAACAGCAATGTCATAGTACATTGGCATAGGCATAGATGGAGAGAGCCCAAGTTCATGAAGGAGAGTCTTGACTCGCATCATTTCACTGGCATTCTGAGCCATTAACTATATTCTACTAGACCAAGCAACAACGGCATGCTTTCTGCTACGTCATGTAACAAGATTTCCTGCAACAGAAGTACACAATCTTGAGGTTGATTTTTTATTAGCTTGGCTACTAGTGTAGTCATAGTCAAAAAAGGCAATGATATTGCAATGAGCATGTTTATCATAGAAGAGACGTTGTTCTACGACAATGCTTGAGGTAACAAAGAATATGACACATAACATATCAATGCTATTGTCGAGGGCCTCGAGGCATTTCAAGGTATCTATTGTGGAAGGTCACAGTTGAAATGCTATCAAGATGAGTAAAAGCTACATATATAAAATTTATGACATTTTGAGATGTCTTTTATCATCGAGAAAACCAGGTGCCGAGTCATCATCCAATGGAACATTGGCATTTTGTGGGGTATTTGTAGGTCTTGCACCTATCACGCCAATTTCACCTAGAAGATCTCGTGTGTATTTCCTCAGGAATAGGCTATTGTATATCAGGGTCATACCTATATTAATTCCTAGGGAGTACCTTGGCTTTCCTAGGTCCTTAGTGACAGTGTTTGCACATCTATTGTTTTGTTGCTTGGATGCCAGCAGCATCACTCTCAGGGAGAAGAATATTATCAACATAAACTAGTAACTACAATCCATGTAGTCTTCCTTTAGTAAAAGAAGAGTGATCGGCATTAGATTGAATAGAAACCTTCTTTCAGAAGAATCTGGTTTAGCTTCTCTAACCAGGCTCATGGGCTGTGCTTTAGGGTAGATATAGCCCTCCGCATGCGACAAACTTTTGCACACTCCCCCTTAGCATCAAAGCTTGGTGGTTGCCCCATAAAGATTTTTTGTCTAGGTCACCTTAAAAGGCATTATTAACAGCTAGTTGTAGAAGAGGATAATCCATATTAGTAGCAACATAAAATCAGAATCAGAATTGAGTTAAGCCTGGCAACGGGAGAATCAGAACTAATCAGCCCCATAAGTCTAAGTTTAACCTTTTGGTAACAAGTATGGCTTTGAGGCGTTAGTAATGCAATCTAAGTGGTGTTTGACAGAGAAGACCTAAGGACAGTCAATAGGCTTGTAATTTGTAAGAGGTGTAACCAGATCCCAAATATGTCTTTCAGAGATTGTAGCAATTTCATCTTCTATAACCTTGCGCCAGTCATCATGTATTAACATCTCTGATACAATCTTTGGGACAAAAATAACATAGAGAGCAGCATTGAAGCAAGAGAGACATTGAGATGTTCATGAGAACAATATTTGGCAATGTCATACAAGGCACAAGAATGATTGTCACTTCGTTTAGAAGCATATTCATACAAGTCAAAGAAGGGAGAAGCTGACAATACATCAAAGGCTATCTGGCTATAAAGTTTTGGACCTTCAGTAAGAGTGAGTAAGTGGGAGACATCTTAGGAGAAGCATGTCACATGCATTGATATGCCTACAATGGTTTCTCTAGCATGGGCTCATGTTGCTCGAGAGATGGTATCAATAAGGGCATCCCAGGATGGAAAGGAGCTAGAAGCTCCAAAGATAAGGAGGTTCCTGAGGATGAATCGAGTACCTTCAAAGAAGACAACATCAGAGTTGTCAAACCACATTACACAAATCTGGTCGTAGCAACAATAGCCTTTCTATGTTCAAGAATATCCATGAAAGATATACTTGGTAGCATAGATTAATTATCCAATTTCAACACCGTTTCCGATGCCCCCAAAAAAAATTTGACATTTATGTTAATAACAATTTTGACACCAAAATGAGTGAACTAAACCACAAAATTTTACGAGGACGATCTAAGAGACAAGATACACTTACATACACAATAATATTACACATTGGATTATGTGGGGGTGGGGTCTCCTACATGTGTAAGTGAAGGAATGTGAACTATTTCGATAGGGATTTCGATTGTAAAATGAAGGAATTAAGTTGTGAAACTTTGCAAACATAATATATAGACATAAAGCCACTGGAATATATAATAAATTTATATGTTTATTATTTGTATATATATTTTACTGTGCTGTGTTGTTTTATACTTAGTGTATTTTGGCTTTTGTCTTTTGTAGCCTCTTGTACTTTTATCCCATATTGCCTAGCTCTACTCTATGTCTCACTCTCTTATCTTATAAAAGAGAGAGCCATGTACTTGTTTTATTCACTCAATAAGAAATAGCCTTTAGTATTTTAGATTTATATGTCGCAGTGGGTGTCCATGTCTTAATGAGTGCGTGCAAAAATGAACTCAATTATCCGATCTATTACAAACTTACTACTTGCAACTTAAAGCTTAAACTTACAAGTTACAAACTCACAACTTATAATATATAAAATAATGTACATATATTACTAACTAGTAACTATTAAATAAGTGTGCGTAGTAATTGTAGTCCCTTCAAAAAAAAGTACTACTAACTACTAAGTATTTAGTACTAACTAGTAAGTGGTAAGGTAGTAACTAACTAACTACTAAACTAGTAATATTGCATGTTATAGTCATCACATAATAATTATATTACATGTTCATTTTTATTTATTTTTAGGTATAAAATTATTAATTCATTAGGAATAAAATGTAAATTGATACTTATTAATAGTTTTCATTATTAGTACTTAGAACTTTGTTATTTTCACAAGTATTTCTCTAGATCTATGTAGAAGATGGTAGGGATGAAGGAGATGTAGATGGACTCGGAAGGGAAACTTACCTTAGAATCAATAAAAATAGCCTCTGAAAGCAAGAGATAAGAGAAATCACCAAAATACAAAAGCTTTAGCATCAACAGCCCAAGGAACACCATTTCTCAAAACACATGTTGGGTTTTTGCCTATTTTTGCAAAACTAATCCACAAACTAGGCTTTTCACTGCAAAATCCCCCATCCCCATTTTGCAAATTTCACCTAGTTACAAAACATTTCTCGAAACTGCCCTCTAATCCCTTTATAAGTAGTGCATTTCGATGTCAACTAGGCAAAAAAACCAAAAAAAAGGATAAAAATTCACATTTTTAATCAAAATTTTTGTTCCATACTTGGTAGCTCAAGGAGAAAATTTATCCCTGCCAGGATATAGATGACAATATCTTTGGCAGAGCAAGTGCAACCAAAGAGAGGGAAAACATTAGAGGTAGGATGCAAAATCCAAAATGGGATCTGGTTTTGAAGAATATCATATGGCATATAGTTATTAAGAAAGCATGCAGTGAGTAAAACTTCTGGACAAAAATCTTTTGGTGCATGACAGTAAAACATGATAGTTCTGGCAATATCAAAAGGGTGACGCTTCTTGTGTTCTGTAGCCCCCTTTTGCTGAGGTACATAGGAGCATGTGGTCAGATGCTTTGTAACAAAAGTCTCTCAACTTTTATGAAAAATCGGTAATTTTTCACAATTTTGTAGGTTCCCAAATATTCAACATGATCAATAAGTAGGTCGCTGATTTTTAACAACTTTTCACAATTTTTCCCACTTTTTCATGATCTATATGAATTTCATGATTTATTCATGACTTTCCACGAATTTTCACAATTTGGCTTGTGAATTGATGGGGTCAAGTTGGATGGAATGGATGTACCAATATGTGATAAGTTTTGTTACTTGGGCTCTATTATTGAAAGGGGGTGAGGTTCAAGATGATATTTGTCGTAGGGTCACAACAAATGGTTGAAGTAGAGGAGTGCAATTGGAGTAATATGTGACCAGAAGATCCCTCTCAGATTAAAAAGTAAATTTTACAGAACAATTATACGGACAGCCATGCTATATCTATATGGGAGTGAATGTTGGGCAGTGAAGAACCAAGGTCTCAACAAGATGAATTGTGGCTGAAATGCGTATGCTGAGATGGATGTACGGGAAGACGAGAAAAGATCATTTGAGGAATGGTTATATTAGAAACAAAGAGAGGGTGGTGATCATTGAGGACAAGTTGTGTGAAAGTCGTCTAAGATGGTATGGATATGTGCAATGCAAACCGATAAATGCACCTATTCGAAGCAAGGTTATTGAGTCAAGCACAACTAAAAGAAGCGGAGGCAGACCTATATTAACTTGGGAAGAGCTTATAAAGAGAGGTTGTGAATCTTTACATCTTGATCAGAGTATGACTCATAACAGAGCTGATTGGAAAAGAAGGATTCATGTAGCCGAGCCGACCCCAACATGGTTGGGATTCAGGCTTAGATGATGATGATGATGGTGATGATGAAGTCGCTTGCTCTTTGTTACAAAACCACATACATCGGAGGGGCAGGTGGTGGGTCGGATGCAGCATCAGTAGTAGTTTCTGTAGAGGCCTGGTTCGCCCAGGCTGACTTGTCGTGCTTGATCCAACACCTATCTTCAGTGTGATTATCACGACCACACCAGTTGTAGTAGCAAGGACCAGTAGCTTGACCTCGTCCAGAAGCAGTAGAGGAGCCTCGTCCACCAGTAGGAAGCAGACGTCCGCCACGACCACGTCCAAAATCAGTAGTGCAAGCAACTAAAGCAGGATGCTCAATAACAGGAGTGGAGGTCACAAATGGTAGTCGTTGAACTCTCTTGAGGACGTCGTGAAGAGTAGGCAGAGGGTCACTGGACAAAATTTGATCGACGGCTGAAGGCTCAGGCATAGGGGCAGGGTGGGAAAGAAAAAATCAGAGAACCGGACCTGCTCTTGATACCATATAGAGAAACTGGGAATTGCTTATTGAATGAATAAAACAGTGACAATACAGTTTCTTATATAACATGAGGGAATAGAGACTAAAGCAGAGATGAGCAATATGGGACTAAACTACAGAAGTGAAAGCATAAGTGAGGCACATGCTATGCACATAACACTATACAAAACACAACATAACACAACATATCTCTATACAAAGAACTTCTTATATACACCAAACCCCCAACCCACTCTCCCAAAAGTCCTAATTCATCATCTGTTTGCCCATTCCTCCCCTTCTTAGATGTGGATGCATCCTTGACTTAATATTCTTCTCTTCAATCAGCAAACCAACAATCCTCTTAAGTTTTTTTTTTTGCATCTTATTAGTCATTATTATTACCAAGAATTCTTATGTTTCATTGATCAATACAATTGTTTGACATATTTATCTCAAATTCTTCTATACAATGTTTTTGTTCGACTTTTCTTTAGTTGTTTTTGCTACTTTTAACAGTGACATGTGTGATATACATACATACACACACATACATATATAGTCGACTTTGCCGACAAGGAGTGGCTCATGTGGTCAAGCACGGTGTCCCCTAACAAAGGGACCCGGGTTCGAATCCCAACTGTTGCCTTGGTTCGAATCCCACCCGGACGTTCGGCCTCCGTCACGGGCATGGGAGAGGGGGAGAGAATGTCTCTCTTAACCCCACATATATAGCCGACTTATTCCCGATTATTTCCAAATAGTTGATCGAATTTTGACCGAAGAATATCGAACTTTGACCTAAAGATATCGAACTTTTCCGAATTCTCTCAATTTTTTCCAAATTTTGCTTTTTTTCAGTCACAATCCCAAATATGCCATCGTGGTCAGATGGATAGTACCACACTCTTGACAAGTAGCGAGATCTTATTGGATAAACTCAATGGCATAATTAGTCCAGAATAATTTGATGGGAAAGGATGAATGTGTTTGTATTCTAGTAAAGAACATGTTGATAGTAGGAAAACATACGATTTATCTATCAATGAAAAAAGCACATTTGAGGCAATAAAGGAGTTAAAAGATTGATGGGTAGATAAACTAGGAATCTTGCATAATCATAAATAAAGGGGATAAAAGATTGATGAGTAGATAAACTAGGAACCTCGTAAGGTCCCCACACGTCCGAACGTACAATATCAAAATTTGTTTTACAAAATAAAGTAATTTTGCACAAAAAAGAAGTATGAGGTTGTTTGCCCAGTTGCAAGAGTCAAAGCCAAAAGCAAAAATAGATAGATTAGGAAATAAATCTTCAATTTCAAGGAGGTAGGTTAGCCCAACCAATAATGCCATTGAGATGCTAACACAAAGTCCGAGTGGTATCCACAAGTATCTTGGTGTGATCATCAAGGTAGTAAAGAGCATCCAAAACCACATGCTTTGTATGAAGGTCCTATACAATGTAAGAGCTGGGAAGGTTAGTCAATATTGCAAATGGCAAATAAGTTTGCAAATAGATAAATAATTCAGAAGAAATTTTGGTACAAGAGAGTAGAATTAAACAACGAGGTGACACAGGTAGTTCTAATGCCTTAACAACACTTTTGGAGCCATCAAAGAGCATGATTGGTGTAATTTTTTAAGACGTGGTTATGTTTCAAAGAGAAAATTTATCACCAAAGATGTAGAATGATGCACCTATGTCAAGAATCCAGCGTTCATTACAAGAATGAGAAACAGCAATAAGGAAGGTCAAGCTACCTTTCAAAGCTTGAGAAGGCGTAGAGGCTCTGTCGGTAGTTAAGTGAGCAAGACAATCTAGGAGAAGATGATCAAGTTCTTGTTGTATAATCCTATTGGTTGTATCAGTTATCAAAGACAGTGGGATATCTTACACATTGACTTGATTTACCCAAGTCAGAGTGTTATGATTGGCCCAAAACTGATTTTTCTGTGGTTGATCGGCACATAAAATTTGTGGTAGCAAGGATCAGCGAAAGAACCGTGCCCATGACCAACCCCCCTAAGGAGCGGCCACAACTCGTGCCGACAAGTAGGCATTGGAGTGGAACGGAATAGTAAGCAAACAAAGCTAGAGGAGAGACGTTGAAAGCGCTTCAAGACATCATTGACATTAGGTACAGGATCGCTCACAATAATCTGATCAACTACGCCAGAATCACAATGAAGAAGACTAGCTAGAAATTTTGTTAGTTGGAGTTTCCTGAATGCATTGCAAGATCATTACACAGCCTTTTGGAATATGGATAGTGATTCTCAATATCAGAGTTTGAGCTCAAAAAGGATTAATCAATATACAAAACTGTAATGAGGTTATTTAAAAAATAGGGATGTTTGCATAGTTGAATAATGATTGTGGTTGTTCATGAATCATCACAATAACGTGGTTCAATCTTTTAATTGGTGAAGAAAAGTTAACTTGTCTGTGTTAAGAAAAGTTGGTACCATATAAGACTAGGAAACCTTATCCTATTTGCTACATTAATATCATGCCACGAAACACTTGTCAGTTAGCAACTGGTAAGCTTTCTAGTTTGCTAGCCACAAGTTATGGGTTTGAATTCCCACTAGGAGCACTAGGGAGGGTAAAAAAGCAACAGCCTTCTTCACGTATCTGTGATAAACCTGGACTCCCTCCTTGTGTCACAAAAACAGTATCAAATAATATGTTGCGTCATGAAATGCACCACGAAACAATCTCATCTTGGAGAAGATGTTAATAAAGGTGAAGGGTTAAAAAGGAAAGAAATTAGCCACTTTGTTGCCTGTACGCAATGCAAAATGCAGTCAGCACCGCCTTAACAAAGTGTATAGGAGCACACCTAGCATATTAATTTGAAAAGGCCAAGGGGCACTTATTGCACCTACACCACCCCTCGCTCCGCCATCAGCAACCTGAGGCAGCAGGTCAATCAGCCCCATCCACTCTCTCAAACACTCGACTAGCAAGCTCTCTCATTTTACATTGTTTTGTTCCACTTCAGCTTCATAAACTGCCACAAACCACTACTAACTCGTTGAGAAAAATTCTTGTGGTGGGCAACTGGCAACTGCAAATTGGCAGTAAGAGTAAGCTCTCTCCCAAATGCAGCATAGGGACGATGATTGACCTGGCAAACCAGTTTTCTTAAGAGATGCACCTTCGTCATATGTAGTAAAAATATTTTCCCTAAATTCGAGTGTGTAATAATAAGCTCCGTCGTGGTAACAGATCTCTTGCGCTTAAGGTTGTTTTACCCGTTGCCCCGGTCTCCTAGACAATGAATTCAATCCATCCACCATCAGACCAGGTACCCTGTTGACTTATGAGTTGTGCCCCCCTATATATTTTGGGTGGCTCCACTACTGGGTTTAGATGCATGCCTGCAACTTAATCTTCCTTTTGAGGAAGTTTGGCCTCGTTTAAGTGCATTCCAGCCAGCAGGCCTGGCCGTGAAGCCTAATGGTTTGTATCTCGATAATCCAACCTCATAGTAAGACTACCGGGAGCTCGCCTCCTGCTATTCAAATCTTTTGGGTGGACTCTTCTAAAACCCATATCATAGGCACCAGCATAGACCGTAGAGCATATCACCAACAGCCGGTAGTCGTAGCCATGAGGTCTCAATGGCATTTCACTTTTCCGTGCCTAGTTAAGCCCATGCATTAGTTAATCCCCAGTGGTAGAGAGTTACAGGAAAGGAGGGAGGAGAGAACAGCTCGATAAAGGACGCAGCGACTGAAAGGTATAGCATCATACCCGTGTTACGGAGAAGAGGAAAAGACCGAGACGATTCCGATCAGCAATTGAGCAGAACGGTTCGGACAGTGCCCCTTGGCCAGGCAGCGCGAAGACCTGGATCAAATGGCAAACGGCAATCTTGTGCGGAGTAAGGCTGAAAAGCTCCAATCCTGACCTCGAGTTACCACTTGTACAGGGATCGGCAGCCATAGATTCCTATCTCTACTGCAGAAACCCTGGTCCCTGGAGGTGTGGAGTGGAGATTGTTGGTCTATATCACACACGGAAGAGAGAGCGGGAAATGGCGGTGTGGCTGTGGAAACAAAGCGCGGAAAGATGTGTTGAAGGGTTTGTAGAGTTGTTGTTAGGCTGCGTTTTGTTACATGGTGAATCATGGTGACAGGGAATGATGGTGAAATAAAAATATTATTTGTTTTCCATGGTGACCGGGAATGATGGTGAATCCATGGTGAATCTGTGATGAATTTTGATCTATTTTTATCCCCATGAAAAAGCATGGTGAATCGTGGTGAATCATGGTGAAAGAAGTTTCATGTCAAGACTCCACTACTTATTTAGACAAATGTGCAAAAAAACATTCTAATAAATATGATTCTTACTTGTGTAGGGTGTTTTTTATAAAAAAAATTCCCCTCCCCATCATTATAACCATGTAACAAACAACAATTTTTAAGTTTTTCACCATCACCATCCCAATCATCATACACATGTTACCAAACAACATATTCTAATGATTTCCCTATCACCATCACCGTCCCTATCACCGTCACCGTCACCATCACCATCAATTTTATCACCACGTACCAAACACAGCCTTAGGCTGTGTTTGGTACATGGTGAATCATGGTGATAGGGAATGATGGTGAAACAAAAATGTTGTTTGGTACGCATGGTGATAGTGATAGGAAATTTTTTCGTGGTGAATCCATGGTGAATTCTGGCCTATTTTTGTCCCCATAGAAAAGCATGGTGAATGACGGTGAATGATGGTGAAAAAAGTTATTTTTAAGTCACCATTAATATATGGATATATGTGCAAAAAAATGATACTATATTTTCCTTCTCTCCACGTGCCATATGCTTCCCTCCAAGATTCTTTCCCGCCAACAAATTTTAACTTCCGGCCAAAATATTTTTCTCTCCAAGATAATGTTTTCTTCACACATATTTCTTTCCAAGATAAAGTTTCCACTAGATTTTTTTCTTGCAAAATAATTTTTTTCGTCCGATCTTTTTCCCTCCAAAAAAAAATTTCCCGCCACTCATTTTTCCTCCAAGATTTTTTTGCCTCCAAGACAACGTTTCCCTCACGCCATTTTTCCTCGATGATTAAATTTTCTATTAATTTTTTTCCTATAAGACAAAATTTTCCGTCAAAACTTTATCTCCTCCAAATTTTTTACGCCACAACTATTTTGCAAGATAATTTTTCTTCAAGATAATGTTTTCCGTCAAATCTTTTTTCCTTCATGAAAAACTTTTTCACAACACCTTTTTCTGTCATGATACTTTCTTCCTCCAAGACAACATTTTCCGCCACTCATTTTTTCCTCCAAGATAATGTTTCCCACTAAAATTTTTCCCTCCAAAAAAAAAGATTCCCGCCACACCTTTTCCTCAAAGATATTCTTTTACTCCAAGATAATGTTTTCCGCCACACCATTTTCCCCTCATCAAGATATAATGTCATTAAAAAAACAAATTCTGCAAGACAAAGTTTCAAGTCAAATCTTTTTCTAGTTGAACATCCAAATATGATGATGGCCTTCTTTTGTTGCCCACGACATGAACGACATCAAGTCATATGTAATATGATAGAGAAAAACTGATCATATTGTATTTCTCAAGAAAGTATTTATGATAAAATATTTTTATTTTCTTATTTTTTCAATGAAGTATTTCTCTGCAATGATTATTAAGAAATATAACTCACATATAAAAAAAGTCTCATTGGTATTTTTTAAATTAAATAGCTCATATACCTACTAAAATTTGATGATAAATATTTGTATTATTAATGTCATAATTTTTTTATGTATGAGGTGTTTAATAAATAGAATTTATGTTTTTACGAGGTGTTTTATATAAAATTGGTTCACTATCACCGTCACCGTAACTATATAACAAACAACACATTTTAAAAATTTCCTCATCCCTTTCACCATCACCATGCATGTGTTACCAAACAACAATTTTTAACAATTTCACCACCACTGTCACTATCACCGTCACCGTCACTATCACCGTCACCGTCACCATGCATTTTGTCACCACGTACCAAACGCAGCCTTAGGGACCAAGGTTTCTATTCTAGAAATAAGGAAAATAAATGTCGTTTCCAAATTACTACTTGCAATTAGAAGCTTAAAGTGCCCATCGTGGGCTATTTCTTATGATGTTTATATATTTCTTCCTTTTTTTGGATGCATAAAACGCATTCTCCTACTTGGATAATGATGTTCTTCTGGAAAAAAAAAACTAAGCAATGAAATTGTAGTATTTCCATATGAGTGGATTTTTTCTCAATGTTTCTTCTATATATGTTCTTCGTGTTTTCTCTTTTCAATGGTATTTTCTTTTTTCTCACTGGTTTTTGTAACTTTTTGTAAAAAAAGCCATTACAGAATCAATTTTATAGACATTTTTATACGAGTGCAAATAGAGGCAAAGTGTAATTGCCAAATTTTAAAAGTTGTATGTATTTGTTGACTATCACTCCCCACCCCACTTAAAATTTTCACATCTGGACAGTTATCGACAGATTGATCACAATAACAGCAGGGGGGAAGGATCGTGTACAGTTGTGCATCAAAGAATCGTGATGAGAAGGAGAACAAAGGGATCAGGGACTAGGAAAATCCCAATCGGGCGTGGCGCCTCTCATCATCTTCGCACTGATGTGCGTGCACAGTAGATGGAGCAAGAGAGTATGGCATGTACAACACAGAGATCAATAGAGACCGCTAGATTATGTCGGACAGGGAGTCTAGTGGCGTTGGAGAGAACCCTAGCTGCTAGAAGGGAAAGAGGCCAACAATCTATACGTTTGATTTGTGTTACTTTATCCTCTTGAAGGTTTAAAGGCTCGATCATCTCTCTACTCCATTAGATTGAGGTCTGTCTTGAAGAAATAATACGTCTTATAACAGAATTAACTTTATCCGGTTATATTCAAGGTTTCGAGAAGAACTCCCATATTATACGGTCTATGCTTTAGCTAGGTCCATGTTAATCCCCATTATGCGGTGATGGGATTTTTTTTCTCTCCATTAAATGCATGATTTCCTATACTTGTAAAGACATGGTTTTTACGAATTAATTTACAACAAATATTCAAAAATATAAAGAAGTCTTTTCATTCATATAATTTTCTCAACAAAAAAAAATCCCAGAGAATGAACTCCGGGAACATATAATAAAAAAATAAGAATTCAGATTTAGTAGGAATGAACGAACATGCTTCAATAAAAAAAGATTTCTTTCTTCTTTTCCCATTTTTTCTAAAGTACATGATGTTCTTAGAAAATATATATATATATATATTGAATAATATTAAATAACATTTTAGCTAATATAATCTTCATCTTCTAACAGAGAACTATCTCGTGCAATCTCTTCTAGTCTTATTTTGATCACATGTGAATGAATTTCATAAGGAACGAAATTACACATGGCCCAAAGAAGGAGAATATGAGTTAAGTTAAATGACCCGTACGAAATTGATATATAGAAGGTAAATAAATATGAACCTAGCTAAAAAGAATTTTTATGAGAAAATATAAAAAGTTAAATAATGTAGGTAAGAATCAAATAGGAAAATAGATTTTCAAATTCAATAGGGTTCAATATCAAAATTTAAGAATTTAAAATTTCAAAAAGATAGCACATGTTTATGTTTGTTTATTGGGAAAGCCATGTGTTGCATCCTACATAGAATGACAACACACCAACTAAGTCTCTCATTATACTAAGGGATTGTATGTCCTTTATCTCTGTACAGAGTCGTGGAAGCGTAATTCTTCTAAATTAATTGGCACTAGCCTACCCTTTTTCGATGTTTAAATAATGTGATACTATTTTCAAAAAGAATTGTCAATGGCCTTTCAACGAGGAAGGCTAAATTTTTGAAATAATTTAGGCCAACTTATCTATTATGCATGCTTTTAAGAGGAAAATTAAACTTTCTAGAAGTAATAGAAATTTTGTACATTGAATAAAATCGTATAAAATCTAGACTTTCCAGATATGGAGCTCCAAGATCCAATCAAGAGGGTGATCTACAAGTGTAGAGTGATATTGGTTGCTATTGGCTTAAAATCAATCGGTATTCAATTTTTACATTGTTATTTGTGACTACGATTTTCCACCTAGGAGTGTTATTCATATTTTTCACTATTCTCGTTTCTAGGGTTTTTAGCTAGGTTATTTATACAATATTACATGCTTAATTGTTTTGATTACTTTTCTCTAGATTAGATCCTAAAATGTTATTATTTCTCTTGTATACTATATAATTCTATTTAGTCACTATGATCAAATATGTTTATTTACCAATATATCCTTCTAGGGGTATCTGGGGTTTAAGTTCGACATACCTTTGATATACACTAGTCATATACTTAGATTTTGATTATATTCCCAAACATAAGTAGGATCTAGATGAACTATAATAGGGTAGCTCCATGCATTGCTCCACTCATGAATCATCTAAACCAAGACTGTGTTAATAAAATCCATCAATGTTTATATTTATAAGAGCAACCTTCTTATACACATTTATCAAATCTAGACTAATTTATATAAGATTATTTCCTAGATCCATCTGTTGGTATATATGCCCGTAGAGTCAACCCATGCGATTGTATAGAGTCAGATATTAATTAGTCAATTAATGTGATTATTTGGTTAATTAATTAATTCCATAATATTCTAATTAATCCATGAGAGTTTTAATTCACGCAGTGTTTCTGTTTACATATGGGTTTAAGAAACCCTACTTCCTTTTGTCTCCTATTTAAAGGGGCTTGACGGCCGATATCGATATAAGATATTGAGAGAGGCTTTTAGTTTACACTCACATACGTAAACCCTAACCGTCATTGTCCTCAGGAGAGAAAGGAGAGCACTGCGACGCTAGCACGTCACCGCACAGAGACGATTCCAACCTGTCAGCTTAGGAGGCGCGATGTGGAGTTCCAGTTCATCCGTATGGACAAAGTAGAGATGCAGAAGCTGAGACACCTACGTTTGGAGGATGTCAACGACCATCCATACGCGCTACAAGTGGCGTACATCACCGCACAAAAGGAGTGTCATCGGATCTTCCAGCGACGCACTCAACGAATGAGAGAGAAGCTCCGTCTGTGTAGGCCAACAACGTTACACACCATCGTACAGCGGGACATCGCCGGACTTGTTCTGTGATAAGGTATATCATGTAAACACTCCTTCTGAATATGTTATTGTCGACAAGATCCTATTTCAGGTTGCGTGGAAATTTTTTTATTACTTCCGCCACGCATATTTTCTCCACAAAACCCAACAGTGGTATCGGAGTTGCGTCGATCTATGGCGTATTTGGATTCATTTCGATATGATCGAATCATTGTATATTGTTTTCTATATTACATATAATGTGAATTAAAGCTGCTAATGTGAAAATCTAAACCTAATTCTACACATGTCATAGGCTTCTGTTTTTGACGTTTCAGACGGGGTCTACTATGGAAAATATTGATTTTCCTAAGTGTACGGAAGTAAAATTCCATAGACCTTTCAGGGACAGGGGCGCTGCCCCTGCGTACAGTTTGCGTGAGAGTCAAAAATTTAGTTAATGGAGAATGTCTCGCATTAAAAGTACTGCAATTTTAATATGCATATACGTATATGTAGATATACCTATGATATCATACACGTCGCCTTTAAAATCTATTTTATGTGGTGAATGCATACACGGTTATGGCTAGTATCCCCTTTTGTGAATGTTGTGAATGAATGTGGATGTCAATCTTGTGGATATGTTTGTTTGTGAATGTTATGAATGTATAATGGTTGTACGTGGATCCTTTATATAAAGTATTTGGCTTGCATGTCGAGCCTTGTCTCTTATTTCAAAGTGTAATTAATTCTCTCTCTTTGTATTTGTACTCATATGATGTAATAGATATAGGATTAGTTTTAGTCTTTGTAAACTTGATGTAAGGAGGCTACTTGAAGATCCAACTCTAAGGAGCGTCCATGGAGAAGCACCATGAAGATCCAACTCCAAGAAGCAACCTGAAGATCCAACTCCAAGGAGCGTCCATGGAGAAGCAACTTGAAGTTCCAACCTCACATAGCATCTATGAAGTTGTTCATTGTAATGCTAATCCTTACATGTTGATTCACAGGTGTTGTTGCATGAGATGCATAAGACCATAGGTGGACCGTAATCCTTTGTCGCTCCAAAGGATTACAATAGTATGGCCATAACTGATGTATTTGTGTTTGTGATTGCATGTCTATCGTTTGTGGTTGTGGATATAGTAGTATATGATATGTACTATAAGTATGTGGTGTTTGGATATATATATATATATATATATATATATATATATGTATGTATGTATTAATAAAACCTCTCAATTAATAATATTAAGTTTTAGTTGCCTTTCATAAAGCAACACACATGAAAAGCTTGATCGACTATGTGTGGGCATGCCTCCGCGTGGTACAATGTATATCTCGTAGAAGTGTGACGGTGGGAGTGTGGGTCTGCCTCCGCAGGGTGCACACTCATCGTGTTGGCTTATGGGTTGGACTTAACTAGGAAACCTTGATAGGATCAAGTACCTAGAGGCACACAGATGCATCATGGCAAGGAGTTGTGCATGACCATATATCCAAGAGTTGCATGTGATGCAATTGGCAAAAGTTGCCTACCTTAGTATTTGGTCTTTGATGTTGGCATTGGCTAGGCATTGATCTAATTATTTTGGATCTTGGCTCACTAGAAGGTTGTACGCTACAATCTTCCGAGTTGATAGTGATGGCTATCAATTTGAATAAAATAGTGGGAGCATAATTAATTAAAGGCCTAATTAATCTCGTTTATCAAATTTTTACAAGTCAAAATGTTTTGGACTAAATGCAAACTCTTTCTTTTGTAGAAATTAGATGGCAAGCAACACTCACACTTTCTCATTGCGATCGGTCCTTGAGAAAGACAAACTTATCAGAACCAACTTTCAAAATTGGTTTAGGACGCTGAGAATTGTTCTAATGCATGAGCGTAAGCTCTATGTCCTTGAAACATCAGAGCCAGTGGAACCCGCCTCAAATGTGCCCAAGGCTGAAAAGGATGCTTACAAGAAGCACCTTGATGATGATGTGGATGTCAAGTGCCTGATGTTGTGCTCAATGAACTATGAGTTGCAAGAGCAGCATGAGAACATGAATGCCATGGAGATCATCTCAAGAATATGTATCAACATCAAGCAAGACAAGAGAGATATGATATCTCCAAGGCTTTATTCAGAAGCAATATGAAAGAGGGAGACTCAGTTGGCACCCATATACTCACTTTGATTGGGTACGTGGAAAGCCTATCTAAGCCGGGATTTCCTCTAGGTCAAGAGTTGGCCACTGATATGATTCTACAATCGTTTCCTGAATCATATAGTCATTTGATCATGAACTACAACATGAACAATCTTGACAAGCCGTTGTCAGAATTTTTGGGCATGTTGAGGACAGCTGAAGCACAGATGAAGAAAGACAAGCCCAAGTGATGATGATCAGCAAGACAATGGGAAATTCAAAAGGCAAAGGCAAGGCTAAGAAAGGTTCTAAAGTTGGGTAGAAGCCAAAGACATCCACGCTCAAAGCTAAAGGTGGGATCATGCAGTTGTCACCATTGTCACCAGGCTGGACATTGGAAAAGAAATTGTCCTCTCTACCTGGAGGAACTGAGGAAGAAGAAGCAGGGGATAGAGATCTCCACTTCAGGTATATACATTATTTATATAAACTTAAATACTTCTTCATCATGGGTATTGGATACCGGATGTGAATCTCACATATGTTCTAATATGCAGGATCTGATAAGAAGTAAGACTTTACGAAAAGGCCAAGTTGAGCTGTGGGTCACTAATGGAGCAAGAGTTGTTGACACTGCAGTTGGAGTTATTAGTTTATCTTTTCATACGGGCCTTTTAATATAATTAGAGAATTGCTATTATGTACCTACCATTAATAGAAATATTATTTTTGTATCTTGTATGGACAAGAGTGGATTTGAATTTCACATTAAGAATGAAATGATTTCTATTTCGAAAGATGAGATTTTTTATGGCAATGCCCCTATGTCTTATGGAATCTACTTGTTAGAACTTGAGACTAGCATATCCAACGTAAATACTAAAAGGATAAAACTTGACAACTCAAACAAAAAATACTTATGGAATTGTCGTCTTGGGCACATAAACGAGAAACACATATCTAGACTCCATAAGGATGGTTATCTAGGATCTTTTGATTTTGAATCATTAGAGACATGTGAAGCATGCTTATTAGGGAAAATGACGAAGACTCCTTTCACTGGATACAATGAGATATCTAGTGATCTGCTAGGGCTCATACATACTGATGTATGTGGACCTTTTAGATCAAATGCTAGAGGAGGCTATCAATACTTCATTACCTTCACCGATGACCTCAGTAGGTATGGCTATGTATATCTTATGAAACACAAGTCAGAAACTCTTGAAATGTTCAAGACTTTCATGAATTAAGTAGAGAAGCAACTTGGTAAGAGTATTAAATTACTCTGTTCAGATCGAGGTGGCAAATACTTAAGCCAAGAGTTTGAGGACCTTCTGAGAGACTGTGGTATTGTATCACAATGGACTCCACCTGGTACACCATAGCATAATGGTGTGTCAGAAAGAAGGAATTGTACATTATTATACATGGTACAATCAATGATGAGTTCAGCAAAACTTCCAATATCATTCTGGGGATATGCTCTTGAAACCACAACATTTACACTTGACCGCATACCTTCCAAATCGGTTCAAAAGACACCATATGAGATATGGAATGAGAATCATCCCAATTTGTCTATGTTAAAGATTTGGGGATGTGAAGCTTATGTTAGGAAACAATTCCCTAAAAAGCTTGGACCCAAATTTGATAAATGTTATTTTATTGGATACCCCAAGAAAACTCGGGGATACTACTTCTACACACCGACTGGCAATAAGTGTTTGTTGTTAGGACTACTATATTTCTTGAAAAGGAATTTATTTCCAAAGGAATCAGTGGAAGGAATGTAGAGCTCGAAGAAGTTCAAGATCAATAAGAAAGCAGAGAACCTGAGAAGGTACATAAGGAACATGAAGACTCACAAACTTTTGTGGAATTTCAAGTTCCAACTGTAATACAGGAACCTCGTAGGTTTAGTAGGACACAACTTGAACCTGAGAGATTTGGATTTCTCATTACTCAAGACAGTGATGAATTGGGCATAGCAGATGAGCCAACTTCCTATCTAGAAGCTACTAAGGGACTAAAATCTAAGAAATGGCTCAAAGCCATGAGATCTGAGATGGAATCCATGTACACCAACAAGGTATGGACCTTGGTGGATCCACCCGAAAGGGTAAAACCCACAGGGTGCAAGTGGGTCTTCACGAAGAAGACTGACATGAATGGAAATGTTCAAACCTATAAAGGTGGATTGGTTGCGAAAGGATTCCGTCAAATTCAAGGTGTTGATTATGACAAGACCTTCTCATCAGTTTCCATGGTTAAATCCATCAGGATCATGCTTGCCATTGCATCTTATCATGACTATGAGAAGAATTATAATCAATAGGGTATTTGGCATCTTGTATCAAAAAACATAATCATGATTTCGAGAGTTTAAAGTAGTAGTCATTACATTCATGATCCTGATACATATCAAAATAGGGGGAAATGATTTGCTTAATCATATTTTAGGGTTCAATCAACATTAGTGTAACATATATTTAATCAATCAGGACCTCATCAAAAATGAGTTATAAAGAATGATGAGATGCATGCATCCAGAGGACATCAACGACCATCCATACGTACTACGAGTGGCATACATCACCATACGAAAGGAGTGCTTCCAGATCTTCCAGCGACACACTCAATGAATGGGAGAGAAGTTCCATCCGTGTAGGCCAACAACATTGCACACCATCGTGCAGCGAGGCGTCACCAGACTTGCTCCGTGATAAGGTATATCCTACAAACACTTCTTCTGAATACGATGTTGTCGACGAGATCCTATTTCAGGTTGCGTAGAAAAAAAAAATTGCTTCCGCCGCACATGTTTTCTCAACAAAACCCAACACCATAAAATATTGGGGTTTGAATTCTTAACAAGGCTAAATTAGTATTTAAATTATTATTATTATAAATTATTGCATGACTTATTTATCCATACATGCATGTGTATTAATAGGAGGGATACTTAAGATAGTAGATCGACTAAGTTAGACCATTGCGATAACCATATTCTACAAATATGATGTGTAGTTACTTGTAAACTAATTGTTATAGGTAAATTACATGAATGGGTAGATTTTAGGGCTCTAGATCACCTTTGTTATCATCTAGCCGTCTATGAATCATATTGGTATAATGACATACATATATGTATATATCTAGACAAGGGCATGTGTCATAGTGTAACACATAGGGTACTGACCAACCTACTTATCTGGGGCTTTGTATTATCACAATCAACCTATGGTGTTGTAAGGGGGTGTGATCACCCCTTTACTAAAATATGATAATCAAAACTCATTGGAAAGCAGCGGAATAAAAAAAATAACTGACTGTATTCAATTTCATAAAGGTTTACAAAAATACATCAAATTCTCCCATTTAGGGTTACATCAACATAGACAACAGGATCTAGATAGAGGGAAGTCCAAACTACTTCAAATCTTGTCTCCAAAGCAAAATCTCCAAGAGCTAGGTCCAAGCCAAAAGCTATATACTCCTTGATCTAACCTGGGGTTGGAAGCATACCCCACAAAAGAAAGAAACAACATGAGACATCAGCAAAAGCTGGTATGTGCATACTAAATAGGAAATTGAGCAATATATGGAATAAAGGACATCAAATATAAAAGTCTTCCCATATAAAAGATAAGGACCACCCAAATAGGTATCAAGAGAAAAGGTATTGAAATAATATGATAACAAAAGAATACTTGCCATTATTAAATAAAAGAGTGGTGCCACATAAGCACATATCATAACCATCATCCTGCATGCATGTGAGATAAGCATAACATTAGAATATTATAAAAACAAAGGCGACCAAGTCTCATAAACTTGAAACCTGATAGATAAAGGAATACTTCCAATCTCCCAAATATATAAAACATGGGCCAAAAATCACACATCTTGCCCTGGGTATGAGGTTCCTTTCCATCCCAAAAGAGCAGGAAATATCACATCTGCTTGGCAGGAAATAACACATCTGCCATAAAAAAAATGCAATTACACTACTCTAGTGCTACTGAATCACATAGCATGTTAAATGTAAAGGCAAGTAAAAAGTATAGTCAGAATATATAAACTAGTCACCACATAAGTGACAAACATATACATCCACCTCATAAGTGGGAAAAAGACATCACATGTCATCTTTTAGAGTTCCATCATGAACAAAGCATAAGATAAGAGTTCAAAAGAATATCCATGATCACATGTTCAACATCAAATAAGGTATTTCACATGAACAATGATTTTCAAAAGAAAAGACATTGTGTATAGGCTAATGTGCATAGGACAAAGAGAATGAATAAGTATAGGTGAATTGCTCAACATAGAGGAATAGGGGATACAACATACACAAATAGGGATTTATAGCACATACATAGATAGGGATAGCACATACATAGATACTTAGAGTCCTATTAACCTCTTTTCCGAACCTTTAGTTGAAATCAAGGTCCACTTGTCCTATTTCCAATTTCATATTCATGTATTAGAATAACATATATACATTAAAGAGTTGAAACCATAATATATGAAATTTTTACACAAAACCTCGATTCAGACCTCAAAAATATCACCACTGACTTATTTAGGTTTTTCTGATTAAGAAAACATATAATTTTGCATATATTGGAGTTATGAAGGTTAACATGTATTTTTGGTGATTTTTAGGTATTTAATTCATTTTCTAAAAACTCTTTTTGAAAAAATTGAAAACCAATAATTGGAAATATTTTTATTAAAAATAACATGTTTTTCTGAGTTCATAACATATTTTAATTTAATTTTTGGACAAACGAATCAAAAGTTATGAATTATTGAAAATCGACCAATTAGAAATCAACACATCGTCAATTTTTAACATAAGATCATGAGTTTTAAGCATGTAATAAGAAATATATGGGAAGGGGATTATGAAGCTCATACCTAGGAAAGATAATAAGGTCTAAACAGAAAGTATCCCGAGCTTATAAGGTCTGGTTGCTCCAAGCCTAGCTCCTTTCTTGAACAAAGATCACCTTCTCCACTTAGAGGTGATAAATCCTAGCAAAAGAGCATAGAGATGAGGTGTTTTTAGGGTTCATAGTGGAGTTTTGTCATAGAAGGTCATGGTTCCGACCTAGAAGAAGGTTTAAGTAAGACTATCAGTATGAAAATAGGGAATTAAGGGAGGAAAATTACTAGTTTTGGTCGAAATTACCAAGGAGGAGCTTTAGAAACCCTAATAGAGCAATTTAGAAGCCCTAGGAGCCTTCTTCACCAAGGTAGGGTCCCTCTATTGCCTTGGGGCAGAAACTTCATGGCCAAATACAGGAAGAACTATTATCTAAGCTAGAGGAAAGAAAAGGAGAGCAAGAGTTTTCGAATTTGTGAGTTGGGAAGGGGTATACATGGCTATATATAGAAAAAGGTGAAGCATGAGGAGTCTTAAGGGACTTTCCATGTGTCTTTAGCCTAGGGATTGATGGCCATGCAAGAGGATAGCTCATAGAGGCTTCATGCATATCTAAAGTCGGTCCTAAGATCCCATATATTATTTTAGGCCATCCCCACCGTTTTGCAAGAAAGAAATAACCTCATTGGTTGATATCTTTGAAGGATAAACATCTTTATAAAGAGGGTAATCCCTATAATGCCCTTGGAAAGAAATACCATCAAACCAAGGTGAAAATAGGTTATCCAATGGTTTAAAATATCGTTAAAGGTAAGGTAATATATAAGGATTAAAATTCAGGAGATAATTTGCAAATTAAACCTCCCAATTGGGTAAATTGCATAAAAGTCCAGAATGTGCATATAATTGCATAACCTGCACAAACAACATCCAAATTGGACCAACCATCATCCACAAGTTATATTTGATGTGTAGAATATTAATTTATCATTATTTACATATTTTGAAGTTATATAATCACATTATTCATTACTTATGCTTTTTACTCATTTTCTCTCTCCTAAACTTATCCTAATATTTCAAGGTTGTCCAAATTAGATGAAATTTGACATGTAGGCTAATTTTGATATGTAGATTTCGAATTTGAAGTTTGTTTCCTCTTTTGATACTTCTTTTTATGAGATATGTCATATGGCCCATTAACAATCCATTATCTAAATTGTTCATCCAATTAAATTTCTTATCTTCATATTACCACTAAAATGATTTATGTGGCATATTTTATGTTTTCAAATCACATCAAAAAGTTAGATTAAGGTTTAGAGCACTTAATTATGGTAATTAAGCTTTCACTGAGGTATATGTGCATAAACCCTTCCATTGGTATAATTAGTGAATAAATGTTCACTAAACCACTATAAATTCCATTAATTAAATAGAAAGGCCAATAAGGATAGAAATGAAAGGAAAAGATGGGAAAGAGTGTCAAAAGACAAAATTTCAGAATTCGGTATGTTACAATACTCCACCCCTTAAAGAGAATTTCATCCCCGAAATCACAAGCAAGAAGGGAAGGGTGAGTTTGCAACATCTCATCACAAAAATTCAAATTATTTCTCCAACCTTAACTTCCACCAAACAACTCATCAACATATACTCCACAGGCATCTCAACATAGGTCAGGTTCTCAAGGATCACCTAGGTTCCATTATTTAGATATTCTTTTTAGGAGATTTAACATTATTTACATTTTTGGCTTATTAAGATTATATTTATTATGATATCACATTATCATTATTATTCTCTTAATTGTATCATGTCATATTTACTTTGTTTCCAAAAAGTTATATATATTTCTTATTTACCTCATTTGAGTTTTAATTAGAGTTTACTCAATTATCAATATACTTGATTATTATCCTTAATAATTGGATTTAGTCTCTATTATCAACATATTGAATTATAACAAATTGTTTTGCATGAATTAAGACATTTTATCCAACTTGTTGCAAGTAATCCAAATAATGTCACATTAATCACTTATATCTATATTTACATTGTCACATTAACAATCTTATTCACATTAATGTCATCATTATTTTTTTCATATTTATTCATTTATTATGCTTGATTATGCACTTTTATGTGAATGAATTACTACTTATCCATATTGAAGTCATTATATGTGTATTAGTGATCAAGGTGGGACATATTACAAATTGATTCACATTAAGTGACTAATCATGTATGTATTAGATAACAAGGTAGCATACTATGCATTTCATATTGATGACTTGATTAATATGTGATTAGATGATTATATATATCATTTATGTGTATCAAAGTATGTTAACTGATTATGAAACCTAATGTCATTAATGTATCATGAAAGGCAGTAAGGATGTATATGTTAAGGTTAAACGATTACAACTTAGGGTTCATGTTAATGTGATCACTAAATTTTACTTAGCATGTATTAAGTCTAAGATTAGGTTACAATTATCTTACTTGTCATTTTATTAGGGTTTATTGGTTTATGACATGGGCAACACCATGCATATCCATTAGGATTAATATGTGAGTTACTCATATTATGTGCATTAGGTATTCATTAGGGTTTGAACATATAAATTATTCCTCAGATGATCATTATATGTTCATTAATATATAAACAAGCACGTCAGGATATAACTATAACTTGTTTGGACCCTACTAAGGTTTCAAGCACAACAACCTCCTAAGTATGGGGTTAGGGTTTCTAAAGATATTGTAGATAGATTTCAATATGTCATAGGGCTCCATCCCCTCTAAAGAGGATTTTGTCCTTGAAATCTAACCACCTAACATCATCAAACTAACTATACTCCACCCCTTAAAGAGTTTGTCCTATCAAGACAAATACACTAGGGTTAAAGGATGAGTCTAACTAAACCATGTACAAGATCCATCACACTTCCACTGTGCACTCTGATAGCTCACTTAACCCCAAACTTCAAAGTCTAGGTTCTAGAGATAAACTATCCAAGCATGTGGCCCCAAGGGACACAAGGAGACTATCTTGGTATCCATCCTCAAACAAGTCATCGTACACCTACAACTTTGGGCTCCCAAAGATATACAACATAAATACCTAAGGTCACTATTGCCTAAAAGCAAACTATTTCGAACAATCCATTTCAGCTTAGGCCAGGCCGGTATCATATGGATCTGGGAGTCCTCGTAAACCAAGCAAGTGGCATGGAGGAAAATATTGCCAACCCCCAGAACCTGATCCTTTCTAGACACCTTTGCTTCATCTTCATGCCCTAATAGTTGCCTAAAGGAAGACCTAAACAAAATTAAGTTATGCATATTTTAGTTAAGAGTATTTTAGAGTTTTATTCATCATGATACTAATGTGGAACTATAGGATCCTAAATCAACCTTTCATCATTTATAGATCAACTCTAGGGAAACCATGTCACCAAAAGGAACTATGTAAGGTAGGGATTCTAATTAGGGAGACAAAATTGAAATAGTCAAATTCTAACTACCATGGGCTCTGATACCATGCTGTAAGGGGGTGTGATCACCCCTTTACTAAAATACGATAATAAAAACTCATTGGAAAGCAACAGAATAAAAAAATAACTGACTGTATTCAATTTCATAAAGGTTTACAAAAATACATCAAATTCTCCCATTTAGGGTTACATCAACATACAAAACAGAATCTAGATAGAGGGAAGTCCAAACTACTTCAAATCTTGTCTACAAAGCAAAATCTCCAAGAGCTAGGTCCAAGACAAAAGCTATATACTCCTTGATCTAACCTAGGGTTGGAAGCATACCCCACAAAAGAAAGAAACAACAGGAGACATCAGCAAAAGATGGTATGTGCATACTAAATAGGAAATTGAACAATATATGGAATAAAGAACATCAAATATAAAAGTCTTCCCATATAAAAGATAAGGACCACCCAAATAGGTATCAAGAGAAAAGGGATTGAAATAATATGATAACAAAAGAATACTTGCCATTATTAAATAAAAGAGTGGTGCCACATAAGCACATATCATAACCATCATCTTGCATGCATGTGAGATAAGCATAACACTAGAATATTATAAAGACAAAGGCGGCCAAGTCTTATAAACTTGAAACCTGATAGAGAAAGGAATACTTCCAATATCCCAAATATATAAAACATGGCCAAGAATCACACATCTTGCCCTGGGTATGAGGTTCCTTTCCATCCCAAAAGAGCAGAAAATATCACATCTGCTCAGCAGGAAATAACACATCTGCCATAAAAAAAACAATGCAATTACACTACTCTAGTACTACTGAATCACATAGAATGTTAAATGTAAAGGCAAGTAGAAAGTATAGTCAGAATATATAAACTAGTCACCACATAAGTGACCAACATATACATCCACCTCATAAGTGGGCAAAAGACATCACATGTCATCTTTTAGAGTTCCATCATGAACAAAGCATAAGATAAGAGTTCAAAAAAATACCCATGATCACATGTTCAACATCAAATAAGTTATTTCACATGAACAATGATTTTCAAAAGAAAAGACATTGTGTATAGGCTAATGTGCATAGGACAAAGAGAATGAATAAGCATAGGTGAATTGCTCAACATAGAGGAATAGGGGATACAACATACAAAAATAGGGATTTATAGCACATACATAGATAGGGATATCACATACATAGATACTTAGAGTCCTATTAACTTCTTTTCCGAACCTTTAGTTGAAATCAAGGTCCACTTGTCCTATTTCCAATTTCATATTCATGTATTAGAATAACATATATACATTAAAGAGTTGAAACCCTAATATATGAAATTTTTACACAAAACCTAGATTCAGACCTCAAAAATATCACCACTGACTTAGTTAGGTTTTTCTAATTAAGAAAACATATAATTTTGCATATATTGGAGTTATGAAGGTTAAAGTATATTTTTGGTGATTTTTAGGTATTTAATTCATTTTCTAAAAACTCTTATTGACAAAACTGAAAACCAACACTTGGAAATATTTTTATTAAAAATAAAATGTTTTTATGAGTTCATAACATATTTTTCTTTAATTTTTGGACAAACGAATAAAAAGTTATGAATTATTGAAAATCGACACATCGTCAATTTTTAACATAAGATCATGAGTTTTAAGCATGTAATAAGAAATATATGGGAAGGGGGTTATGAAGCTCATACCTAGGGAAGATAATAAGTTCTAAACAACAAGTATCCCGAGCTTATAAGGTCTGGTTGCTCCAAGCCTAGCTCCTTTCTTGAACAAAGATCACTTTCTCCACTTAGAGGTGATAAATCCTAGCAAAAGAGCATAGAGATGAGGTGTTTTTAGGGTTCATAGTGGAGTTTGATCATGTAAGGTCATGGTTCTGACCTAGAAGAAGGTTTAAGGAAGACTATCAGTATGAAAATAGGGAATTAAGGGAGGAAACTTACTAGTTTTGGTCGAAATTACCAAGGAGGAGCTTTAGAAACCCTAATAGAGCAATTTGGAAGCCCTATGAGCCTTCTTCACCAAGGTAGGGTCCCTCTATTGCCTTGGGGCAGCAACTTAGTGGCCAAAGACAGGAAAAACTATTATCTAAGCTAGAGAAAAGAAAAGGAGAGCAAGAGTTTTCTAATTTGTGAGTTGGGAAGGGGTATACATGGCTATATATAGAAAGAGGTGAAGCATGAGGAGTCTTAAGGGACTTTCCATGTGTCTTTAGCCTAGGGATTGATGGTCATGCAAGAGGATAGCTCATAGAAGCTTCATGCATATCCAAAGTCGGTCCTAAGAGACCATAGATTATTTTAGGCCATCCCCACCATTTTGCAAGAAAGAAATAACCTCATTGGTTGATAGCTTTTAAGGATAAGCATCTTTATAAAGAGGGTAATCCCTATAATGCCCTTAGAAAGAAATACCATCAAACCAAGGTGAAACTAGGTTCTCCAATGGTTTAAAATCTCGTTAATGGTAAGGTAATATCTAAGGATTAAAATTCAGGAGAGAATTTGCAAAGAAAACCTCCCAATTGGGTAAATTGCATAAAAGTCCAGAATGTGCATATAATTGCATAACCTGCACAAACAACATCCAAATTGGACCAAACTTCATCCACAAGTTATCTTTGATGTGTAGAATATTAATTTATCATTATTTACATATTTTTAAGTTATATAATCACATTATTCATTACTTATGCTTTTTACTCATTTTCTCTCTCCTAAACTTATCCTAATATTTCAAGGTGGTCCAAATTAGATGAAATTTGACATGTAGGCTAATTTTGATATGTAGGTTTCGAATTTGAAGTTTGTCTCCTCTTTTGAGACTTCTTTTTATGAGATATGTCATATGGCCCATTAACAACCCATTATCTAAATTTTTCATCCAATTAAGTTTCTTATCTTCATATTACCACTAAAATGATTTATGTGGCATATTTTATGTTTTCAAATCACATCAAAAAGTTAGATTAAGGTTTAGAGCAATTAATTATGGTAATTAAGCTTTCACTAAGGTATTTGTGCATAAACCCTTCCATTGGTATAATTAGTGAATAAATGTTCACTAAACCACTATAAATTCCATTAATTAAATAGAAAGGCCAGTAAGGATAGAAATGAAAGGAAAAGATGGGAAAGAGGGTCAAAAGACAAAATTTCAGAATTTGGTATGTTACAAGTGTATTGTGTTTAGATATCTTATGAATCCTTTTGACCAAATTATTATATCTAAAAAATGCAGAAAGGTATAAACTTAATGAAATTGAATTTTGACTATGATATCCAACAAGTAATCTTGGTTTAAGGATTATCTCTCTCCCCTAGAAAATTGTTGCTCGGATATTTTTAGTTTTGTAAGTTCCATTTTCGTTGTCGTTTGAGGGGCGATATGGCAAGGAAGGTCATCAGAGTAGATGGAGGTCTGCATTTGAAGGTTCCAAGGTATTTCATTAGTGAAAGGGAGGCCATGATTTCCCCCCTTCTACACTGCTAGAGTTCTAGTTCTCCTTGCTCTGGTTGGATGTATTCTTGTTGGTGATGAGGCTTGAAGAAGCACAAGATGCCCCGCTACTATCTAATTCTAACCAGGTGTCGCTAGCGCAAACCCGTCAATTTGATTGTTTGAGGGCTGTAGCGAGGCTGCAGTACATGCCTTTGACATTACAATGTTGTAGGTTATAGTGTTATTTTCTAGTCTATTGGTCTTAGCTGAAGGAGAGGAGTGGAAGGTAGGGTTTAGATTGCCTCTTTCCTCAAAGAAATCTATGCAGTTGAGAAGATTTATGTACTTCAATCTTCTACTGTTGAAGTTTTTGTGAGCTCTTCTAAGATTACAAAGATCTACAAATCTCAACATCAGTGATAGATGTTCTAACATGGTATTGGGGTTGAGGGAAGAGGTGGTGATCTTGGTGGACATGTTGGCTCATTGTTGGTTCGTTGGTTATGAATTGTTGAGGTAGATCCACAAATGTTGGTGGTTATGATGTTGCATGTTTGTGGCGTGGTCCCTCATGGTTGGGGTTCATGAGTCTATTTAGTATAAGGGTACATCCAAGGTTTCTTGGAGGTGTCGGATTAAGAGAAGGGACAACTAGGAGTTATATATGGCCATGTTGGTTATGAGGAGGTCAGGTAATGCATGTGATTGTTGTTTCTACGCGGTGGAGGGGCAATCATGGTGGAAGATTAGGTGGAGAGTCATGGACCATTATTTATGTGGCCATTCATCTTAGGGTTGTTGTGTTGATATCCATCAATAGGTGAAGGGGTAGGGTTACAAGGCCCGCCATTCTCCAATGATCACCTTCGAGGCGTTGTAGGGGGGGATTCGTGCCTCCCTCTCCTATAGTTAGTCAGTTATCTTCTAATAAAGGGGTATTCATTTACATTAAATGTTTACCTAGTAAATATAACTTATAAACTGACAAGTCAACTACAATGAGATCTTGACCTTGAGTTCGATTTTTCTAGGAATAAACTTAGAATATACTAGAGCCATAATTTGTCAACATGAATTAACTAAACTAATAAATCTAAATGGTAATTTATTTCAATGTTGTTAGCATTTTCCACTGATTCCAAATTCAATAGTAGTCAAATTGAGAAGTTTGGGTGGGTTCAAGGTCTAATGAAGGCATTTAGGCACAAAAACATCAAATTGGACTAAATGTTTTATATGACAAATGATAATAAAATGGGGCACTATATTGTAAATACTTCTCATATGAGGAAAATGAACTCATTCAAACACATAAACTCAAAAATAAGACTACCTCATATCAAATGATAAGAAAATTGATCAAAATAATAAGTTCAAGTTAGAAAGAGAAGATAGACTATAGTTCAAAATTGATTTAGAACCCAAATTGAGTATGCTACAACACTCCACCCCTTAAAGTAGATTTCATCTTCAAAATTGACATATTCATAGTCTATTGAGGTATTATTCTCCACCACCTAAAAGGATTCAACTAGAAATCTAGGATGTAGACTTACACCAAACTCTAACTTTTAAGGATTTCATATGATTCTCCTCTAGGTTAATTGTATACCTCGTGATTGTGACCTAGTGATGGAGCCTCCACTTACGTGGAGTTGCGCGCACCACTAAAAATCTTAGAGATAGTTAATGTCTAAGTTTAGCCTTGTGTATGCTATAATAAGATCTCCACCCACATATGCTAAGATACGTGAAAGTCTTATCGTATTATAGTTAAGGGTCGAATCCACGAGACAGCGTTCTTGTTAAGAGTTTTAACAAGATGGAAAACGTAATAATCCTACTTATCCACTTAAAAGTTGATATTTAGATCAAATAGTTGATTTGATGGTTAAGCTAATGTGTAGAGAAAGAAAATAACAAGAAAGTAAACTTAAGGTTGTAAATAATATTTGGAAACTACTAGGATGTTATCGGGTTTCACCACCACTACGCATGGATCAAAATATACATCATGATAACTTGGCTTGCAAAGAAAAGAGTCTAAACAGTTAGTATCTTTGTAGACTTAGCTTCCTTTCAGATAACGAACTACGAGAAATGTGGAAGTGTTGCAATGCCAGCCATCCCCAGACGAATGGTCACTTACTTTGCATCACTCCCCTGACAAAGTGTGTTCCTCGACCTGTCAAAGCTGTACTTTCATACGTCAACTGATTCCATTTCATAGTATGAAAGTACAATGATGGAGGTGAGTTTACTCCACTCCTTGAGAAATGCCCCTACATACCGAACCAAATATATGGTGACTACATACAATCTGGAACCAACAAGCAGTCGACATTTGAATCTAGAAGTACAAACATAGACAATTTACACTAACAAATAATAGATAACACAAGTTGGTGATCAAGCAACTAGCATTCATTAAACGATTGATGTTAAACTGGAAAGATAGTATTTTTTATTGCAAACTCAAGGATTACAATGTATGAAATGAAAACATGGGTAGTGGGGCTACTCCCCACACCCTAGTGTATGAGACTACTCACTCATGGCAAGAATAAAGAAGGAGGCGGGAAGAGAGAGAAAGCATCATCTCCACGTAGGAGGGAGGAAGGTCGACCCCTTAGAGGAGAGAGCAACTATATTCATGTCGTGTGGTTGTCTTGATGAAGAAACCTCCACTTCCCACCTTCTTATGTTGATGAGAGAAGAAGTAGCTTGAAGATGGAGTATGGATCTTGAACCGGTAGCCTTTGGGCGAAGGATGAAGGTGGAACAACTCTGGAGTGATTGGGGCAGCCTCTGGACGTCTAAGAAGTTGATGCCAAATGAGGACCCCTTAGGTCCTATTTGTAGGCTTTCAAGGAATCCCAAACGGTCTTGGGATCATTTTGGGTCTTTAACAGTTTGGAGACCGTTTGCCTTTATTTAGTCTCAGGACCGTTTGAGTTTATTCGGTCTTGGGACCATTTGGATTCATTCGGTCTTGGGGCCGTTTGGATCCATTCGGTCTTGGGACCGTTTAGGTCCATTCAGTCTTGGAACCGTTTGGACTTCATTCGGTTTTAGGACTGTTTGAGTTCATTCGGTCTTGGGAATGTATGGACTTCATTCGGTCTCTAGACCGTTTGCCTTTATTTGGTCTCGGGACCGTTTGAGCTCATTCGGTCTTGGGACCGTTTGGACTTCATTCAGTCTCCAGACCGTTTACCTTTATTCGGTCTCGGGACCGTTTGGACTTCATTCGATCTTGGGACCATTTGAGTTCATTCAGTCTTGGGACCGTGTGGACTTCATTCAGTCTCCTGACCGTTTGCTTTATTCGGTCTCGGGACTATTTGAGTTCATTCGGTCTTGGGACCGTTTGAACTTCATTCGGTCTCCAGACCGTTTGCCCCTTTTGCAATTTTTTTGGGTTTTTTGTAAGAAGAAGGAGATAAATGTTAGTTTAATGGTGAATTCATAATAACGCAGAAAGTTAAGGATTATATATAATTTATCTAAGAAACGGTATGGAAAATTAAGAAAAAATAGTAAGATAACATCACAAAAATGGGAGGTTATCAACCCCCCTAACTTAGAGTCTAGCTTGTCCTCAAGCTGGATAGAGCTAAGGTACGTAGTGGCGAGGCAATTTTATTTAGTGAAGATTTCCATACTCTTACTTCAATTCTAAACCAGAGATCTCCTAGAGTTTTATCGGGACTTCCTCTTGCATTAACTCTTTCGGGTGAGAGTTGCATGGATCTCAGGTTTCTTCCATATCGCGTAACTCGCACTGAGACCACCTTTTCCTTGATCGCATTCCGTACATGTTTTCGTCTCTAAGCAATTTTATACTTCTTTAAAAATCCTACCGAAAGCTAAGATAGGTATAAGGGTTGGCTAAAGGATGTTGTGTAACTCCCCCTTTTGGTGGGGGAGGGTTTATCTATACTTTTAGGATCTCACTACCAAACGCGACACATCTGCCTATGTGAGGGCAGCTAAATGTACCGACTGGGTGAGTCCTTTATCAGCTTTTTCATATACTTAGATACCTTAGTATCTCACTACCGAGCGCGACACATTTGCCTTTGTGAGGGAAGTTGAATGTACCGACCGGGTGAGATCTTTATTGGTTCTTCGTATAAGTCCTTATGCATGACACAACTCTCATGTTTTTATTCAACACTCATGCTTTTATTCATATGCTCATAGGCTTAGGATTTGGATATTTAGGATTTTATTTGGGCTTCCAAACCTCTTTTTGAAAAGAAGAAAACTATTTCTTAGGGCTTCCTGGCATGCACTTATTATGGTTTCATACTTGGTGGCCCGCTTGCGAGGTTCCTTGATTTGGATTTCACCTGGTTCCCTCCCGTTCTTGAGAGTTTTTAGCTTGTGTCGGTCAGGATGTTAACCTGTGGAGAGTCTGATACATAATTGAAGCAAAAGCATAAGAATCGGGTATGAAGGTGATTTATTAATTCACCATTACATGCCTTAATGCTTCATATGTAAGAGAGGATTACTTTGTCTCTAACTTAGCTAGGGGTGTTCCTTTTCCAAAAAGAGAGTTGTTTTATATGCAAGAGTTATTCTATCAAAGAAATTACTGAAAAATCTAAGTGTCGAAGGGAAGGAAAAATATGTACAGAAGAATAGGGGTGAAAGAAGGAATAAAGAGAAAAGGGGTTTGAATATGATACCTCGTTCTTGCCCAGTGTACCCCCTAACTTATCATCCACTCTGTCCTTAGAGTGTCAAGGTGTTAGGTTGAGAAGTACATGGGCAAGGGTATCACAGTTCTGTTAAACCCTTGTTTTCTCCATACGATTGTAGGAGGGTAGATGCAAACTTTCCCCATAGAGCGTGATAATCCACGTCCTTCATGTCTTCCACGTGCTTACCGAGGACAATAAAGGTGTACATCCAGTAAAGGACGTGGAAACCACAGTCGTTAGATTTTCTGATCTGCTGGGGACATATGTGGCTGAAGGTTGGGCGGTGAAAATGTTCTTTTTCGTACGCCTTTGTATGTTTGCCCAGGAGATCATGTAGTCGTTCAACACAATCCTTCACCACTTCCTCCATGGGTGTCTTTGCGGTAAAAACGTACTTTTTTGGTTTGGATCAAAATGGCTGTCGGAACTATTGTAGATGATTATTGTTCCTTCATGTAGGTTTGTTTCCAGTAGCATCCAATGGTTGGAGTGAAGAAAGGGAAGCATAATGAACTTCAGAGTTGTATGTTGAAGATATGAAATTAGTGCCTCCGTTGTTCCAAAGTTCTTCGACCCTAATAGATCATCCTTCATGTATGCTGACGCCATATAAACCGTAGGGTGGTTCTGTGCTAGAAGGAACTGGTACGTAGTCATTACACTCACGGATAAAGAACCTTTAACTTGTACGATTTCACGGAGAGAATCTGCCATTACCAAAATATCTCCATGTAGGAAAACCAACTCATCATTCTCTGCGTGTAGCCGAGACATGATGAGTCAGAGTTCATTGTCAAAGAGGCTCTTGCATGCGTTTAGGTCAAAATTTGGAAACATTGGTTGTATGACAGATAGGAGCACCATTGGTTGTAAAGCTCTGTTGATGGTGATCCCTATTATCATGTCGATGTCCCCCTTGTCCGCCGCCAAATCGAAAGTATAAGGGTCCCACTGGCGTTGTTCTGGGACCTTGGCGGTTTGATGTTGCTTTTTCTCCAACTCTTTTAGAATTGTCCTGTATGGACGCTTTTGCGGACGTTGGATAGTAGAGAAGAGATACTGAGGTACGTCGTCCCGTGCCATTGTCGGATCCTTAAAGAATCGTCTGTCACATATGAGTTCTATGGCATAACATCCCTGTAAAGAGTGCATATCCTCTCCTGCTAACTCGGTAAATGGGAGTTATCAATTTAGTGCTTCAATGTGTCTTATTGTACAGAAAGCACAATCCCCAAAACCCTCAATTGTTTGGATAGGCGGGTTGATGATTCGGAACCAAGGTTGATTCCAACCATGTTTAAGTGATGGGCAGGCGGCCCATATTATTTTGATAATTAAAAAAGGAATGCATCATGCTTCCCCGACTTCTAACCCTACAAAGTTGATATGTCTGACTTGTAGTTCACTGGCACAGAAGTTGTACACCTTGGCATCACGTGCCTTGATGTCGACAATCATGAGCAGCCAATGTCCGGAAACTTTAAAGGGCACGGTGATGTAGCGTGCCCTCCTTGCTAGACCAGCCTGCAACCGCTCTACGGACTTTGCCTGTAAGTCCTTATGTAACAGAGATAGGGACAGGGTGGGTGAAGCATTGAAAACAGGTTGCGCTTTCTTGGAGCTTTGGAATTCTTCTATAGCATTGGCAAGTAGGACGCAGAAGAGAGCCATCGTCACCGCCGATTGTGGTCGAAGGAGAATACGGAAATCTTCGCGGGTCAACTTGCACTTTGTCTTTGTATTGCTATATATGATGTCCCCCCATTCTTGGCATCATCTAAAATAGTGTTTAGGATAAAGATGTCCTGAACGTCTATTGTAGAGATGGCCTCCATGTCTAGATCTTTCATCAGATGAGGTAGAGGTGGCAGCGGGGGTAGGTCCTGTGGAGGGAGTGGGGTCTGCACACTATCTTCTAAGAATGGAGGTAGAGCTTTGTCTTTGTCTGAATCATAATTGGAGTTGAGTCTATCTTCTATGTCTAAACTCACTCTATCAGGTTCTTCCTGTTCTAGGGGGAGGTTTGTAGATTGTTGAATTACTGTTGTGGCTGGGCTTATGCTGGTTTCCATGATACATTGTTGAAATTCAGCAAAAGCGGCTTCTTTAGCAGCTTCCCCTAGTGATCCCATGGCTGAGAAATTAAAGAACTGGTCCCCATATGACATTGTGACATTGTCATTGTTATTGGGGGACTTGGGATCTTTGGTTCCTTCTTCGTGGTGGCCGCTATCCTGTCCTATTTTTGTGGGATCTGCCCCTCGGCTTGTGCCCTCCCCAGCATTGCCTGGGTTGTCGGGTTGATCGTCTGAGGAGGAGCTATCATTGTTGGAGTCAGCCGAGGAGTCAGAGTCCTCATTGTCGTCTTCATTGGCGTCATCATCGTCATCCTCCACCTTTTCCTTTATCTTCGTGATCGACTTCTTCTTGCACTGTCGATGGATTGCTTGTAGCTCTTCAAGTGCCACCTGTACATGCTTGTGGGTTTCGAGCAGTGCGTCGTGGATGTCTTTAAGATCAGCATATCGTGCTTCGGCAGAGCGGAGTTGTGCAGATAGATCAATTGGTTGTGTGCGAAGGTCATTAAGTTCTTTGTTGGAGTTCTCCTCCTGACGGCAGATGAGTTGTAGAAGGTTGTTGTTGATGTCGTCCAAGCGCGTGCTTTGAGCATTTTGCTGTTGCTGAAGCCCACGGAGGGTCTCAGGCAAAGTTTGAATTTGCGTAGAGACCCTGTCGACTTGCTGGGCCAATGCTTCTTGCTGGCCTTTCATCTCGAGCACCAATTCCGGCAGGGTTTGTAAGTGACTCTCGATGCGATTGACTTGCTGAGCCATTGCTTCCTGCCGTTGTTGGATGCTTGCGATGATGCCTGGCAAGGCGTTGTTCCGCTTGTCTGTCTTGGAGACCTGTGAAGCAATTTCCTACACACAAGAAAAAATAGATGATAGTATGTTAGAAGGATCACTGAGGAGGTTTCGAATGGTGACAAATTGCTGTCTGAATTCCTCACCAACGTTAGAAAAGGGGACCCTAGAGATGGAAGGGTGAGGTGGCTGGGGTCGGGGTGGAAGGGTGGTAGTACCTTGCGAGAGAGACACTATTGATGGGCCCGCGAATTGCATGGTGACTGTTGATGGAGTCACTAGCAATATCGGGGTGGTGGTGGTAGATGGGGTGGTGGATGGAAATGGTGGTGACATCCCAGGTGAGAAGAGACGAAATGGAAGTGACGAGGGGAAAGAAATTTAAGTGAAAGTGAGGTTGAGTGTTGAGGTGGAGAAAGGATTGTCCAAAGGGGATAAGAGTGAGGCGGAGTATGCGGGTGAAGTTGTGGATGTGGATGAGGAAATTATGGTTGGCGTTGTTGTGGAGAATGGTGGAAGAATGATGGATGGTGGAATGGTGGAGGGTGGTGGTGTGGTGGCGAAGTGGTGGAGGGTGGTAGTGGTGGTGGTGGTTGTATAGGTGAGCCCAACATCCAGATCGAAGATGAAGGTTTCTGGTGTTTCGGTGTTGTGTGGTGGCTCCGCCTCTGGGTTTATCTTTGATGTGGGCATTTCTGATTGCTGTTGTTTTTGTATACACAGCTTTGAAGGTCGTGTTACTGGAATTTTCTTTGGCCTTGCTGTGGGGGCAGTGATGTTGTGTTCAGTTTGCCCTATTTTTGCCTGCTCCTCTTTTGCTTTAACTGAGGCTATGAGGTTGGCAAGCTCTTCTTCAGTGAAGAGCATCTTATCTTTGTCATAGTCTGCCAGTTCTGGAAGAGGTAGCAGAGTTTTGTATGTTTTGACGGTAGGGCAGAAAATGTAGTAGAGTTTAGCATCCTTCTCCTTTATAATGTATGAGTTTTTTAAACTCTGTTCATTTGTAAGGATGTCGCCCTTTATCACTGTGCACTTGGGTAGCGGTCTATCCATCTTGAGAAATTTCAAGATTGATTTTATATGACCACCTATGCAGATTTCTTTCCCTAGGGCATAATCTACATGCTTGTGAATCAGTTGTCAGCCTATATTGACCGGCTGCCCCATGAGAATGGACCATAAGATAAAGAGATCGAAGATAAGAACGTTCCCACTCTCTGTCCTGGGGAAAAGGGTGCCAGTAATGATCTTGTGTAGTGTGCGCACCAGGCCAGAATGAATGTTAGAGGCCTTGCAAGTTTTTGCCTCGTAAGTTGGAATCCCCGTTAAGGATTTCCAGAAGTTGTGCCTCTTGAACTACGAGTTGTCCAGGACTACAACTTTAGCCTTCTTCAGCTGATCCTGGTTGTCGATGAAGATCTCATTCAACATGTTTTCAGTTAAGACCACTTTGCTTCCAAAAAGTGAGGTGACCAACCTGCGATCACCTCTGTCTTTCCAGTGATCCTTTACGTCAACAGTTTCTTTTTTAAGGTATGTGAAGAACTCTACCGTGGGCTCAATATAAGAGGTTTCTGCCACAAAACATAGTTTTGAAAGATTCGCGTTGTCTAGAAAGGCGAGAACTCTGTCATAAATCCCCATTTTCTTCAGTATGTTTGAGCAGACATCCTTTGATGGGCGCAACACCTTATCACCAGCTGGGAGGTTTTAGATGTATAGGTCAGCTGGTGTAGGTTCTGTGGTGGTGGTGGGATTTGCAACCGCAGGGAAAGTTTGTCCTGCCAAGATCTGTTCCCTTGTGGTAGAGGGTTGAACTTGCTTCCTTGCCCTTTTCTTTGATGGTTGTCCCTTGGCGGGTTCTTCAGTCTACCTTTTGCCTTTGGACTTTAGGACTGGGGATTCATCCTCGGTGTTTGGTGCGTACTCCGAACCTTCGTCACTGGAGGAAATCTCCTCTACTTCTTCAACATGGTCTTCGGTTAAGCGCATGTTGATTCGGTCAATTTCATTCATGACTTTAATTAGGTCAACTTTTGGTGGGACCTTTACGGTCTTTTCGTAAGTATCCATGATGTGTTGGAGCTTTGTGCGATCCTCCAGTAGTTGCTCCCTTGTCCAGAAGGGAGCGTCAACAGTTCCTGTGGCTTGTTTTGTAAGTGAGTCCATTATGTAATTAGAAAATTATATATGTTAATAAAAGAAAAATGTTGAAAGAATTGCAATATTGAAAAATGAAATCGTTTTATGGGTGAAAACATGTTTTCCAAGACTATTTTGGCTCCAAACGGTTTCAGTATCGTATGGCTCCAAACGGTTTCAGGACCGTATGGCTCCAAACCGTTTTAGGACCATATGGCTCCATATGGTTTCAAGACCGTATGGCTCCAAACGGTTTCAATATTGTATGGTTCCATACAGTTGCATGACCGTTTGGGCCAAAACCGCAAGGAAGATGAAACGACAGGGATGACTAGCGGCGAAAAGATGGCGAAAAAGGTGCAAACGACGTCGTCAATGAAGGTGTTAATGGAGGTAATAGCGGTGGTGACAATCGGGAAGTTCGTTCATGGTAGAAATGGTGGAAACGACGCCGGCGTCAGTGGGAACGGCGGTTGCGGTAGCATCATTCTACCTAGATGCTTAGGTGATGATGGCGGAGGTGAAGGATGTGTCGCGGTGGTGGTATCTGTCACACCCCGATCTCACAATTTCCTAAAATCATGAGATTAGGGCATAAGATAGGATTTATATGAAACACAAAGAACACCCTTAACTTTTTCCTTTTCTTTAAAACTCTTGCTTTCCCGCATTGAATCACATAAAATCTTAACAAAGGAATCTGAACATTTCTTTTACTAATCATACTTCAATAGAAAAGATACATGTATAAACATTCATGATGTCTCTCACACCTTGTGCACATAAAATTTGCTAATTAGCATATAAATCAAAGAGGAACAAAATTACACATCGTAATTACAACTCTCTCTCTTATCTCTTACTGAGGACCTAGAGTGACAAGGACCGACTGACTCAACTAATCTCGTACTTGACTCCTGTGGCAGGTCTACACTGATTCTCTGACCATCTCCAAGTCCATGCGGTTAACCCTAAAAATGTTTGAGTAGAGGGGTGAGCCTACTCGCTCAGTGAATGAGTACTTCATAGAAACAGACTAATGCACTAATGTGATTACAGATATAATTTAAGTAAATGATATGAAATTTAACAGCAATAAATACTACACGGAGCAGTTCTAAAACAATATAATTGAAATATCAAAGAATGTAAATATTGCATCCAAAGAATAACTACTAGAAGACTATGCTCTAGTCTTCCTTAATTCTTTCATTTGTAAGGAACTATGTGAATATATATGATTATATTTTAGATTATGCCCTGATCTTATGCAGTGTACTCTGCATAAGAGACTCGCAGTGCACTACGACCACACCGTACAAGACTTAGCGACACACCCGGGAAATGCTAAGTCTGACGCCAGCCCTGCTCTGCCACAGGACCCCAGGCTCATCGACCTCACTGCACTACATCGAGTGCTCTAGACTCCTCCTCTAACCTGAGTACACAGGCGGAGAGTCTCACGGGGTTACCTCCATGACATCGCACGGATAATGTTGCAATAACCCCCAATTTCCTCCAGTGCCACCGTGACATCGCACGCGTTGTTGTTGGACACTGCTCTCTCTGTCCTCGTGTCTCCATGACATCGCACGGATAATGTTGCAACACGAGTTTCACCCCTAAGAAGCAGATCCGTCGAAGGGGTTCTACGGTGTTCAGGGCACCTAAGTCTAACATTAACATTATAGGTACATGTAAAATAGAAATCATAACTCATTTTACATTTCTCATAAGGCTCCCACGGCCTGCCATATCATATCATAAGCAACATCAAAACTCATGTATTCAACATATATCATATCTCAGTAACATCCCTTTCTAGGGCATGTCATATCTCATCACCTGCAATTTACGAGATATGTATTGAAATATAAGAAGCCCTGCAGTATGTAGATATCATCTCAGAGAGAACAAGCATATAAAGTTAAATGCACTAGAAACATACAATTCAACAATTAAGCATCACCACATCTCATATCGAGACCTTTCATATTACCATAGCATGATTCATTGAACACCCTATCCTTAGGGTTTTCATTTGCCTTATTCATTCATCACATGCCATCACCCTACTCTTAGGGTTTCATTTGCCTCATTCACCCTTTTCATTTACCTCATTCACTTGTCACATAGCTCTCATAAGGATTTCATAAGATATAAGCATTCACGAAATAAAGATTGTTTCAACAAATCATATACAATCCATATAGATATGGAACCATGGAAACTTAACTAAGTTTAGATTTTCCATACCATTTACTGAGATATCATGTACCAAGAATAAAATTCAATTAAGATAACCCATGAGGTACATCCTAACCACTTATAGGATTACTAGTCCTTTTCAATAAGGTTGAAACACTAGTGATGTCTCAATTAGGTTAAACCCTAATTACATCATTTGATATAAATCTGAAAAGCATTCTCACTAGGAAGTGTTGTATACGTTTCTGATATGAATCTACCATTTAGGAATCATTCAAACAGAGAAGGAATCCATATCATATCAATTTGCAACAATCTTAAATCAAACGGACATTTCAGGATTTAGAATCGCATGCTAAGTATTTAGGGATTTGGATGCTATAATCAAATTCGTGCATTACAATGTTTGAAGGAAGAACCCACTCACCCTAAGGTGTGAAAACACCTCACAACTGCAGCTCAACTCAGGGAATCTCGAATTCCTATCAAATCCCTAGCAAATCTCCCAATTCTTCTTCCATTCAACTCGGAAACCTTGAAAATGAGGGATTATGAAGAAAGGGTGAGAAAAGAGGGAATTTCGACATCATCTTGGATCAAATCAGAGCATGGACGGAATCTTGACATGAGAGAGAAGATCCACCATAAAAGTCTATGCAAAGAATCCAAACTTACTTGATTTCACCACTCTTGGGACCGCAGAACCCTAATTCAGCAATTCCCCCACTTTCTCCACTCAAGCCCTAATTCTCCCTCTCTCTCTAGGAGCTCGTTTCTCTGGAGTGAATGACGAAGAATGAGAGCTGCTTGTGTGTGTGGTCGTTCATATAAGTCAATTGAGCTGCTTGGGTCAATTGCATATTGACCCAACACTTAACTTTTATTATATTGGCTGAATATTCAGTTATACAAAAGTTACTGTAATACGTTTATTTCAGAGATCAAACCTTCTCCAAAAATTATGAGAATTTATAAAGTTGTTTATAATTGATCTATAAAGATTCAGTTAAAATTTGAGATCATCTGGAGTTACCAATAAATAATTAAAAATAGAACAGTGCACTGCTATCCAGAAATCTGCAGAAATGTCATTTGAAGCAAAAATGCCTCAGAACGGCCGTGCTAGCTGCCACGGCCGTGCAAGATGGACCCAGAACGGCCGTGCTACCTACCACGGCCGTGGTGCATTGATTTCAGCAGATTTGAGTAGAAAAGTTGGTTAATAGTTTAATTCTTTCAAAACGACCGTGTGGCCTTGCATGCCCGTGCCACCAAAGACCTAGCACGGCCGTGCTACCCACCATGGCCGTGCTACCCAAGCATACAACTATCATTTCTATTTTTCTATGACTAACTCTATCATTCCTTCCCAAATGAGCTTATTTGTTGAAAACCCTAATTCAACCGACTAGAGTTTATATATCTCAAACCCTAATTATACAAAGAGATAGCATGCTTGGGGTTCTCATTAGGTTTAACATATTATAATTGAGATATCATCATTAATTAGATTTAAGCAATGATCAATCCAATTAAATATGTAATCATCTAGGTAAACCCTAGTTTACCAATTAAGCTCCGATGGGGTCGTAACAACTCTCCCCCCCTTAGAATGTTTCGTCCTCGAAACATAAACCTGCAAGAAAGATACATTCAAGATTATTCTAAGCTTCTAAAGCCTTCCATGTCATTATATTCTTGTATTTCATACCTGAATGTAGTTTTCAACATTAGATCCTTTAATTCTTTACCAAATCACAACATATTTCAAATAGTTCTCAATGATATCAAGTAAATTCTTTATGCCACCGTCAAACATAGATTGCAAAGATAAACCACCACGCTTTCGCTGCGCAACTCTGATACTCTGATACAACTATCTCAACTTATGCAGCTCAGAAAGTCCTATTGTTCTGTATCACCTTTAAGTGACAAAAGCAAGTTCACCATACTGTTTTAAACTTTAATCAAGTGCTATTCAAATAGAAAAACAGTCTTGAATTAAAAGACTAGATTCAACAATCAATTGCACAATACTACTCTTGGCATCCTCATTGGGTCATGGATGTATGAGGTGAAACATTACCACCTCATTCTATACTATCCCGTTTCGATCCTGGGACCTGTGGGTTATGGGCCCACACACAATTCAAAGTGTAACCATCATATTATATCATTTTAGGATTTCAACAATAGTAATAAGGTAATCCACAATTGTATCAGTCATTCAAGCATTAATCATACTCAATTACCATCACTCAGTTATATTAGAGCTAGGTATAACAAGCTACACCTCATTAGGGTTACTTGTCCAGACAATCTGATTATCATCCCTTTCTATTAATATGAGTGAATAAGTATGACTACCTTGTTCAGGGTATCTCTCCATGTGTTCTGACATCATCCAAACCATATCACCATATCACAAATACACAATAGTAAGATGCATATCAGGTATGAATTACTACAACTATCATACGCCTTTAATTTAACATATAGCTTACACAAATACCCTGAAATCATATGTAGAACCAACTTTCATACCCTAATATGCCTTCAACAAATCATACATGTAAACAAATACACATATTACACAAAGCTAGTATTTTCCCATATCTCTCTGCTCATTCATTACTTCTTTATTTTTTTGCTACCTATCCTTTTCATATGATTATATACAATAAACATCATTAACATTGAAGCATTTAAGATAGGAATAGATTATTCATCATTCTTGCTATCACACAAGAGTTTTATTTCTTATCGCACTTCATCATATAGTATGTCACTATTACATTCACTAGATGACCCCACCAAGGTAGTTATGCACCGTATATGACTCATTTTCTATTATCATTTCATTCCTACCTTGCTCTCATTAAAGAATATATGAAAGAGAAGATGATTTTAAGACTTGGAATACTTGTATTCAAACATTCCCTTAATACATTCTCGTATGTAGATTTACTTAGTTATCAACAGAGATATTTGATTAATTAGCACTTGCTTGAATCTCACAACCTCTTTATATATACAATGAAATCGAGTTCGATAGTGATAAATGAATGAAATACTACTCTCCCACTTTGGTGTGTTCGTATACACCGAAAAACGTCTACAACCACGCCTAATTCTGCCCTTTACAGCAGCGTGCACGCCGTGCACCTTCAGTGCACTTCTGTCCTGCTTTTCTGCAACTTTGCACGCCGTGCAAACTGATTTGCACGCCGTGCAACCTGGGCCGAAACACTTCTGTTCTGTCTGTAACTTTGCACGCCGTGCAAACTGTGCAGAAATAGAAATCCCCGAGGAAGAAGGTGGATTCGGGGTCGATTCGCGGCCAATCTCCGCACGAAATACTTTGGGAACTTCTTCTCCATCATATTTCAAACCCTTTCTTACGTTTCATGGTCCTCTTACCATATACTACTCTTTAACTCGTCATTTTTAATTCTAAATTTTTCTCTTATGACCATGTTGCTTATTCATATGTATGGTTATGTATAACATGTTGCACATAGTTCCTCCTTTATCTTTATACTATTGTGAAGTTAACGTTCTAAATTAATAATCCTTCTATTAGTTTTTCCTCATGTTGAATACATTACATATTCTTCATTTTTAAATCAAGTGGATCATGCATGGGTCAAACATAGTTTCTCTTTCAATCAAGTTTTTCTCTCCTGAATACAGTCTACCCTTGTATGACTTATTGATTCGTTAAACTACACCTATGTTCTTTGCTTAGAAACTAGTTTGTTGTTCTAGTCTTATGAATTACATGTTCATACGATTCTCTTTACCTTTACTCTTTTGAAGACTCTTTACTTCTATGGACCCATTAAAGTCTCAACCCTATTCTCTACTTAGCCTTTGCTTTAGAGTTCATGAAAGCATTATACTCTATTATATGATTCATTCTTCATGATTGATTCTTGCTATCTTGAACCATACATACATTTCACATATCCTTTCCATATTTCATGTGTATAGTTCATGTATTATTAATCAATAAACTGATTATGAACTTCATATCATGTTCTATTATTCCCAATTAAGGGTTTCACATTTGAGACCCCAAGGTTGAACCTCAGATATCAGTTTCAACTAATTCTTAGTTGTTCTGATCTTGCTCATATGTTTCAACATCTTACTGTATGTACATTCTTACTCTGATGTGGGTCTAATTACTCAAATTCTATTCTTATTATACTATTGATAGGAGTCATTAGATCCTAGTAACGCATCCTGCCAACCGGACCAGGCCAAACCTGAAGTCCTGAAGCCAAGAACTACTGAGGATTACTCAACTCCTATTCATCTCAGAAGTGTGGAAGAAAACTTATCCACTAACAAAAGCTCATTCAAAGGTCTATTCTAGTCTACTTGTTACAAAGAATGAAATCAATAAATGCTACAACTACATAGTATACAACAGATATTAAAGACCCATATTTCAAAGTATTGAATATTTCAATTCAAACATATAAGAGCATTTCTATACATTTCCAACAAAACAACATTATGAAATGTAAGTTCTATCTCCTTTTACATTTGTGCTCTTAATTCTTGTTTCTTTTCTCGTTTTCTAACCCTAACATTTCTAGGGTTCCTCTCTAGCCCATTCTTCCACTGTATACCTGGCCAGGGTATACGTGAAAGAATAGACAGAGTAGCTTGTACTGGTTGATCCAAGTACTCAGATATCGGGCCAGGATATCCAAATACTCAAATCCCCAAAGCTAACATCAAACATCTCCTATCTGCCACACTTATGACGCTAACTTACTAACTTAATGGTCCTTGACAACTCACCCTAAGCTCTGATACCAAGCTGTCACACCCCGATCTCACAATTTCCTCAAATCATGAGATTAGGGCATAAGATAGGATTTATATGAAACACAAAGAACACCCTTAACTTTTTCCTTTTCTTTAAAACTCTTGCTTTCCCGCATTGAATCACATAACATCTTAACAAAGGAATCTGAACATTTCTTTTACTAATCATACTTCAATAGTAAAGATACATGTATAAACATTCATGATGTCTCTCACACCTTGTGCACATAAAATTTGCTAATTAGCATATAAATCAAAGAGGAACAAAATTACACATCGTAATTACAACTCTCTCTCTTATCTCTTACTGAGGACCTAAAGTGACAAGGACCGACTGACTCAACTAATCTCGTACTTGACTCCTGTGGCAGGTCTACACTGATTCTCTGACCATCTCCAAGTCCATGCGGTTAACCCTAAAAATGTTTGAGTAGAGGGGTGAGCCTACTCGCTCAGTGAATGAGTACTTCATAGAAACAGACTAATGCACTAATGTGATTACAGATATAATTTAAGTAAATGATATGAAATTTAACAACAATAAATACTACACTGAGCAGTTCTAAAACAATATAATTGAAATATCAAAGAATGTAAATATTGCATCCAAATAATAACTACTAGAAGACTATGCTCTAGTCTTCCTTAATTCTTTCATTTGTAAGGAACTATGTGAATATATATGATTATATTTTAGATTATGCCCTGATCTTATGCAGTGTACTCTGCATAAGAGACTCGCAGTGCACTACGACCACACCGTACAAGACTTAGCGACACACCCGGGAAATGCTAAGTCTGACGCCAGCCCTGCTCTGCCACAGGACCCCAGGCTCATCGGCCTCACTGCACTACATCGAGTGCTCTAGACTCCTCCTCTAACCTGAGTACACAGGCGGAGAGTCTCACGGGGTTACCTCCATGACATCGCACGGATAATGTTGCAATAACTCCCAATTTCCTCCAGTGCCACCGTGACATCACACGCGTTGTTGTTGGACACTGCTCTCTCTGTCCTCGTGTCTCCATGACATCGCACGGATAATGTTGCAACACGAGTTTCACCCCTAAGAAGCAGATCCGTCGAAGGGGTTCTACGGTGTTCAGGGCACCTAAGTCTAACATTAACATTATAGGTACATGTAAAACAGAAATCATAACTCATTTTACATTTCTCATAAGGCTCCCACGGCCTGCCATATCATATCATAAGCAACATCAAAACTCATGTATTCAACATATATCATATCTCAGTAACATCCCTTTCTAGGGCATGTCATATCTCATCACCTGCAATTTACGAGATATGTATTGAAATATAAGAAGCCCTGCAGTATGTAGATATCATCTCAGAGAGAACAAGCATATAAAGTTAAATGCACTAGAAACATACAATTCAATAATTAAGCATCACCACATCTCATATCGAGACCTTTCATATTACCATAGCATGATTCATTGAACACCCTATCCTTAGGGTTTTCATTTGCCTTATTCATTCATCACATGCCATCACCCTACTCTTAGGGTTTCATTTGCCTCATTCACCCTTTTCATTTACCTCATTCACTTGTCACATAGCTCTCATAAGGATTTCATAAGATATAAGCATTCACGAAATAAAGATTGTTTCAACAAATCATATACAATCCATATAGATATGGAACCATGGAAACTTAACTAAGTTTAGATTTTCCATACCATTTACTGAGATATCATGTACCAAGAATAAAATTCAATTAAGATAACCCATGAGGTACATCCTAACCACTTATAGGATTACTAGTCCTTTTCAATAAGGTTGAAACACTAGTGATGTCTCAATTAGGTTAAACCCTAATTACATCATTTGATATAAATCTGAAAAGCATTCTCACTAGGAAGTGTTGTATACGTTTCTGATATGAATCTACCATTTAAGAATCATTCAAACAGAGAAGGAATCCATATCATATCAATTTGCAACAATCTTAAATCAAACGGACATTTCAGGATTTAGAATCGCATGCTAAGTATTTAGGGATTTGGATGCTATAATCAAATTCGTGCATTACAATGTTTGAAGGAAGAACCCACTCACCCTAAGGTGTGAAAACACCTCACAACTGCAGCTCAACTCAGGGAATCTCGAATTCCTATCAAATCCCTAGCAAATCTCCCAATTCTTCTTCCATTCAACTCGGAAACCTTGAAAATGAGGGATTATGAAGAAAGGGTGAGAAAAGAGGGAATTTTGACATCATCTTGGATCAAATCAGAGCATGGACGGAATCTTGACATGAGAGAGAAGATCCACCATAAAAGTCTATGCAAAGAATCCAAACTTACTTGATTTCACCACTCTTGGGACCGCAGAACCCTAATTCAGCAATTCCCCCACTTTCTCCACTCAAGCCCTAATTCTCCCTCTCTCTCTAGGAGCTCGTTTCTCTGGAGTGAATGACGAAGAATGAGAGCTGCTTGTGTGTGTGGTCGTTCATATAAGTCAATTGAGCTGCTTGGGTCAATTGCATATTGACCCAACACTTAACTTTTATTATATCGGCTGAATATTCAGTTATACAAAAGGTACTGTAATACGTTTATTTCAGAGATCAAACCTTCTCCAAAAATTATGGTAATTTAGAAAGTTGTTTATAATTGATCTATAAAGCTTCAGTTAAAATTTGAGATCATTTGGAGTTACCAATAAATAATTAAAAATAGAACAGCGCACTGCTATCTAGAAATCTGCAGAAATGTCATTTGAAGCAAAAATGCCTCAGAACGGCCGTGCTAGCTGCCACGGCCGTGCAAGATGGACCCAGAACGGCCGTGCTACCTACCACGGCCGTGGTGCATTGATTTCAGCAGATTTGAGTAGAAAAGTTGGTTAATAGTTTAATTCTTTCAAAACGACAGTGTGGCCTTGCATGCCCGTGCCACCAAAGACCTAGCACGGCCGTGCTACCCACCATGGCCGTGCTACACAAGCATAAAACTATCATTTCTATTTTTCTATGCCTAACTCTATCATTCCTTCCCAAATGAGCTTATTTGTTGAAAACCCTAATTCAACCGACTAGAGTTTATATATCTCAAACCCTAATTATACAAAGAGATAGCATGCTTGGGGTTCTCATTAGGTTTAACATATTATAATTGAGATATCATCATTAATTAGATTTAAGCAATGATCAATCCAATTAAATATGTAATCATCTAGGTAAACCCTAGTTTACCAATTAAGCTCCGATGGGGTCGTAACAACTCTCCCCCCCTTAGAATGTTTCGTCCTCGAAACATAAACCTACAAGAAAGATACATTCAAGATTATTCTAAGCTTCTAAAGCCTTCCATGTCATTATATTCTTGTATTTCATACCTGAATGTAGTTTTCAACATTAGATCCTTTAATTCTTTACCAAATCACAACATATTTCAAATAGTTCTCAATGATATCAAGTAAATTCTTTATGCCACTGTCAAACATAGATTGCAAAGATAAACCACCACGCTTTCGTTGCGCAACTCTGATACTCTGATACAACTATCTCAACTTATGCAGCTCAGAAAGTCCTATTGTTCTGTATCACCTTTAAGTGACAAAAGCAAGTTCACCATACTGTTTTAAACTTTAATCAAGTGCTATTCAAATAGAAAAATAGTCTTGAATTAAAAGACTAGATTCAACAATCAATTGCACAATACTACTCTTGGCATCCTCATTGGGTCATGGATGTATGAGGTGAAACATTACCACCTCATTCTATACTATCCCGTTTCGATCCTGGGACCTGTGGGTTATGGGCCCACACACAATTCAAAGTGTAACCATCATATTATATCATTTTAGGATTTCAACAATAGTAATAAGGTAATCCACAATTGTATCAGTCATTCAAGCATTAATCATACTCAATTACCATCACTCAGTTATATTAGAGCTAGGTATAACAAGCTACACCTCATTAGGGTTACTTGTCCAGACAATCTGATTATCATCCCTTTCTATTAATATGAGTGAATAAGTATGACTACCTTGTTCAGGGTATCTCTCCATGTGTTCTGACATCATCCAAACCATATCACCATATCACAAATACACAATAGTAAGATGCATATCAGGTATGAATTACTACAACTATCATACGCCTTTAATTTAACATATAGCTTACACAAATACCCTGAAATCATATGTAGAACCAACTTTCATACCCTAATATGCCTTCAACAAATCATACATGTAAACAAATACACATATTACACAAAGCTAGTATTTTCCCATATCTCTCTGCTCATTCATTACTTCTTTATTTTTTTGCTACCTATCCTTTTCATATGATTATATACAATAAACATCATTAACATTGAAGCATTTAAGATAGGAATAGATTATTCATCATTCTTACTATCACACAAGAGTTTTATTTCTTATCGCACTTCATCATATAGTATGTCACTATTACATTCACTAGATGACCCCACCAAGGTAGTTATGCACCGTATATGACTCATTTTCTATTATCATTTCATTCCTACCTTGCTCTCATTAAAGAATATATGAAAGAGAAGATGATTTTAAGACTTGGAATACTTGTATTCAAACATTCCCTTAATACATTCTCATATGTAGATTTACTTAGTTATCAACAGAGATATTTGATTAATTAGCACTTGCTTGAATCTCACAACCTCTTTATATATACAATGAAATCGAGTTCGATAGTGATAAATGAATGAAATACTACTCTCCCACTTCGGTGTGTTCGTATACACTGAAAAACGTCTACAACCACGCCTAATTCTGCCCTTTACAGCAGCGTGCACGCCGTGCACCTTCAGTGCACTTCTGTCCTGCTTTTCTGCAACTTTGCACGCCGTGCAAACTGATTTGCACGCCGTGCAACCTGGGCCGAAACACTTCTGTTCTTTCTGTAACTTTGCACGCCGTGCAAACTGATTTGCACGCCGTGCAACCTGTGCAGAAATAGAAATCCCCGAGGAAGAAGGTGGATTCGGGGTCGATTCGCGGCCAATCTCCGCACGAAATACTTTGGGAACTTCTTCTCCATCATATTTCAAACCCTTTCTTACGTTTCATGGTCCTCTTACCATATACTACTCTTTAACTCGTCATTTTTAATTCTAAATTTTTCTCTTATGACCATGTTGCTTATTCATATGTATGGTTATGTATAACATGTTGCACATAGTTCCTCCTTTATCTTTATACTATTGTGAAGTTAACGTTCTAAATTAATAATCCTTCTATTAGTTTTTCCTCATGTTGAATACATTACATATTCTTCATTTTTAAATCAAGTGGATCATGCATGGGTCAAACATAGTTTCTCTTTCAATCAAGTTTTTCTCTCCTGAATACAGTCTACCCTTGTATGACTTATTCATTCGTTAAACTACACCTATGTTCTTTGCTTAGAAACTAGTTTGTTGTTCTAGTCTTATGAATTACATGTTCATACGATTCTCTTTACCTTTACTCTTTTGAAGACTCTTTACTTCTATGGACCCATTAAAGTCTCAACCCTATTCTCTACTTAGCCTTTGCTTTAGAGTTCATGAAAGCATTATACTCTATTATATGATTCATTCTTCATGATTGATTCTTGCTATCTTGAACCATACATACATTTCACATATCCTTTCCATATTTCATGTGTATAGTTCATGTATTATTAATCAATAAACTGATTATGAACTTCATATCATGTTCTATTATTCCCAATTAAGGGTTTCACATTTGAGACCCCAAGGTTGAACCTCAGATATCAGTTTCAACTAATTCTTAGTTGTTCTGATCTTGCTCATATGTTTCAACATCTTACTGTATGTACATTCTTACTCTGATGTGGGTCTAATTACTCAAATTCTATTCTTATTATACTATTGATAGGAGTCATTAGATCCTAGTAACGCATCCTGCCAACCGGACCAGGCCAAACCTGAAGTCCTGAAGCCAAGAACTACTGAGGATTACTCAACTCCTATTCATCTCAGAAGTGTGGAAGAAAACTTATCCACTAACAAAAGCTCATTCAAAGGTCTATTCTAGTCTACTTGTTACAAAGAATGAAATCAATAAATGCTACAACTACATAGTATACAACAGATATTAAAGACCCATATTTCAAAGTATTGAATATTTCAATTCAAACATATAAGAGCATTTCTATACATTTCCAACAAAACAACATTATGAAATGTAAGTTCTATCTCCTTTTACATTTATGCTCTTAATTCTTGTTTCTTTTCTCATTTTCTAACCCTAACATTTCTAGGGTTCCTCTCTAGCCCATTCTTCCACTGTATACCTGGCCAGGGTATACGTGAAAGAATAGACAGAGTAGCTTGTACTGGTTGATCCAAGTACTCAGATATCGGGCCAGGATATCCAAATACTCAAATCCCCAAAGCTAACATCAAACATCTCCTATCTGCCACACTTATGACGCTAACTTACTAACTTAATGGTCCTTGACAACTCACCCTAAGCTCTGATACCAAGCTGTCACACCCCGATCTCACAATTTCCTCAAATCATGAGATTAGGGCATAAGATAGGATTTATATGAAACACAAAGAACACCCTTAACTTTTTCCTTTTCTTTAAAACTCTTGCTTTCCCGCATTGAATCACATAACATCTTAACAAAGGAATCTGAACATTTCTTTTACTAATCATACTTCAATAGAAAAGATACATGTATAAACATTCATGATGTCTCTCACACCTTGTGCACATAAAATTTGCTAATTAGCATATAAATCAAAGAGGAACAAAATTACACATCGTAATTACAACTCTCTCTCTTATCTCTTACTGAGGACCTAGAGTGACAAGGACCGACTGACTCAACTAATCTCGTACTTGACTCCTGTGGCAGGTCTACACTGATTCTCTGACCATCTCCAAGTCCATGCGGTTAACCCTAAAAATGTTTGAGTAGAGGGGTGAGCCTACTCGCTCAGTGAATGAGTACTTCATAGAAACAGACTAATGCACTAATGTGATTACAGATATAATTTAAGTAAATGATATGAAATTTAACAACAATAAATACTACACTGAGCAGTTCTAAAACAATATAATTGAAATATCAAAGAATGTAAATATTGCATCCAAAGAATAACTACTAGAAGACTATGCTCTAGTCTTCCTTAATTCTTTCATTTGTAAGGAACTATGTGAATATATATGATTATATTTTAGATTATGCCCTGATCTTATGTAGTGTACTCTGCATAAGAGACTCACAGTGCACTACGACCACACCGTACAAGACTTAGCGACACACCCGGGAAATGCTAAGTCTGACGCCAGCCCTGCTCTGCCACAGGACCCCAGGCTCATCGGCCTCACTGCACTACATCGAGTGCTCTAGACTCCTCCTCTAACCTGAGTACACAGGCGGAGAGTCTCACAGGGTTACCTCCATGACATCGCACGGATAATGTTGCAATAACCCCCAATTTCCTCCAGTGCCACCGTGACATCGCACGCGTTGTTGTTGGACACTGCTCTCTCTGTCCTCGTGTCTCCATGACATCGCACAGATAATGTTGCAACACGAGTTTCACCCCTAAGAAGCAGATCCGTCGAAGGGGTTCTACGGTGTTCAGGGCACCTAAGTCTAACATTAACATTATAGGTACATGTAAAACAGAAATCATAACTCATTTTACATTTCTCATAAGGCTCCCATGGCCTGCCATATCATATCATAAGCAACATCAAAACTCATGTATTCAACATATATCATATCTCAGTAACATCCCTTTCTAGGGCATGTCATATCTCATCACCTGCAATTTACGAGATATGTATTGAAATATAAGAAGCCCTGTAGTATGTAGATATCATCTCAGAGAGAACAAGCATATAAAGTTAAATGCACTAGAAACATACAATTCAACAATTAAGCATCACCACATCTCATATCGAGACCTTTCATATTACCATAGCATGATTCATTGAACACCCTATCCTTAGGGTTTTCATTTGCCTTATTCATTCATCACATGCCATCACCCTACTCTTAGGGTTTCATTTGCCTCATTCACCCTTTTCATTTACCTCATTCACTTGTCACATAGCTCTCATAAGGATTTCATAAGATATAAGCATTCACGAAATAAAGATTGTTTCAACAAATCATATACAATCCATATAGATATGGAACCATGGAAACTTAACTAAGTTTAGATTTTCCATACCATTTACTGAGATATCATGTACCAAGAATAAAATTCAATTAAGATAACCCATGAGGTACATCCTAACCACTTATAGGATTACTAGTCCTTTTCAATAAAGTTGAAAAACTAGTGATGTCTCAATTAGGTTAAACCCTAATTACATCATTTGATATAAATCTGAAAAGCATTCTCACTAGGAAGTGTTGTATACGTTTCTGATATGAATCTACCATTTAGGAATCATTCAAACAGAGAAGGAATCCATATCATATCAATTTGCAACAATCTTAAATCAAACGGACATTTCAGGATTTAGAATCGCATGCTAAGTATTTAGGGATTTGGATGCTATAATCAAATTCATGCATTACAATGTTTGAAGGAAGAACCCACTCACCCTAAGGTGTGAAAACACCTCACAACTGCAGCTCAACTCAGGGAATCTCGAATTCCTATCAAATCCCTAGCAAATCTCCCAATTCTTCTTCCATTCAACTCGGAAACCTTGAAAATGAGGGATTATGAAGAAAGGGTGAGAAAAGAGGGAATTTCGACATCATCTTGGATCAAATCAGAGCATGGACGGAATCTTGACATGAGAGAGAAGATCCACCATAAAAGTCTATGCAAAGAATCCAAACTTACTTGATTTCACCACTCTTGGGACCGCAGAACCCTAATTCAGCAATTCCCCCACTTTCTCCACTCAAGCCCTAATTCTCCCTCTCTCTCTAGGAGCTCGTTTCTCTGGAGTGAATGACGAAGAATGAGAGCTGCTTGTGTGTGTGGTCGTTCATATAAGTCAATTGAGCTGCTTGGGTCAATTGGATATTGACCCAACACTTAACTTTTATTATATTGGCTGAATATTCAGTTATACAAAAGTTACTGTAATACGTTTATTTCAGAGATCAAACCTTCTCCAAAAATTATGGGAATTTAGAAAGTTGTTTATAATTGATCTATAAAGCTTAAGTTAAAATTTGAGATCATTTGGAGTTACCAATAAATAATTAAAAATAGAACAGTGCACTGCTATCCAGAAATCTGCAGAAATGTCATTTGAAGCAAAAATGCCTCAGAACGGCCGTGCTAGCTGCCACGGCCGTGCAAGATGGACCCAGAACGGCCGTGCTACCTACCACGGCCGTGGTGCATTGATTTCAGCAGATTTGAGTAGAAAAGTTGGTTAATAGTTTAATTCTTTCAAAACGACTGTGTGGCCTTGCATGCCCGTGCCACCAAAGACCTAGCACGGCCGTGCTACCCACCATGGCCGTGCTACCCAAGCATACAACTATCATTTCTATTTTTCTATGACTAACTCTATCATTCCTTCCCAAATGAGCTTATTTGTTGAAAACCCTAATTCAACCGACTAGAGTTTATATATCTCAAACCCTAATTATACAAAGAGATAGCATGCTTGGGGTTCTCATTAGGTTTAACATATTATAATTGAGATATCATCATTAATTAGATTTAAGCAATGATCAATCCAATTAAATATGTAATCATCTAGGTAAACCCTAGTTTACCAATTAAGCTCCGATGGGGTCGTAACAGTATCGTTGGGAGAGCAGACGGAGCAGGTTGAAATGAACTAGAGACGAGAGGAAGAGGATAGCGGTCATGAGAGCAGAGAGTCAGAGCGAAGAGAATAGGGTTTCGTGCGTGAGCAAAATCTCAGGAAGCGAAGGAAAGAAAAAAGGAGGGGGTCGAGCGATATTTATAGAAAAAGGAGGAGTGACGCTACAAATTCTCAAGGGCAAACAGTTTCGAGATAGTATGGAGTCCAAACAGTTTTGAGACCGTATGGCTCCAAACGGTTTCGAGACCGTTTGGATCCAAATGGTTTCAAGACTGTATGGAGTCTAAATGGTTTTGAGACCGTATGGCTCCAAACGGTTTCGAGACCGTATGGGTCCAAACGGTTTCGAGACCATATGGATCCAAACGGTTTCAAGACTGTATGGATCTGAATGGTTTTGAGACCGTAAGGATCCAAATGGTTTCAAGACCGTATGGAGCCAAAACGATTTTGAGACCGTAAGGATCCAAACGGTTTCAAAACTGTTAGGATAGAAAAGGTTTTTGGTTTTTATATTTTTATGTTTGTTTTTGATGTTAAGTAAATTTTTATATTTTCTGGATAAAGATGAAGGATCTAAGAAAAATAGAAAATTTCCAAAACTAAATAAAATAAAGGTGATACTCAGTTCTTGGGTTGCCTCCCAAGTAACGCCTGGGTTTTACGTCGATGGATCGACGAAGTTCTGACTTGGTTAGATTGATGTGGCGGGATCATGAATCTCAATGGTTTGTCTTGGAATTTTGTCAGTTGGGGTATAATATTTCTTTAATATGTGACCATTAATAGTTCTCTCCCCTCCATTATCGTCAATAATGATGATTGCTCCGGTCGGGTAGATTTGCTTGATGGTGAATGGCCCAGACCACTTCGTGCAAAGTTTTTCGGGGAACATCTTAAGTCTAGAGTTGAAAAGAAGGACTTTATCTTTGAAGATGATATCTTTCCTTTTTATATGTCCATCGTGCCACATCTTAGTTTGTTCTTTGTAGATCCTAGCACTTTGGTAGGCGGTCATTCATAGTTCCTCAAGTTCTTGTAATTGCAGTTATCTATATTCACCAGCGCTTTTGAAATCGAAATTCAATTGTTTGATGGCCCACCAAGCTTTGTGAAGATGACATGACTTCCCATATACCAAACGAAATGGGGTTGTTCCTATTGGTGTTTTATAAGTAGTGCGGTATGCCCAAAGGGCATCAGGGAGCTTAGTGGACCAATCTGTACGGTGTCTGTTGACCATTTTTTCTAGAATGGCCTTTAGTTGTCTATTTGAGATTTTGACTTGGCCGCTTGTCTGTGGATGGTAAGGTGTGGTGACCTTGTGTTTAACTCCATATTTTCTTAGGAGGGCTTCGAAACTTCGCTCTAAGAAATGAGATCCTCCATCTGATATGATTATTCGAGGGGTTCCAAATCTAGGGAAAATGATATCCTTGAACATTTTGATAACTGGTTTGGAATCGCAAGAAATGGTGGGTATAGATTCTACCCACTTTGAAACATAATCCAAAACAACCAATATGTATGAGAATCCATAAGATGAGGGGAAAGGGCCCATGTAGTCTATTCCCCATACAACAAAAAGCTAAATTTCTTTCCGCAAGGTAAGAGGCATTTCATTTCTTTTAGATATACTCCTGGAAAGCTGACATTTATTGTAGGATCGGACGAAATTATGGGTGTCCTTAACTATAGTTGGCCAAAAGAAACCAGATTGAAGAACTTTGAGAGCAGTTTTCTTTGAAATCATGTACCCCCAGTAGGGCCAGAATGGCAATGTTCTAGAATAGGGATAATTTCTTCTTCTGGTAGACAACGACGGAAAAGTCCGTCCGCACATAGACGGAAAAGATATGGTTAATCCCAGAAGTATTGCTTAACATCATGAAGGAATTTCTTTTTATTGTGATGAGAGGCGGAAGGGTGGATAATTCCTATAGACAGATAGTTCACTATATCGACATACTAAGGAAATCTGGTGGTAACTTTCATAAGCTGGTCATCGGGTAGGGAGTCTCGGATAGGTATATCATCATCCTCCTGAGACTTGATGTGACTTAGATGATCAGCGACGACATTTTCCACCCCGCTCTTGTCCTTTATTTCTAAGTCAAATTCTTGAAGCATCAATACCCAGCGGATGAGTCTAGGTTTTGCGTCTTGTTTCTGAATTAGGTATCTGATGGCTGAGTGGTCCGTGTATACTATGACTTTCAATCCGATAAGATAGGAATGAAATTTCTCAAAGGTGTAGATGATAGCCAAGAATTTCTTTTCATTAGTAGTATAGTTCTTTTGCGCCTCATCTAGCATTTTTTATGCATAGTATATCACATAGGGATTTTTATCTATTCTCTACCGTAGCACCGCTCCTATAGCATAATCGCTAGCGTCACACATTATCTCGAATGGTTGTGACCAGTTAGGTGCTCTCAGAATCGGTGTAGATATTAGAGCATTCTTTAAGGTTGTGAAGCTATGTAGGCATTCATGGTCAAAATTGAAATCAGCATCCTTGGTCAATAAGTAGGTCATGGGTTTTGCTATTTTTGAGAAGTCTTTAATAAACCTTTGATAGAATCCAGCGTGACCCAGAAATGCTCACACTCCCCTTATGTCTTTTGGCGGTGACAGCTTTGAGATGACATCAATCTTCGCTTTGTCTACTTCAATTCCTCTTTCACTTACTCGATGTCTGAGGACAACACCTTCGATTACCATGAAGTGGCACTTTTCCCAATTCAATATAAGGTTTGTTTCCTCACATCTTTGTAAAACTTTTCTAAGGTTGAGTAGACAATTGTCAAAAGAGTCTCCGTAAACTGAAAAGTCATCCATAAATACTTCCATTATGGACTCGCTTAATCCCGCGAAAATTGCTGACATACACCTTTGGAAAGTTGTGGGTGCGTTACACAACCCAAAAGGCATCCTTCTAAAGGCATAGGTTCCAAAGGGGCAAGTAAAGGTTGTTTTTTCTTGGTCTTCTGGGTGTATTGGAATTTGATAGAACTCAGAATAACCATCGAGGTAGCAGAAGAACTTTTGGTGGGCCAAGCATTCAAGGACTTCGTCAAGGGAAGGTAGAGGGAAGTGATCTTTTCTTGTTGCTTTGTTTAGTTTTCTATAATCGATACACATCCTCCATCATGTGACAATCCTTGTGGATACTAGCTCATTTTTATCATTCAGAATGACAATGGTCCCCCCCTTTTTGGGAACCACTTGGACCGGACTAACCCATTGAGAATCGGAAATTGGATAAATGATACCAGCTTTTAAGAGTTTAAGAACCTCAAGATGAACCACCTCTTTGAGATTGGGGTTTAGTTTTCTCTGGTGTTCCCGGGAAGGTTTAAACTCCTCTACCATGGGTAATATGTGCATGCACAGAGCTGGATTTATTCCCGTTAGGTCAGTCATCTTGTATCTAATGACTTTCTTGTGCTTTCTTAACTCGATAAGTAGTCTTTCTTCTTGGTCATCTATTAAAGTGGAACTGACAATGACCGGGCATAAATTTTCTTCTTCAAGGAAGACATGCTTGAGCCCAACTAGTAGGGCCTTCATTTCAGGTGTCTTGGGTACTACAGTTTCCAAAGCGGTGATAGATTTCAACTCCTTAAAGGTAGCCTCGGGGGTTTCTTCAGCTTGTTTAAGGTATTGCAGACATTGCTGAACTAGTTCGTCAGTTGAGAATTCAACTTCTGGATTTGTTAAGACATTTTCCAAATCATCTGACGGTTTGGAGGGTTCTTGCTTTAACTGAGACATTTTATCGATTGCTTCGAGAAGAAAAACTTCTTCGTGGATGCTAGGACCTTTTAAGCTGCCAAAGACTCTGAATTGAAAAGCTTCCTTTCCCAGTCTTAAGGTAATGGTGCCAGCTTCAACATCAATTAGTGCTCTGGCTGTAGTAAGGAAGGGTCTTCCAAATATTATTGGATACCTCATATCTTCTTTTATATCCATAATAACAAAGTCACATGGAACGTACGAGTCTTTCCCTACTCTTACTGGGATATCTTCAATAATTCCCAAAGGTGTGGTGATGGTAGAATCAGCCAATTGAATTGTCATTGTTTTGGGTAGCAAATCAGTAAAACCCAGTCTTTTACACATCGAAAATGGCATAATGGATATGCTGGCCCCCAAATCGGCTAATCCTTTCTTGCAAGAAGTATTTCCGATGGAACATTGGATGCCAAAAGAGCCAGGGTCCTTCTGCTTCTTTGGCATCTTATTAAGAATGATGTCAGAAGTAGATTGGGCTAATTTGACAGTCTCATGTTCTTCAGTCATATATTTCTTTGATAGTAAATTCTTCAGGTATTTTGACCAAGCTGGTATTTCAGAAAGAGCATCAAGGAACGGAATATCGACATATAGCTTATTCATAGCTTCTTTGAATTTTTGGAATCTAGTGTCTAGTTTAGTTTCCCTCAATCTACCTGGATATGGTATCCTAGGCTTATACGGTGGGACTTCTGGTTCCTTGGTAACTTGCTCTTTTTCCTTTTCCTTCCCAGCCTCTACATGTTTTTTAGTTTCTTGATTTGTGCTAGTAATTGGGTTAACTTCAGTTATATCTTCATCTTCTTGAATGATTTTTGTGGCTTCAGTAAGGACACGACCCGAGCTTGTAGTGATGGCTTTCAATTTCTCTTATCTGGATTGATCATGTCTTAGGTTTATCTCTGGTTGACCAGCAAAGGTGCCTACCAGAGGTTTTAGTTGAGATGCGATTTGTGCTAACTGAGTTTCAACAACTTTTTTTTGGGCTTGCTGGTTGGCAAGCATGGTTTGTTGCGATTGCAACATTTGTCTTATCAATGACAGTTCATCTGTCGGTGGAGGCGGATTATTATTTTGTGGATTTTGTTGATACTATTGTGGTTTCTGCTGCTGAGGCACGGTGGATAGTTGGGGTTGTTGAACTTGAGTTTGTTGCAATTGTGGATGCAACAAAGGGTAATATATAGAAGAATTCCTTGAGTAGACAAGCCTTTGAGGCCCACCCCTATAATTTACTTGATTTTGATTATAATTACTTTGAAATCTAGGTGGTAATCTATTGGAAGACCCACCTTACGTCTGATGCTGTGGGTTGGCGGTTCCCGCAGGATTCCCATATTGGAAACCAGGCTGGTTTCTCGGTTGATTTGGATTATAATATACTTGACCTAGTATGGAGTGGATAGAATTCACTTGCTCTGGTAGTTGATCCTAGGGATGTTCAATAATTGTCTCATATTGTAGTTGTGGTGGTTGTAGATCCATCATTACATTGTATAAGAGACCACATGATAATGCAGGATGATCGGATGCATGACATGCCTTGCAAGTCACGGTAGCTGCCTTGACCTGTTGGGGGCTCTTCTTTTCTTCGAGTGTTGTCTCAAGGACTTGTTGCTTGTGAGCGATAGTTTTTAGGACTTTAGCGATGGCTTTCATTTCCATTGATTCTTTAGCCTTACAAACTTTTAGAATTCCCCCGGTAGATGACCTTCTCCAATTAGATTGGTTTTTGGCCCCAAGTGTAACAATCCTGTAGGCATCTTCGTAATTCTTTATGAAATTCCCCCCAGATGAGGAATCCAAAAATTTCTTAATAGCATCGCTTACTCCTCTATAGAATGTCTCTATCAGTTGGTTTTGAGAGATTCTGTGATGCGGACATTTCCTCAAAAGTTCCTTAAATCTCTCCCATGATTCTGCCAGTGATTCCCCAGGGAGTTGAGAGAAGTGATTAATTTGTCCCCTAATCTCATAAGTCAAAGAGGGTGGAAAGAACTTTTCTAGAAACTTTTCTTCCAAAGGAGCCTAGGTGGTGATTGGCTCCCCATCTAGTGCATTATACCATCTCAATGCCCTTCCGGACAAAGTGAAGTGAAACAGGTGTAGCATGATTGCATCGAAAGGAACTCCAGCATGTGGTACTAGCCGACAAAGAGACTTGAATCACTTTAGGTGATCCATTCAGTCATCCCCAACACCTCCAGAAAATGAAATGCCTTGCATAATCTAGATCCATTGCGTGCGGATCTCAAAGTTAGGAACATTGGTGAGTGGGGGTCTAACTGGATGATTATCTTCGAAATTCTTAGGAATGACATAATCCTGAAGTTGCTTGTTTCGCAACACCATTTGAGCAGCAGCTGTGGCTGCTTCATTCTTAGCTTGAATGCGGGCTTGTTCTCCAGCTCAGACCTCAGCTTGAATCTGAGCACGTGTGTCAGCAATAAGTTGTGCTCTTTGAGCTACTATGGTCGCATTGACTCTTTCCATAACCAAAGTGGCTTGGCACAGTTCGTCGGCCATTTGTCTGGCTCGTTGGCGGTTGAGGTGGATGCATCAGTGGAAGCTTTGTTCTACCTCAAAGTCGTACTCTGGTTCAGGGGAGAATCTGATGTTGTGTAAAGGTTGCATACACGTTTTCTACCTGAGTAGAGGAAGAAACACACTTTAGGTAATGCAGAGAAATGATGAAATCAAGATGATATGAATTATGGTTAAAGAAAAGTGTAAAATCCTAATCAATTAGAAAGGTCGACCCCTTGGAGGAGAGAGCAACTATCTTCACGTCGTGTGGTTGTCTTGATGAAGAAACTTCCCACCTTCTTATGTTGATGAGATAAGAAGTAGCTTAAAGATGGAGTATGGATCTTGAACTGACAACTTTGGGAGAAGGATGAAGGTGGAACAACTCTGGAGTGATTGGGGCAACCTCTGGATGTATAAGAAGTTGATGCCAAATGAGGACACCTTAGGTCCTATTTATAGGCTTTCAAGGAATCCCAAATGGTCTTGGGATCATTTTGGGTCTTTAATGGTTTGGATACCGTTTGCCTTTATTCGTTCTCAGGACCGTTTGAGTTCATTCGATCTTGGGACCGTTTGGATTCATTCGGTCTTGGGGTCATTTGGATCCATTCAGTCTTGGGACCGTTTGGACTTCATTCGATTTTAGGACCGTTTGAGTTCATTCGGTCTTGGGACCATGTAGACTTCATTTGGTCTCCAGACCGTTTGCCTTTATTCGGTCTCAGGACCGTTTGAGCTCTTTCAGTCTTGGGACCATTTGGACTTCATTCAGTCTCCAGACCATTTGCCTTTATTCGGTCTCGGGACCGTTTGGACTTCATTCGGTCTTGGGACCGTTTGAGTTCATTCGGTCTTGGGACCGTGTGGACTTCATTCGGTCTCCAGACCATTTTCCTTTATTCGGTCTCGAGACCGTTTGAGTTCATTCGGTCTTGGGACCGTTTGGACTTCATTCGGTCTCCAGACCGTTTGCCCCTTTTGTAATTTTTTTGGGTTTTTCTATAAGAAGAAGAAGATAAATGTTAGTTTGATGGTGAATTCATAATAACACAGAAAGTTAAGGATTATATCTAATTTATCTAAGAAAGAGTTTGGGAAATTAAGAAAAACTAGTAAGATAACATCACAAAAATGAGAGGTTATCACCTAGCTCAAGAAATCTTCAATAAATTTCTATAAAATCATTTTTATACATAGTGTTATAAAAAATTGATGGGAAAACTTTTCAATACAAGACCAAAATTGGTGAAAACCAATTGGAGAACCAAGTCACAATCACCTCATGTCTACATTATAATTACCATCACTCCATCATCCCAACTATTTGACGCATTTTGGAAATTTTCATTTCTTTGAACATAAAGGGTCTGATCACTTAGTGACGCATGTTTTATATAATTCCTCTAGGGTAATGTACACATTTCTAGGTTAATAATCCAAATTGTAAATATCAAAACTTTGTGTTACACCACAAAATTATTAGCTAAATTATAGTTAGCTTATATAATTTTAAAACTTTATTAAATTTTACTTAATATTTTTGTCACTAATCTTTATGTGATGTTTTATTGGGTCAAAAATCCAGATATTCTTCATTTGTATTTCTCCACTTTTGGTGGGTAGGGTTTTACAACAATATAATTCTTAATTCAACATAAATTATCAAAAGTTTTACATATCTAAAAAAATTGGGAATCTAAAAAATCTAGAGATCCTAATATTTATCACATTTTACCATTTGGTTGTGTTATATGGATTGTGATGGAATCATAAATCTCGTTCTTTAGTTTGCATATATATAAATATAATGTTGGATTCTTAACAAAAAATCTTTTGAGTCTCTCAAATATTTAATTGAATATAGAAGGAGAACCTATTATTTAACTCTCAACTCATTAGTTTTTATTTGTACGAGTATTTATATCAAAATTGTAATGAGGTAAAAAACCAGAGTTGGTATGGGTGCAAAGTTATTAGTTGAATAGGATTTTCATTTCCTTTTAAAAGGAATTGACGGTCCTCAATTCCCATCCATATGTATATAACTTGTGATTTATTCTGAGTGGCATGAATTTGTAGCTAAGATTTGTAATGACACATATATAAGGGAAGACACTAGTTATCTCTTAGATCTCTCAATTTTCAACTGATCATCTCCACAAGTTATTTTGGTTAAAATTATAGTGACGGACACTTCTCTTACTAGATATGTAGTCTATAAGTTATAAATATAAATATTTTTAATATAATTTTCCTCTAAATATTTTAATATATTGTTATGATTGTATATAGACTTTTTTTAGTTTGAATTGAGTTGGATATATGTATTCAAATCTTAGGGTTTTCTTTAAGCAGCCAAGTCGATAATGTATAGTGAGGAACCCCACCACCACCAAAATGGATTGGGAGTGATTATGCCAAAACTTTCACTAAACATTCCTTCCTTATACACCTCAACTCATTTCCACTTACCTAGTAATGGCTATCCTCCATTATTTTGACAAAAAAGATTTCTAGTTCTTTTTACCTAAGCTTCCTCATGTTGACAACTTATGTTCAGTGTTCAAATTGGAATTTTATTCATGGGATTATATACATAAAGAGTGGGACCCTATAGTGGGCCCACTCTGATGGTATAATATAAGAGCCATCAATGATTAAGTAGCAGAAAACATAACTATTTACAAAGTTACAAAATGTTCCATGTACATTACTTCTTACCCTAAGGTGTTACACAAAAATGAAACTACTACATCTAATTTCATAAGATCCCAAGTTGCAGAGGGAAACCTAGACAAGCTATCCTCAAGCCAACTTCATGTACATGACCTTCACATGTCCATGTCCTTCAAAGAACCTATACCTAGGTGGTTTTGGGAACAACCCAGAAACAGATAAAAAAGGGTATGCGTCAGTAACAATTGGTATATGTGCACAATATAAAATATTTTAGGCATTTTAGGACATGAAGTATAAAAGAGGGAGTTCCCACAAGAGGGGGACTATTTGAATTTAGGTATGTTCAAGACTCAAGAGAAATCAATTTCAATTGAATGAGGCATTTAAATTTTAGAGCACAATATTTGAGAAAAATTCTTGCCATTAATCACAATATCGCAACAATCAAATACACTCGCATGTAGATATATTTAAAATAAATAGCTATAGTCTGACCAAGACACCACTGGATCTTTGGCCCAAGTAAAAATGGATGGAATAGCACATCCTGGGCAGAATAGCAAGCCCCTATATAAAAAGAGGTTGAAAAGCACACCCATGGGGGAATAGCACGCCCTAATGGTTGTGCATAAACACCATACAAAAGATATCTAGACAAATAATCAAACATGCACAAATAGGGTGGCAAGATAATATATAAGTCATCATTTTCATTTCCAAGTCCAAATAACAATGCAAGTGGGGTCATGGATTCAAGGTAAGAAGATATTTATCAATTTCAGAGAATAAGGAATTTCATTATGGAACAAATAAAAGGTCGAATTATAAGAAATGTCTCATTATAGTAAATTGGATTTAAGTCAAGTTAATGACCAAAATTAAACAGGTAAGATCACATACCTTGTCTTCAAAACTAGTGGTTAACTTAATAGGTATATTGGGTCTCCATAGGTGAGTAGTCATCCTAGGAACATATTATGTATGTTAGTCAAATCAAAGTGAACATGTGGGTATATTCCTATTATAGATTTTCATATTGTTTTTATCCTATTACTGATCACCCAATTAAATATCAGGTTTTTTTTAATCTTAGTAAGTGAGCGTAGTATAAATTATGTTTCCATTTAGTTTTAAACGACTACTCATTTTCATCCAATTTTAGGGTTTTAGTTTTCCAAGAAGGAGTTAGATCCATTACCTTTACCATCCCAAAATTCTCATCTATGTGAATTCACTATGATGCCCTTTAACATGTGTCTATGCTTGTAATAATATCACATTAGGTTTCGGTACATTTTTGTTTGCATCAATATAGTCATAATCGTACTACATATAATAATAAACATAACCTATTTCTTTTCCACCACAATACATGTCACATGATATAGATCTTTATATGGTACATAGTTATGTAATCAAACTATTTACTAGGTTAGTAAATGACTCATTAGTATTTCTAACACATTATCTAACTACTGAAGCTTTTTAGACCTTTATTAAAAAAGAATTAATGTGTAAGATTAATAATCATCGTTAGGTAACCGACTCAGTAGTCCATATTACACTCACTTTTATTTGTAAGAAGCCTGATTGGTATTGGCCCTCTCATCATCTACATATGTATTAACTACTCTTCTACAATTAGATCATATGGAATATTCAAAATATTGAGTTACATACTTGCATATAACAAACTGACATATAAATATTCTAATAAACATACATGTGTGACCATTACATAAGAAATAGGGTACATGTATGGACTCATATATAATTCATTTTATGTAATTATTATTTCATTGGACAAAATATTAGGTCCATGTATTTGTAAACATACACACGTCATTATAACATGATGTAGTCTTTTGAATGCCCAATTTAAGTGGTGTGAATTCCATTATTCATTAATCCAAATTAACTCCTTAATACAATTTATGAATCTAAGAATACAATAACTCAGCATAAGGTTCATGCACATGTACTGTGTTTGGTGACCTATTTCCTGGGCCGTTTCTTCAAGTTGACTCCTTGGATCAGCACCAAGATAGTGCAAATGGTAGACTGGGTGAGATTGGACAATGTTTGAGGGATATTGGGCAAGGGGACAATACAATCTAGATGTTGTACAATGGTTCATGGTGGCAATGACATTACAGCACTAAGAATCATTCATTTTCATATTTAGATCAAGAGATAGGCTTAAGGCATGGTGGCAGGATTTAGAATGTGTTGTAGGTCTGTGATGTTTGCTGTTTGAGCATAGATGAGTTAGGAGAAGGTAGTGCATTGGTCGGACTTTATAGTGTGGAGATATGGAGGGTGTAAATTGGTCTGTAGTTTTCATACATTATAGTATTGCAGGTTCTGACGGGAGATAGAAGAATGTGTCTGGTTTAAGAAGATGGTGCTTATTGGAATCCATGGATAGAAGTATATGTCTGTCATGGTGGTTATAACTGAGAGGAAAGGAATTCCAGTAGCCAGGGATGGGTGGAACTGTGGAAGGGTCAGTGATGAAGAGAAAGGTATTCATGTACTATAAGGTCATGGTAGCCATGTAGAGATTGGATTGTACTCCTTGCAACATGGTTAAATGATCATTCAAAGATGATCGATGTAGTGAGGTTGCTTGAGTCAGCTTGAAAAAACTCAGGTCAATGGTAGCATTACCTATCACAATAATATCCATCTGTGGACTTGCAGCGTCGATGTTGGCCCCTGAACTTGTTGATTGCAGTGGTGGCAAGTCACGATTGGCCAAGGATGCAGGAAAAACCCTATTCACGTTATGACTACTGGGTACAAGAGAAGGATGGGGTTCAGGTAGCGACATCAACTGTATTGAGTGGTGATGGAAAACCCAATGGTAGAGTAGGGTGGCACTTTGTGGGGTGACTACAAATGGGCGATGACCAATTTCATGTCTATTGCATGATGTTGGGTGTTCGTAAAGGGAGGATGAGAGGCATCTAGGGTTTTGTGGAATCGAGGTATAGAAAGAGAGGAGGAAGAAAATAGCATATCTAGAGTTGTTACATGTCATAGGTTGGATCAAGGAGGAATTGGCATACTCCGATGACAATCATGGCAAGGATTGGTGTTGTGTGATGTCACTCGGTGTTGCTTGGTGCCCCTCAATGCTGCTTGGTGCTACTCGACACTACTTGGTGCCATTTGGCACTGCTCTCCTCTACCCAACGTTGGAGGTCGTGCTTAGATGCATAAAGGATGTAAGGGCAAGCATGGGTGGACGTTTAGGGTGGTTGGTCGCTCCACCACCTATAAAAACTTGGATAGTAGTAGCCCCTCTACCAGATCGGACCGCTGGAATGAGGAGAAGGAAGGTGGCAACTAGGGTTAGGAAGGAATGGGATGAGAGGAAGGGTAAGAATGAGAGAGGAGATATAGTAGAGGGAGGGTGGAGCCAATTATGCATAATGTCAGGGTTTAGTGCCTGATGTGTGGTTGAGAAAAGGGAAGGTAACACCCTGTGTTATCCTAGTTAATTAATAAGAACATATATTACAGTCAAATTAGCCTATTAATCCAATTGATTTTCACATTTTCTTTTCTAATTTTACTAGGGATAAGTGTTTTGGGTATTTAGGACATGAGAAATCCAATTTTTGACCTCAAACTTACCTTTTGAAAGCACCTACAATTATATTCATTACTTCCATTTTAAGTATTTACTTAATATAGTTATTTCATTTAATGATACTATCGTGTCACAATATCTTATATTAATTTAATTTATTCATCCTTTACTCTTAGGAGTATCCTAGAGGTTAAACTTTATTATTTTGGGTATCAGTATATCAAAACTACTATTTCATTTTATTATGATTATTTTACATTTGTACCATGTTTATCATATATATATATATATATATATATATATATATATATGAAGCATGTTGAAACTGTGTCTAAACTCATATTGCCATCATTTTTAGGAAAATGATTTAATTTATTTTGATAAAGGTTCTAAGGAAATGGGAGGGATGAATAAGGCACCCAGAGATGGCTATGTTACAACACTCCACCCCTTAAAGAGGATCTCATCCCCGAATCAATTAAGTATAACTCAGTATACCAAGTTATCCTTCTAATCAACTTATATGCTCTGATGCCAATTGGATCGTCCCAAGATTTGAGGCCTCAGATAAAATAATCTTAAAGGAAAGATTGGACTACCCATATCACTAGGGTTAACCTCCTTTTTAGGGAGCCCATCACTAAAGAACTCTATGGTTAAGCGTGCTTAGCCCATAGTAGTACTAGGATGGGTAACCAGTCATGAAGTATCCTAGTTTGTGCGTGAGTGAGGGCAAAGCACGCAGTTAAGTATAGTAGTGGTATGTGGGGTCACTCATCTTTCTTAAAACTCTACTAGAGACTTGGGTAGTGGGCCCAAGCTTTACAAATGATATCAGAGCCAATTCCCCTCTAGTAGGTGGGGCCCACATGGGCATGTGGCATGCCAATCTTGAGCCGTGCGATCCAGGCATGTTGGAAATGGTTGTCCATGGTGATGTAGCCATCCTTGTGCTGGTATTATGTGATCGGAAGCTAGGTGTCCATGGGCCATTCTGGGTTTGCACCAAAATGGAGAAATATTATGAGGCCATATAGTTGAGCCTTGACGAGGATGTCAAGAGTCTAAGTGAGGGAGATTGTAACGTCTCATGATTTAAGGCCTCAAATAAAATAATCTTAAAAGGAATGATTGGACTACACCTCCTTTTCAAGGAGCCCAATAGTAAATAATATTTGTATGGGAAACATTTTAGATCTTCACTGTGTTGGTATGAGGTCGACGAATATCAGCTTTTGGGTCCTGAGCTTGTACATTAAACAACAAAGAAGATAAAGATGATTCAATAATAGTTAAAGGCAACCCAAGACAGGCAGAAGTCTTTTGTTGATAACCGTCATAGGATGTTAGAGTTCCAAGTGGGAGACAAGGTGTATCTCAAGGTCTCTCCTTGTAAAGGTATATTGAGGTTTGGGAGAAAGGGTAAATTGGCTCCCATGTACATGGGACCTTACCCTATTATGGCATGTATTGGGAAGGTGGCTTACAAGTTGGAGTTTCCACCTGAGTTGCACAAGTTGCATCTGGTGTTCCATGTTTTGATGTTGAGGAAGTGTCATCCTGACACTGAGCAAGTTTTATAGCCTATGGAGGTTGAGTTGGATGAGGATATGTCATATGTGGAGGGTCATGTTGGATAGAATGATCAAGAAGTTGAAGAATAAGGATACCATTTTGGTTAAGGTTTTGTGGCATCGTCGTGGTGTTGAGGAATCCATGTTGGGAGCTTAAGGAAGAGATGCGTAGGAAGTACCTATCTCTTTTCACGTAGGATTTTAGGGACAAAATCCTTTTTAGGGGTTTATGGTTGTAAGGCCCCTGACCTAGATTTCTATCTAACCTTGTTTTCTTTGCTTGATATGATTCTTATAACCTTAATCTAATCTCTTGTGATGCCTTAAAAATGTGTGACAATCTTATGTTTTCAATTTGGTCCTATTTGGATGATGTTTGAGCTTGTTTTGCTATATGTGTGCTTGTTGTGGACCAACTTGCAATTTACCCATATTTATCTTGCAATCTTGTCACATGTTGGATGTTCCTCACATATTTTAGCATCATGAGAGAGAGTATGGTGCTTTGAGGCACCTTTTTGTGCCTGGGTTTGATGAGGAGAGAAGTGGTAACATGTTGAGTGTTGTTTCTAGCTTTTGCTTAGATGCCATATGTTGATGTTGACCTTGTGTTGATTGTTTGAGTTCTTGGTCTAATAGTGACTATATTTATTGTTTATTGGTGTGCCCTCTGTAGTTGAAGGTGGTTGGTGTGTTTGGAGGAGTTACCTTCAGTCAAAGAAGGTTGGAACTCCCTTTTTGGGTCAAAGATGACATAGGGTTTGGTTTGGTCGCTTGAATGTCTTCAACCATGAGCCTTGTGCCTTGTTTTTCCTTCAACTGATGGTCATCTAGGACCAAGTAATGTCATTGGTTTCTCTTGTTTTTCATGACCTATCTTGCATGCATGGTTTTAGTGGATGCATGTTTGTTCTTTGGTGGACAAATGGCACCTATGTACATGACACCTTACCCCTTTCATCTCTCTTGACCTTTGGGTATATGTACCCCTCTTTTCACATGTGTATGATACTTTTCACATCCTATTTCTCTATATCATATTTGGAGATTGTCCCTTGAATCTTGGTGGTGAGGAGGAGATCATCCTTGGAGCTTTGGTGGCCTATCATCTTGCATGTGGTAATCTTGAGTTGAAGCATCATCTCTTGTTGCTTTGTTGGTGATCTTTGATCCTTGGTAAGTGATCCATCTTCTTGATTGTGTTTCTTTGTAAAATACTACTTCTTTATTCTTATGTTTGCTGAATCCATGGAGCTTCCATTATGGTGCTTGTGTTGGGATGGAGGTACTCCTATTTCTTGGACCGAATCCTTGATTCTCCAAGGTAGTGTTCAAGTTGTGTGGAGAAACTCTTCTCCCTTTCTCTCCCTTCTTTTTCTTTTTCGGCCTTGGAATTTTGGTTCTCCTTTGTGCCCATTTTGACCTAGGATTTTTCTTCTCTTTTGAGGTGGTGACTAGCTTGGTCATGGAGGAGATCAAAGTTAGGTTTCTCTCTTTCTTTTGGAGCTTCTTGCTTGGAGGTGGTTGCACCATCATCTAAGGCAGGTTATATAACTCTTTTCCTACTATTATTGCACTTTAACTCTACATGCAAACTCATTCCTAAAATGTGAGTACATGTTGTGGATAATGATACCTTTTTTAGGGTTTGTGATACTATAATCATCTTACATATAGTTGTTCCTTTACCAAAACCCTAACTCATTTTCACGAAATCTAAAAGTATGGGAGATGATGATAGTTTTGCATGCAACTCGACCTTGGTATTGTTACTTTAGTTTTGGTTCAATTCTCTTGCATGAGATGAAGTTTTGGACCTATTTTCATGATCTTGATCTTGGCTTTTTCATTTTATCATATCATAGTTTCCATGTTGACTTCATGTGAAACTTGTTTAGGGTTTTGATGGCTATCGTTTCCATGATGTTACACCTTAGTGACGTTGAACTTCTTGATGTTATGAGGTTGATTTGGTGGATGTGTTTCCTTGGTGTTAACCATATATTTCATCACACCTTGTTAAGTATTAGTGGTGTTCCTTGAGTGATTGTTGAAGGTTTTAGTCACTGACCTGGCTTGCTTGCTTGGGTCACTGACCTAGTTGATTGCTCTTTTGCCGCTGAAGATGTCTTTGACCTAGGCCTTATCTTCGGTCAAAGGTATGCTTGTGTTCTCTTTGGTCGTTGGTTGGTGTTCTTCAACCATGGTGCTTTTTTTCTTTCTCCCTTCAACTATTGAAGTTGAGTGGTGTCCTTGTCACTGGTGTAGCCTTGTATTGATAATTTTCTCTTCAACCATTTGTGGTCCTTTGGTCGCTAGTGTGGATGCTTCATCGCTTCGACCGATGGGATGTTGTGATGCCTTTGGTCACTAGTTTTGGTCATTATCTTTGACCATGATAGTATACATTCTTCGGTCACATAATTGTGTTACCTAATACCTTCTTTGACCAATGATAATCCATGGACAAATGGTTCCTATATGTGGTTATCTAGTGATGACAATGATGTACTGAAAGGTCTCCAATAATGTGTGAAATAGTAATGTATCCAGGGTGTGATACTAAATGTAGTTTAGAAACCCTAATTGGCTACAATATTCAAACCCTAAACCTAATATGGAACTATGATATAATTTTCTACGTTATGCAAAGTGGTTGTATGTGTCGGCGATGCATTGTTTCTCTCTCATGCTTGTATAACTTGAATGTTGCAGGTTGAATGAATATCACAACTATTGAATGCTATTGTTTGTTTGATATGATACAAGGTAATGACGATGAGCCTTTATGAGGCATGATGAGATAATGATGATTGTGCAATAGTTATGTGTTTGGGTCTTATGATTTGGCAGAGGCTTTATGGCTAGTATGAGGTGATATCCTTTAGTGATGTGGTGAGGGATTGATATACCCTAGTGATGTGATAATGTTGATGGCCTTGTATGATAGTGATATCAAGCGATGTAGTGATAAGTTCATACTTCATACATTTTATATCTTCTGGAGCTGTAACATATCGTTAGCTTTGTAGAGTTTGTTTAGGGTTATTGCGTTGTAGCTTGTTTGATACTAAAAGATACCCAATTGGCTTCATTAATTAAGTGAAACCATAATCATGCATTTACCCTGTGCCATAGATCCATCTTCAACGTCAATATTTGTTGGATGGTGAAACAAGTTCTCCCTTACTGGAAGCTCATAGGAATATACTATTGAGTATATGCATTTCACATGATTGGATGTGATAATACCTGGTAGGAGAAAAGTCAAGGCCATATCTCGAGTGATGTGATTTAGTATATGTATATGATATGTTTTGAGGATGGCTGTAGTCATACCTAGGTAGGAGTGTGACTGCGGTCATAACTCAGTTTTCACTAGTGTTGTGCCTTTGTACCAAGGAAAACTAGGTTGTTTTGCAGTTGGACTTTATATGTCACTGTGGTATATTCAGACTGGCCAAGGGTGTTGGAGATCATAGGAGTCTGGCTCCTCCTAGATCGTGTATGGCATTGATTTCAACTTAGAAATTAAATGGTCAGTTGGATCATGAGTGGTATACCTCATCTCCTCAAGGCATAATCAAAGATGTAATACAACTGTGTAGTATATTTGCTTAGGGTTAAACACGATTCACATTGGATGTCCCTTTGCCTTATCTTTTGTACTTATTTCTTGAATTAGAATGCGGTAAAAGAAATAAACTGTTGTACATGTTCTTCATATTCTTTCTAAAGTTATAATATGTTCTACTTCTCAGTTGTAAATGCCTAAAATGGTTAGACAATGTGAATGGCTTAATTCATATCATTTAGCTGAATCTACTCATCTTCAACATAATTCTATCTACCTACTTTAATCTATATGTGCTTATAATAGTTGTGGAGGAGAGTTATATCTCTCACTAGGACATTGGTCTCACCTCATGGGTTTCCACATCTTTTAGGTGGTCGTGCAAGATGAGGTAGAGATTATGCAGTTGAGGCTAAGCAACAAGAAGAGTAGTAGTTGTTAAAGGTTGGATATGCTTCTAGTGTTTTGTAGTTGAGTCATATGTGTCATCCCTGCACTCTTAGGTCCTTTGGGGTGTTTTGTAGACACTGTATATTTACTCAAGTTTTGGCAGTAGGCCATGCTTGTATAGACATGGTTTATATATATGTGAATAGGTTATCACATATCACATGTGGTGGCAAGTTGTCCAAGTGAACAATGATGTGTATGATCTTATGACTTGATATGTAATACATGTGGCCTCATGTGGACCCATATGTGATATGTTTATGCTTTTGTGGTAATATGTAATCAATTTTATTTTACCTTGTTTTATGGTAATCCTGGATGTTTAGTATGTATTTTGTGTTTTGTTTTGAGTTATCTTGATGTGGCGCCATCGGGGCGTCATAGTTTGGTTTAGTTAAGTGTGTTCAACCCAAAGTAGTACTAGGATGGGTGACAAGTCTGGAAGTTTATCCTGGCTTGCGTTGAGTGAGGACAAAGTGCACAACTAAGGCTAGTGGTGGTCTGTGGGCCAATCATCATTCTTGAAACTCTACTAGAGCCTTGGATAGTGGCCCGAGCCTTACAATATACAAATAAATCAAATTATCAAATTTTAGGGTTTAAGAAATATATCTTTCTATATTCTAACTAATTATGGGTATCCCAACTAAGAGGAAGACTACCCACACATGTATGAGACACATATCCATAAACCATGCTCTAACTAAATCATGTATAAATGTGTAGTCCAAAATTTAATACTTGAGATATAGAAACTCTATGTATATCTATGTTGAGTCAAACATATCCACTTAATTTCTAGGGATACTACTTGTGCCAAGATAGATACTATAGTTTATTGACAACTATATGACTACTAGACCTGTAAATGGATATCCAGAATCTGCAAATTCGATTCGGATTGGAGTCTAAAATTTTGAAAAAAATTCGACATCTGCATAATCCGAATTGGATTTAGGATATCAAATTTCATATTTGAAAATTTCAGATAGTATTTTAGATATGGCTATATCCGCTCCGAAAAAATCTAAAATATAACAAATATATACATATATTATCAAATATATATATATAGATATTTTATCATATATATTCATAGTGATATCAATTTTTTTTCTATATATAATGTATTAATGACAATACATTTATGCTTTTTGGTTCGGATCGGATATTTATCTGAATTCGAATATTATTTGTCGGATCGGATTCAGATATTATCAAATGATATCTGTCGGATATTAGATCGATTTTTTTTCTTCTGAATTTAGATAACATATATAGTAGTATCCGCTCCGTATTCGATCTATTTATAGGTCTAATGACTAGCTTCTATCTATTTTATTTGTATTTACTACTTAACCTTAATTTTCTATCATACACACATGACTACATATGGCTTATAGCCCTGATACCATGTTGTAAAGACCCAATCTTTAAAATCAATTTATAAATATGAATAAGTCTTTTCATTCATAAAATTTTCTCATAGTACATGGTGTTCTTTGAAAAGATACATATACATAGAATACTATTGAATAATTTTTTTTTTCAAATCTAATTCTTCCTCTTCCCACAAAGGGCATCTCGTACAATCTTTCTCTAGGTATTGATTTGATCACATGTCCATGAATTCCCAAGAGGAACAAAACCACACACGGACCCCAAGAAGGGAAATATGTGTAAATCAAATGACCCATACAAAATCAATATTTAGAAAGTAAATAAATATGAACCTAGTTAAAAAGGATTTTTATAACAAAATGCAAAGAGTTAAATAATATAGGCAAATATAAAAAGGAAAATTGGGTTTTCAAGTTCAATAGGATTCAATATCAAATTTTGAGACTAGTAATTCAAAATTTCAAATAGATAACACAAGTGATTATATGTTTGTTGGGGAATCCATGTGTTCTCTCCTATGAAAAATGATAATGAACCAACTAAGTTTACTAGTTTAACGAAGGACCATATATCCTTTAACTCTATGTAGAGGCATGGAAATGCAATTCTACTAAAGTAATGGGCACCAGTCTGCCCTTTTTTATGTTTAAACAATGTGCTACTATATGTCAAAATAATTGTTGGTGGCCTTTAAAAGAGGAAGGTTAAAGATTTAAAACAATTTATGCCAACCAACCTATCTACTATGCATGCTTTCTAGAGGCAATTACACTTTTAAAAAATAATAGAAACTTTGTACATTGAATAAAAGCATATAAAATATAGACATTCGAGGTATAGAGCTCCAAGATTCAATTAAAGAGGGTGATCTACAAGTGTAGAATGATATTGGTTACTATTGGCTTGGAATCAATTGGTATTCAATTTTTTATTATTATTTGTGACTAGGGTTTTACATCTAGGACTGCTATTCATAATTTCCATTGTTCTCATTTACAAGGTTTCTAGCTAGGTTATATATATAATCAATATTACATACTCAATTATTTTGTTTAATTTTATCTGGGTTAAATCCTAAAATGTTATTCTTTGTATTGTATATTATATAATTCTCTTTAGACACTAGGATCAAATCTATTTATTTACCAATATACCCTCCTAGGGATATCTAGGATATATGTTCGACATACCTTGATATACACTAGTCATATATTTAGAATTTGATTATATTTTCAAATACAAGTAGGTTCTAGATAAACTATAATATGGTAATTCCATACATGGTTCCACTCATGGATCATCTAAACTAAGTTTGTGTTAGTAAAATCCATTGATGTGTACATTTATAAGATCGACCTTCTTATACACATTTATCCAGTCTAGACTAATTTAGATGATCTTATTTCCTAGATCCATCAAATATCAAGGCTTGAATTGGTAACAAGGCTAAATTAGTATTTATGCTATTCTTACTATAAACTACTACATGGCTTATTGATCCATACATGTATTGGTATTATTATGAGGGATACTTAAGATAGTAGATCGACTGAGTTGGTTCATCATGATAACCATATTCTACATATGTGATGTGTAGTTACTTATACATAAGTGTTTTAGGTAACCAACATGAATGAGTAGGTTTTAGGGATCCAGGTCACCTTGGTTATCATCTATGAATCATATTGGTATCAACTTATAATGACATACATATGGGATATGGATCATTGTACTATTCTAGGGATTTCTATTATCATGGTCATCTTATAGTGTACTATCTTTAGATATCTTATGAATCCTTTTAACCAAGTTATCAAATCTAAAAATGGATTAGGATATGAACTTACTGAAATAGAGCTTTGACTATGATATCCAATGAGCAATCTTGGTTCAAGGTTGATCTCTCTCTCTCCTAGAAAACTGTTGCTCAAATATTTGTAGGTTTTGTAAGTTTCATCTTTGTTGTGGTTCAAGGGGTGATATGGAAATGAAGGCCATTAGATTTGTCAAAGGTATGTAATTGAAGATCCAAAGGTATTTCATTGGTGAAAGGGAGGCCATAGTTTCCTCATTCTACATTGTTGGAGTTCTAGTTTTCCTTGTTCTGGTCGGATGTACTCATGTTGGTGAGGAGTCATGAATAAGGATAGGATGCCCCACTACTATCTGATCCTAAGTAGGCACCACCAATACAAACTCATCAGTTTGACTATATAAGGGCTGCAACGAGGCTCTAATACAGGCCATCGACGTTGTAATGTTGTAGGTCATAAGGATTGACTTGCAGGTCTTTGTATTATCTTCTAGTCCATTGGCCTCAGCTGAAAGAAAGGGGGTTGGAAGGTAGGTTTCAGATTTCCTCTTTCCTTAGAGAAAGATTTGTAGTTGAGAAGATATCTATAGTTCAATATAATATTATTGAAGTTCTCGTGAGCTCTTCTGATATTACAAAGATGTACAAATCTCAACATCAACAATAGATGTTCTAGCAGGGGATCGGGGTTGAGAGAAGAGGTGGTGATCCTGGTGGAGGTGTTGGTGTGTTGTTGGTTGGTTGGGGGTTGTCAAAGTATATATACAAATGTTTTTTGTTCTAAGGTTGAAGGTTTTTGGTGCGGTGCCCATTCATGGTTTGGGTTCATGGGCTATACGGTACAAGGGTACATATAGGGTTTCTTGGAGGTGACAAATGAAGAGAAAGTGTGGCTAGGAGTTATAGATGTCCATGTTGGTTATGCAGAGGTCGGGTAATGCTTGTGATCACCACATCTACTAGGTGGAGTGGTGATCATGGTGAAAGATGAGGTGGATACCAAAGGAGCACTATTTAGTTGGCAATTCATGTGAGAGTTGTTGTGTTGAAGCTGTCATGAAATTTCTCAAACATGAGGCAGAGGGGCAGGGTCGCAAGGCCTATCATTCTCCCATTACCGCCAACAAGGCATTATAGGAGAAGAGATGTGGCTCCCTCTCCTATAGTTAGCCAGTTATCTTATAATAAAGGGGTATTTATTTACCTTCTCTAATTACTTAATAAATTATAACTTATAAATGGATGAATCAACTACCATGAGGTTTTGACCATGAGTCTGACTTCCCTAGGACTAAACTTATAAAATAAAAGAGCCATTATTTATGAACATGAATTAACTGACTTAATCAATCTAAATATCAATTTTCTTTAATATTGTTAATTTTTTATTGTTTCCAAATTCAATAGTAGTCAAATTGAGAAGGCTAGGTGGTTCAAGGTCTAATCAAGGTAGTTAGACAAAAAATATTAAATTGGACTAGATTGTAAATATTTCTCATATGAGGAAAATGAACTTATTTAAACACTTAAAATAAAAAGGAGACTAGCTCATATCAAATGGCAAGAAAATTGATTAAAATGACCAAATAATTTCAAATTAGAAAGAGACGATGGATTATAGATCAAAATGGATTTAGCACCCAAATTGAGTATGTTATAATACTAGTAAAACTTTATACCATTTATTCCTTCCTATTAAAGAATGAGTTTTCAGTGGGGAGATCTAGTCTAATAAGTAAGGTTTGTTTCTAATATTAATGGATGACTTTCTGAGACATGTTATTTGGTTAGATATGTTTCATATGGTTGCAGTCTTTAAGGCTTTTGGTATTAACACCATTTTTATTTTGTTGATTTATGGTCTCTCCTACTTTATTTGAATGGTTTTTAGACCAACTCAGTTATTTGGTCATTTATAGAGCTCAATTATGTTGATCACATTCACTCTGTCTGGGTGTGGAGACTTCAATGGGGCCACTGACTTGAGGGTCTCCTAGATTTCTAGTTCATCAATATTATATTTAGACTTTTTCAAATAGACTCACATGAACTTTACACTTGCATATCTTCTCATCTCATTGTTGTCCCTAGTATATATTTTAAGGAAGAACTTCTTGACCTAATCTTAAATATGTTTGTTATAACCTCAATTTTTCTTGTATTGTTATGCAATTTATCTATGAAAAAGGGTTGGTTTGGAAATTTGTATGCATTGTTTTATAAAATGAGTCTCTTTGCAAATTTACCTTGAATAAAGGATTTCATGGTTTTCCTATTTTATTTAACCATAAATGATAAAGGGGAAAAGAATGAGATGAAAACCCCATAATAAGTAATAGGCAAAAGAAAATGAACATTAATTGCATATGCTCAAGAATAGTGTGGAATTCTTTAGAAAGTGGCATAAATGGCCACAATATGATGGTTTTCGGTTTCACATGCTTCCTAATAACAAGAAAAGTTGAAATAAAGAAAATAGAAAGAAAAGAAAGAGAAAATATGTGTTTTAAATACATAATATATGGTTCATAAATGAATGACTTACATATGAAGAAAAAGAGTTATTCCTATTGAATTTTTCTCCCAAATTGTATCCACGGCTAGATAATGTATTTATGATCTTTCCTTTAAAATTTGGGAGAAAAAGATTAAAGGATTAGAAAATATGTATTTTTCTAGAATCTCTAAAGTGGAAGGATTCACAATAAATGTCATGATTTTTCCAGAACCAGATTATCTTATTTTAGCCTTTTTATTTTAGCATGTGAAATGACAACAATTGGATCTAAGATCTAATGGTGGATGTGTCACCACCTACCTTGAGTAGGAGAGGAAACCAAGAACACAACTTTGACACTTTCCAATTCGATTTCCGAGCAATCTAATGCGTGAGCAAGTAAGGAAACTTGCTCACCGCCTCCATGGGAACAAGATGAACACAACCACCCCAAATTTGCCTACTTTGGAGGGTTCTAGGGGATTCACCCAAATCCCCCTCCATGAAATACCAATTGATTTGCTTGACTATAAATAGGGGATGGGTGAAACCCAGCAAGGACATCAAGCCATCCCCAGGCTATGTGTGATCTCATGCTTCGTCATCCACTCTAAATTTCCCCCGAAGCCTTGTCCTTCACCCTACTATATCCTTGTTTGTTCATATGAGATTAGCTCCACCATCCCAGCAACCTCGACTGCTTCTAAAGGAATTGAAGCTCTCAGTGTGATCAACGAGGGTGGGTGGAGGTCATGGCATCATCGCTGGTCGCTACCGAAGCCTGTGGCGCAAAGTCAACACCTCAATTGACTCAATCAGGCTACTCGTGAAGCCAGCCAAATGTTGAAGACATAAGGGAGGAAAAGGACATTTCTACCCCACCTTCCCTTCTCATCGGGTAAGGGAAATTATGACCTTCTGCTCCTTTTTTTGGTTTGTTTTGTAAGCCACCACGTGGGCACGGGTCCCACCACGACACAAGTCCATTGGCCCATACTAGACCCACTGACATGGATGAAATTAGGATTAGTTGCTTAGATGGCGGCCCATGAATCCATGATTGGATCATAGGGTTTTATCTTATAAAAATCCTAGAAATTAGTAGGATAATCGAATAATAACAAGTAATGTATGTATTTTACTCAGAAAAATCCATAGAATCCAATAAAAATGTAATAAAAAACTAGTTTGCTTCTAGTTATAAAGTACTCAAAGTTGATACCTTTAATGCTTTTAATGAATCAAAATCATAATTTTTAAGTAAGGATGAATCTAAAGGACTCAACTAATGTTGATATCCATAGATGGATCTTTTATGAACGAAAGAACACCCTAGACTCATTTGAAATCAATAAACCAAGATTTGATGAGTGAGGATCTCATTATGACTAAAAGTACATTTAATAATTAAAACTAGGGTTTATCAACCCAAAGAACATAGAAGTGCCAAATATCTATTTCTCTATCTCGCAAATCCTAATATGACTTAAAAAGAATAAAGATTGGAACTTTTGCATAAAAGACATCTTTTGGAGTACAATCATGTATATAACACCAAAGCTAGGGTTTGTGGACCAAGAGATTATAAAAGGCAATATATGAATTAATGAAGGTTTGAGGATAATGGAATAAGTTAATAGACTTAATAACCTAACTTGGAATCCAAGTCAGTCCTATTAATGGATTTTGGAATCATGTAGTGTCACATGGGTGTTGTATCTTAAATTTTAGGTTGACTTGTATGGTTGCTTGTGTGGTTATTCTTAATTATTCTTATTTGGACTTCAAGTGCTTTTGAGAGGGTATGTGGTTATACCTATGAATATCCGATCTAGTTTCATGTGGTCTTCTCAGGTTTTTTTACATGGTTTGCAAATATATGACTGTGTGTCTGTTTATTTCCTTACAAACTATAAAGTGACTATGACTATCATAGATTATGGACCGGACTAGCTCGTATCCTGCACCACCTCTGATGTAAGATAAGAAAGTAAAGAATGATCAATACGAAACCCTGGGGATAAGGAAATCATCAAAAGATCGCTAAGTCCTGGGGGCAAGATCTATCACCAAAGCCTTGGGGGCAACGATGAGGCACCAAAGCCCTGGGGCAAGTGTGGCCTATGTCCACTGCAGGGACAAGACTCCGGAGGTTGGATGTATCTGGATCTAGTAGTCATGATCAAAATGATAACTTTGATTTGTTAAGCAATAATTGTTGAATTATGCTGTTATAATTAAATGTGAGCTTTTGTTTCCCTCACATACCAATATAAATTGTTATATTGACCGCATGTTTTTATTTTCCACATTTTAGGATAACCTGCTACATGATGGAAGCTGGACATTCAAGAAAAGAAGGCACTGAAAATAAACAAACAAAGTTAATCCCAGAGGATATAGATAGATTGTATATATTTATCCCATGTGGGATTTTAGAACCCATATTTTTGTAAGCATATATAAAAATATTTTAATCGTGTACCAAGCTCATTTTAGTTTAACGAAATTTTAAAAGTATTTCTAATTATGTGCTAAACCATAGATCATGTGTATTATGTTAATGGATCTTTCTTTCTTACCTTCCTTAATTGGGGGTTGCTAGGAAGTGGGGTCGTTACAATTGGTATTAAAGAGTGGTTTTCCATATAATACCTAATAATTATTAAATTTACAAATTTAGTAGATCCTAAAGGGAGTTATTAGAGTGTTTTCTAAAGATGGAGGTGTCTAGAATGGGCCATGGTCTAGGGTCTGATTTTTTTCTCTACCCTTCTAGTCAGGTTACGAGGACTCATGGACCCGTGTTTCCAGCCTAGCCAAAAATAAGATACCCATAGGATTTCTCATCTACTTTCATCGCTTCTTATCCCCTTTTCACTTAATAAACCCTAAGTACTTGAAGTTTTCTCTCTCTACACCTCCTCTGAAGACTGGGGTTATGAATAATAAGGATTAAGGTATCCTCTACCATATAATAAAACACATCTAAGCAAGATATCATGACATAACTTTAGGATGCGTTAATATCTGAAGTATGAAACTAAGATTAATAAAGTTATCTTATGTGAAATTAAGATTAATAAAGTTCTCTCGGACTTGGCTGATTTAAATCCTATCAACTCTGGCATGGCTTCTAATGCAAGTTTAGGTTCTGTTATGAAAGGTAACGAGTGGGATCTACCAAAGTCCAAAGTGTCCCATATTTTCTTGGAGTGTATGAAGAAAAATAACATTGTTATCAAAAGTGACAATCACATTTCCATCTTGGGGGATGATTCTGCTAATTTAAAGAACATTTGGAGTGTGATTAGAACTAAAGGAGAGGTCAGTAATGCTTATCCATGGTTTTGGACAAGCAAAGCTCCAAAAAATTATATGTTTCATGCTTGGAAGGTCTATTTAAACAAGCTACCCACCTCATATTATAGCAGGAGAAGAGGTCTAACTATGGTTTCAGTCTATTTCTTATGCATGCATGGTTATGAGGATACTAATCATGTGATGTTCATTTGTAATTTTTCTAAGACTATATGGTACGCTTGTGGTTCCAAAAATCTCATCAGTGTGATTCCTTCTAATTTTACCGAGCTCCTGAATCTCAAGTCCTCTGCTGAAAAGATCTCTGCTCTAAGTATCATGTATAATTTATGGATGGAAAGAAATAGGAGAGTTCATGAGGACAAGTCTAGATCTAAAAATATCCTTCTGAAAAGCATTCTTGACAATTTAAATCTTATTATTTGATTTAGTTCCTGAGATCTATTCTATTGCCTATCTTTTCCTCTCGGACCTTTTCTACTGCTCTCCTTTCTGAAGGCTATGTCAAGAAGCTGGTGTTTATTCCTAAGCTGGGGCTTCTATGCTTGTACTATTGGATGACCCCCTCTCAATGTTAAGCGAAGGTTGAGTGTCTTTGTTCTGGTCTGTTTGGAGTGAATAACCTGTCTCTTGTGATGCTTGAGATGGCTTATAGGGTGTTGCTTGAGGCTGTTCATTTTTAGTATGTTTCTTGGTAGTGCCGCATGTGGATGTATGTGGATGCCTTTTGCCAGAAGTCTGATAGTGTCTTCCTGCGGCAAGGCTGTTTGTTTGTTTATCTTTTGGTGGTTTTCATGCTTTGCCCCCCTCTCACTGTATTAGTGATGGTCGAGCCTTGAGATGTCTCTCTTGGTTGGCGTTTTATTCTGGTCATGAGGAGCTTCTGTTTAAGGAGTTTTCACTAATGGGTGTTGATGCTAGCAGGGGACAACAACGATGGCATGTGATTTTATCCTGTGGTTATCCCTATTCTACAGATGTGTTCTTTGAGGAATGATATTCTCCCTGGTTGTTGGTTTGCTCCCCTCTCTATACTGTGTGCAGTGATGGTTGAGTATCCTCGAAGTCTTTGCCTTTTCCCTCTGTATACTGGTTCTGGGTTGTTCAGTTGGTTTATAAGTGAATATGGTTGAGTTCTCTTTTTCTTTTGATGAGGTAAAGGCTTTTTAGTTGAAGACCTAGTTCTGATTTGGCTGGATAGGAGTTGTGACTTCTGTTGGATGTTTCTATGGCCCTGGTGATGGTCGAGTCCCCATTGTTACGGGTGTTGATGCTCCCCTCTCACTGTTTATGGTTTTGCTCTTATGTCAGAAGGTTTGGTTAAAGGTCTTATGATGTTGCTGATGGGTGGTTGGTTATGCTTCAAGCAAGATGGTTAAGTGATGGTTGAGTCCCCATTCAATGGATGTTGATGCTCCCCTCTCACTGCTGCTTAGTGTTGTTTGATCCTTTTGGTTCTGGTTTATATTTTCTTTATGAGATCTACGTTTTCAGATGGTTTGGAAAAAAGGTCTTTTGGTGTTTTTGATGGGTGGTTGGTGATGCTTCGAGAAAGATGGTTCAGTGATGGTTGAGTCCCCATTTGATGGGTGTCGATGCTCCCCTCTCACTGCTGGTTTGTGTTTTTAGTTCATCTTGGTTCTGGTTTATACTTTCTTTTTTATAGCTGCATATTCAGATGGGTGGTGACGTTTCTCTTCTTTGGACTTCTCTGCTTTTGATGGCTCCCCTCTCACTGTAAAGTGATGGTCGAGTGTCTAGGATCAAGATTTTTTGGATTGATGATGTCTACTTCTGGTGATGTCTGAGCTCCATTTTTGAGAGTTTCGATGAGCCTTTCTCTTTGCTGTGATATGATGGCTGTTTGAAGTCTGCTGGCTTCTGGTTCTGATGCTTGTAATTGGTTGAAATCTGCTGGTTGTGGTTTCTCTTTGTTGGTGTTTGGGTCTGCATTGGCTATTCATATGCTTTATATTCTTGGTAGAAGGCTTCGGTTCTGATTTCATTTGTTATTCATTTGTATAGCCTTGTAAAGTTTACTTTGTTAGTTCCTTATCGCTACTTTCAGTTGAAGGTAGTATGCTTTTTACATACACCAAATGAAAAAATACAAAAAAAGCAACACGATTTTTTTACCGAACAAAAAAGTTAGCTTATGTGAAACAACATGACCCGCATCCGAATTGTTGTCATCCTCAACTTCCAGAAGGTAAGGCCCTCCTACCAGGAGAGCATGTCTCCAAGAGAGATGATGGAAGACAAGACTTCCAAGAAATGAAAGAGGTTAGAGAAAGGTCTCGAACCCAAAGTTTCCCCCTCTGACCCCCTAAATCCTGAAGGTAGACCAAACCCGAAGTGTAAGCCTGTGATGGAAAATGAGCCGAAGGATGACCTTAGTCATGCTATCAATCCTGAAACCACAAACAGTCATGTTCCTACCTCAGATGATCTCTGGCTTGGATAATAGAAGGAACTCACAGAGACAGTTACTGCCCTTACACCCAAAGGTATTTCCAAGGATAAGGATGGTGAACCCCTACATGTCCGCCCTCATCACGAAGTCACCATACTCAACTTCGTCAAATTGGATATAGAAAAGTTCTGGGTTGAAGGCGGCTATGAGGTGGAATCTTGACTTCATGCTTTGGAAAAGGGCTTTCATATTTTGGGAGTGTCACCCAACATGAAGGTTCTCTTTGCTACTCACCTACTTGAGAGAATGCAAAGCTTTGGTGGGAGGATTATGTCACCAACTAAGATTTGATCACGAAACTGATGGCCTGAAAGGATTTCCATACCATCCTCTCAACTTACTTCACCTAGGACATGAAGAAGATTGTTATGACTGCTAAACATCTGCTCAAAGGATATCTTGGTTACACTAGTGGCAACACTGGCCCAAGGAATGATAATAGGAAAGCCCAGGGTTGCCAGCATGGCAAGGGTAGGAATGGAGGAAAGGAAAAAGACTGCACCAAGAAGCACCCCAAAGTGCTACAATTGTGGGAAGATTCACTGGGGCAGGTTCCATTTTAAGAAAAAAGTGTACTACCACTGTCAGCAAGAAGGACATATCCAGATTGTCTGTCCCCTCTCCGACCATCAAGGAACAAGTCTAGTAACAGCTCAGTCAATGACTACAACACCAAACAAGACACTCCCAATTGATAAAGAATGCTGACATGATTGAGTTTTTCCACCGATGATAAGAAATCTTAGGTTGAGGTAAACCAACTTTAAGGAAGTTGTCATCCTTGAAAAGTGGTAGTACACCTTGTATTAGGAAAGCATATGACTTGATGGAATGATATAGGCATGTGACATAAGAGGTATAAGATCTTGTGCAATGAATATTTTGATAGTGGTCTAATTTTTGAATGACATAATAGTATCACTTTTAGGAAGGAAACACATAGATGTTATAATGGAGATATGCCTAAAAAATATATTCCTATAAATCTTAGTGCAAGACCATTTCTGTTGGTTTCTAATGAATTCTAGTTTTATAGTGTCTTGGGATAGGACCTTCCCTAGAAAGGGGAAACCCATAAATCAAATTAAGAGTTAAATGCCACTTAAAACTTAAGGAATTAAGTGCATAACACACAAAGGCACATAATTTGAGTATGATTCTTTGAATATATATATAATTATCTCTAAGTGAGAGGAAGAGAAGTCACCATGGAAGTGAATGATAGAAAAAGACCAGGCCTAGAAGGGTAGGTTGCCATGATCCCAGTAAAGGGGTATAAATAAAATTAAGGGTATCCTAAGAGATGAAGGAAATCTGGGTGAAAAAATTATAAATGATATAATGTGCTTAGACATTATCTAAGAAACCTCAAGTAAAATGCATACTTAAATTAAATAAAGTCAGGATATCTCAGTAGAACCCTAAGTCAATCTTAAGATCAATAAGGGGTGATTAAAGGTACACATGACCGATGGGATTAGGAGGTGATTGTCCCTAACTGCATAAGACCATATGGTCGGGAGGTAATAATAATCTCTTCCCAAGGCCCATGGGTTAGGATTTGCAATCTTCAAGATTTCATGAGGCCAAAGCGTAAATGAGGGGCACTCCCTACATGCATACGGATGATATTTCTCCACAAGTACCTATACCCCTAGAGATCTTTAGGAGATCACTAAGGCTAATAAGACATGATCATTGGGGAAGGAAAATATAAGGAGTCAAGTAATAATGAATTTGCACAAACCCTAGAGTGAGGACTTTTGACTTCAAGGAATATAATAATTTTTTTTGAAATGGAAAGCATGTGTGGTTTGGAGTTATGTGTGATGCACCATCTCTACTCTTGGAATGGGACGAGCTTTGTATTTGGACTACATCCAAATGCATATTTCATCTTGTTATGAGTGTGAGAGATGCGACAGACACGTTCCATGTTAGAAAAGGAAACGATATGAGGAATAAATGCTTACATTGAAATCCTTTTAGGATAATTGAGAATTTGAGGTATTACCTATAAGGAGTGGGACACGAGAGGGGGGATCCACTCCCTACTAAAAAAGTTTTGAAGAATAAAACATCCATTCCAAACACACTCAAAGGTATGTTGGAATAGGTGCAAAATTTTCAAACTTTAATAAATGGTAATCAAAACAACCGAAGTGTAGCAGCATAATTAAACAAATGACTATATTCAATTTTCTCAAAAGATTACAAAAGTACAACATAATATCCCATAAGGGTTTACATGTATGATACAACATAAGGATCTAAGTAGAGGGAAGTCCAAACTACTTCAAATCTGTCTCCAAGCAACATCTTCAATTGCTAGGTCCATGTTGGAATCTATGTTCTCCTTGGTTCATGTTCAACACCTTGATCTAAACCTAGGTGGTTGGGAAAACACCTAGCAAGAGAGAGAAAATAAGGTATGTGTCAAATAATGAACAAGAACAAAATATAAGGAAATAACATGAAAGTAAAGGCTAAGATTTCATCGTAAGATGAAGAGAACAAGAGTATGAGGCATAATCAAATAGATGCTTGCCATAACAAGAAAATAGTAAAAGATTTGCATGCATGATTAATATTGACTACATTAACTAAGTAGGGTTGAGGCACCTATCAGACCTCAACCTATAGGTGAGGGGAGAATTAATACATTCCCAGTCACCTACACATATTTTTATGGGGGAGAATAAGACATTCCCCATGGAGAATTAATACATGCCTTATTTATGGGTGGTTGTACATAAGTACCACTACATTAGCTAAATAGTATAATAACACCAACATGCTAAGAGAAACTATGGCAAGTAGAAGCATCATATATTTGAAACATGGCAGTGGGGTACAAGACCCATTAAAAAGAATATCAATACTAATTTTGAGGAAATATAACAAAAGAATCATGAAAAGAGGAAATAGAGTTCATTGAATCCTCATTAGGGAAATATAGGGTGTGGTTGCAATTATCCCAACATAGGGTGTAAGGAATGCCCATACCTCTCTTACTAATATCAATTACTAACTTTCACCACTTTAATTGAGTCCAAGTCCCGCTTTGCCTATTTTCAATGTATTAACATGTATTAGAGTACATAATGCACATTAATGTATTGGAACCCTAATTTTAGTCCTTTTAAGCAAAAATCATATTTAGACTCTAAAAACTAACCAATGAACTTATTAGGTTATCCTAGTCAAGAATATATATATTTATTTTAATTTTAGACTTGTGATGATTAATATGTAATTGTTATGAATTTTATGCATTAAATTCGTTTTACAAAAATCACCCTTCATAAAACCTAAAAACCAGACCTTGATTTTTTTTATTAGATAGAGATTAATTTTTAAACTCCAAAACATAATTATTTGTCAAATTTGGATAAGCAAATTAAAAGATATGAAAATTTCAATTTGAACTAATTAGGAAATGACAAGTCAAAAATCTTCGAGGAGAGGAAGAGTGAGAGAGAGGGAGAAAACACCATTTGACCAAAGATTAGGGTTGGAGTTACATAGGTAACCAAACTATTTCTATTAGAGAATGTAAAAGAATAAGAAACCAAAAATCTATAAGATAATGGTAAATAGAGATGGAGATCATCAATTTTAAACATAGAATCATGAGTTTTAAGCATGTAGTAAGCAATATATGAGAAGGGGGTTATAAAACTCACCTCTAGGAAAGTGGATAGGTTAAAGTATAAAGATTCATAAGCTAGAGAGGTTGGTTTCTCCAACAAATCTCCTATCTCAAGCAAGAAGCACCTTCTCCTCTTTAGAGGTGAAAACCCTAGCAAAAGAACATGAGATGAGGTGTTTAAGGGTTCTAGGTGGGGTTTCACCATGGAAGGCCATAGTTCTAACATGGAAGAAGGTGGGAGGAAGACGAACAACATGAAAATAGGTAAGGGAAGGAGGAAACTTACTAGTTTTGGTTGAAATCACCAAGAAGGAGCTTTAGAAACCCTAAATAGAGAAAATTCGGAACCCTAGGAGCCTTCTTCACCAAGCTAGGCACCCTCTTTTACATTGGGACAACACCATCATGGAAAAATAGAGTAGAAACTATGATCTAAGCTGGAAGAAAGATAAGGAGAGAAAGAGTTTTCAAATTGGAAGGTGGGAAGGGGTAGATATGGCTTTATAAAGAAGGGGGCAAGCATGAGGTGTCTATGGGACTTTCCATGGGTCTTTAGCCTAGGGCTTCATAGCCATGCAAGAGGAAAAATCATAGATACTTCTTGTATATCAAATGTCAGTTATAAAATCCCATGGAGACTTATAGGCTACCCCCACCAACCTCCAATCAAAGAAATAACCCCATTGGTTGATATCTTTTAAAGATAAGCTCATTTATAAAGAGGGTAATCCCTAAAATGCCCTTGGAGAGAAACACCTTCAAACCAAGGTGCAACTAGGTTCCCCATGGTTCAAAATCTTGAGAATGGTAAGGGAATATCTAAGGATTATAATTCATGTGATAATTTACAAAGAAAACCTCCCAATTGGGTAAATTGCATAAAGTCCAGAATGTACCTAAAATTGCACAAACAACATCCAAATTGATCCAAAATTGAAAATTAGACTTATTTTATGATTTAAAAACACATCACAAAGTTATATTAAGGTTTATAGCATTGAATGATGGTAATTAAGCTTGTTTAATACACTAATCAAGGTTTGGGGCCTTGCACTTCTAGCACAAATTTATTTGCCATTGTTCCACTTAAGCGGTGATTTTGCATTTTAGATCCTTAAATAAGCTTTCACTGAGGTATTTGTGCATAAAACCTTCCAATGGTATAATTATAGAACAATTTGTCACCAAACCACTATAAATTTCACAATTTAAACATCAAGGCCAAAAAGGATAGAAAGGAAAGCTTGGAGAAGGGCTAAAAAGAGAATATGTCCAAGTTTCAGTATGTTACAACACTCCACCCCTTAAAGAGGATTTCATCCTCAAAATCTCAATCAAAGAGATACGAGCGAGTATGCAACATCTTATCTTTAACTCCCAGGTTATATCCTCCAAACCATAAAACTTCCACCAAAACTTTCACTAACTCAAAATCCTTATTTTTTTAACCTGGGAGTTCAGATTCAGGTGTTCAGATTCTTCACTTGAAACTCCTCATATGTTAGGTTGTCATGGATCACTAGGGTTCCACTTTTGCAATTTCTTTTTAACATTTTTGGATTATTAACATTATATTCATTATGACATTACATCATCCTCATTATTCTGTTAATTGTTTCATGTTATATTTACTTTGTTGCCAAAAGAGTTATATTTTATAATTATGCTCAAAATCATATATATATATATATATATATATATATATATATTTCTTACTTACCTCATTATGAGTTTTAGCACAATTAGAGTTTACTCAATTATCTCAATATGCATTATTATATCTGATCATTATCTTTAATAATTTATTTTTAGCCTCCATTATCACCTTATTGAATTATATCAGATTATTTTGTATGAATAAGACACTTTATCCAATTTGATACAATTAATCCAAATAATGTCACATCAATCACTTATATCTATATTAAACATTGTCACATTAACTTTCTTTCTCACATTAATGTCATCATTAATCATTTTCTCATATTTATTCAATTCTTATGATTGATTATGCACTTTTATGTGATCATCCTCATTATTCTTTTAATTATGTCATGTTATATTTACTTTTTTGCCAAAAGAGTTATATTTTATTATTATGCTCGAAACCATATATATATTTCTTACTTACCTCATTATGAGTTTTAGCGCAATTAGAGTTTACTCAATTATCTCAATATGCATTATTATATCTGATCATTATCTTTAATAATTTATATTTAGCCTCCATTAAGTTATTGAATTATATTAGATTATTTTGTATGAAATAAGACACTTTATCCAATTTGCTACAATTTATCCAAATAATGTCACATTAATAACTTATATCTATATTAAACATTGTCACATTGTCACATTAACTTTCTTGCTCACATTAATGTCATCATTAATCATTTTCTCATATTTATTCAGTTCTTATGATTGATTGTGCACTTTTATGTGAATCCAATTACTTCCTATCCATATTGAAGTCATTATATGTATTTTAGTGAAAAAAGTGGAATATACTATCTATTAATGATTTGATTCACCTACCAAGTCATGATTAGGTGATTAATTAGGTGTGTATTACTGAACAAGGTGATATTCATTTTAAGATTGCTTCCAAAAGTGATGATAAACAGGCTGAAACCACTTATGGACAACATTGTCTCAGAAAACCAAAGTGTGTTTATTTTGGGGAGAATGATTACTAACAATGCCCTTATTGCCTATGAACTTTTTCATGCCATGAAACGGGACAAAGGAAGAAAGAAAGGAAGTGGTGCTCTGAAGTTGGACATGTTCAAAGCTTATGATAGAGTTGAGTGGAGTTTCTTGCTGTTTGTTATGGAGAAATTGGGTTTTGGGGTAAAATGGAGAGGGAAAGTCCATGATTGCGTCATGTTTGTCCAACACACTTTTGCCATCAACAGAGACTGGACCAGAAGGACTAAACCATCACGAGGACTTCACCAGGGTGACCCTCTTTCCCCTTATCTTTTTATCATTTATACTGAAGCTTTCTCTACCATGCTTGTCACCACTGCACGAGACAACCTCATACATGACATTAAGCTGAGTAGGGGGTACCCCGTATCTTACATATTTTTTTTTCATAGACGATAGTATTTTATTTGTTAGAGCAACCACTACAAAAAACCTGAAGATAGCTGAAATCATCAACCAGTACGAATAGGCATCCAGATAGAAGATAAATTTTTCACAAACAGAGGTTGTTTTCAGTAAGGGCATGGGTCCTGTGAAAAAGAGAGGAACTCAAGATTTTTCTAAATGTGAGAGAAGTTGACCGACACACAAGCTACCTAGGACTTCTAACAGCCATTAGAAGGTTGAAGAAGTAGATTTTCAGTTTCATAAAGGAGAGAATCTAGAAGAAACTACAAGGTTGGTCAGAGAAATTGTTGTCCAAGCCCGGGAAAGAAGTCCTTATCAAAGCGGTGGCACATGCTATTTCAGCCTATGTGATGAGTATTTTTCAGCTACCAGCTGGTACTCTATATGAGATTTAAAGCATCACAACAAGATTTTGGTTGGGTGCAAAGGACAAAGAAAGGAAGATATCTTGGATGAGTTGGAACAATATGTGCAAACTGAAGAGGAAAGGAGGATTGGGATTCAAAGATTTCCACATTTTCAACCAAGCACTCCTGGCTAAACAGATTTGGAGATTAGCGGTGAACCCAAAATCTCTTGTGAGCGAAGTTTTGAAAGCAAGGTACTTCCCAGAACGTCTATTTGGGAAGCTAGAAGAGGTCACAATCCCAATTACACTTGGCAGAGTCTATGGGGAGCCAAATCATTACTTAAAGAAGGTGTGGAATGGAGGATAGGCAATGGGGAAGATGTGAATATCTAGGATGATCTATGGCTGCCAAAGGAGGACGACACACTTTCACATTTTAAAGGGGATGACAGACCACTCTATACCAAAGTCAAAGAGCTCATAGTGCTAGACAGAAAGGAATGGGATATACCAAGGATTAGAAAGTACTTCCCGGAAGACTATGTAAGGAGGATATATGCCATCCCACTGAGTATGAGAAATATAAAAGACACATGGTCGTGGTAGCCATTGAAGAAAGGCCTATACTCAGTCTGCTCGACCTATTGGCTGGGGATGCTAGGGAAGGAGGAAGCCCAAAAACATTCTATTCAGCAAGGCGACCAAGTGTGGAAAAGTATATGGCAAGCAAAGTGAATGCCCAAAATAGCTCACTGCATCTGGAGAGCATGTACTAGTGGCCTAGCAACACGGGGAAGGATTTTTGATAGACACTGCATTGAAGACGGAACATGTTCTTTATGTATGGCTGAGAAGGAGTCCATTCCCCACATGCTATTTCAGTACCCAAATGCAACAGAGGTATGGGATCAAATGCAAGGTGGAGTGTAAAGCTTGGTGGAGGAAATTAAAGATGAGCAGATCAACGCAAGCATGAGGATAATGCCGGAATGACCGTCCAAGGAAGAAAGGGAGGTGATCATCACGACTATGTGGGTTGTTTGGAGGGGGCACAACATGCATGTCTTCAAAAGTAGTGTTGTGAAAGCGGGTACCTATTTTGCTCAGCCTTGGCCATGATCAAGAGTTTCAAAGGGGAGTGGTGCACAATTAAGAGTACAAGGGGACATCCAGCTAGCAACAATGATCCAAAATGGATCAGGCCAACGTCAGGGATTGTTAAGCTGAATGTAGATGCATCGTGTGAGGAGGATGGAGAGACAATGATCAGGATGGTGACACAGAATAGTGATGGTGAGTTAATTAGTGTTGCGAGCGAGAATATTAGTAGAGGATCTGAGGTGGCGTTAGTAGAAGCTATTGCCTCGAGGACAACATTGACATGGACGAGCAACTAGGGCATTGAGAGTGTGGAGGCCGAATTTGATTCACTTGAGGTAGTCCAAGCATGCTGTGATGCTGGACCAAGGAGGGATTACCTGGGCACCGTAGCGGAGGCATTAGTTTCTTGAAATAACGTTTCTCTTTCTGTAGTGTTTCATATGTTATGCGAAAGTGCAACAAAGTAGCCTATGCAGCTGCTAGTATGGCTCATAGGGGGTCAGTAGATATGTTTTCTTTTTCTCATCCTTTTCCTTCTATTTTTGTAGACCTTGTGACTGCTGATTTAGCAAGTTAATTTGATGGCGGGGGATCCCAATCATAGGATCCTTTGTCCCTTTCTAAAAAAAAATGTGATATGCATTTCATATTGATGACATTATTAATTTATGATTAGGTGATTACATATCATTTATGTGTATTAAAGTATGTTATCTGATTATGACACCTAATGTCACTAATGTATCAAGAATGTCATTAAGGATGTATATTTTTAAGTTAGATAAAATCCAACTTAGGGTTTAGGTCATTATGATCATTATTCATCACCTATACATTCTTAGTATACATTAAGTTCAATATTAGGTTACAGTTATCTTGCTCATCATATCATCAGGGTTTATTGGTCCAAGAAATGTTTAGCCTCATGTGTACCCACTATTAGTATTTTATATGAGTTATATTATGTGCATTAGATATTCGTTAGGGTTCAAACATGTGAACTATTAATTAGATGACCATTATATGTTCATTAGTATATAAACAAGCATGTCAGGTTATAACTATGACTTGTTTGATCAAAACTAAGGATACAACAAAAATATCCTCCTAATCATGGAGTTAGGGTTTCTAGAGCCAGTGTAGCTAGATTTCAATATATTACATGACTCCATCCCCTTAAAAAGGATTTCGTCCTCAAAATCTAACTACCCAAACATCATCAAACCAACTACTCTCCACCCGTTAAAAGGTTTGACCTACCAAGACAAACTAATCTAGAGGTAAAAGGGTGAGTCTAACTAAGCCACATACAAGATCCATCATGCTTCCACTGTGCACTCTGATTGCTTACTAAACACCAAACTTCAAAGTTTAGGTTCTTAGGGATAGACTATCCAAACATGTGGTTCCAGGGGACATAAGAGAACCATATTGGGTATCCATCCTCAAAGAAGTCATTACACCTGAAAGACAAGGTCAACATATTAGGTTCTTAGGATTATCCAATTTAGGTGCCTAAGGCTACTACTATCTATAGGCATGCCATTTTGGAAAGTCAGTATCAACTCAGGCCAGGCAGGTATCATATGGATTCAAGAGTCCTCGTAAACCAAGCTAGTGGTGCGGAGGAAAATCTTTCCACTCCCCAAACCCTAATCCTTTTTAGACACCTTTGCTTTCAACTTATGCCCTAATAGCTACCTAATAGGCTCATCACATTACGGTTAACTAAACATGTATCTAGAGATAAAATGTTATGATCCTAAATCAATCTTTCCTCATCTCAAGTGTAGCATAGATCAATTATAAGTTAAACATGTCACCTAAAGAGGAGCTATATGAGGCAAGGGTTCTAATTATGGAGACAAAATTGAAATAGTTAGATTATGACTATCATGGGATCTGATACCATTCTGCAAGGAGTGGGACCCGAGAGGGGGGTTCTAGTCCCTACTAAAAAAAGTTGAAGAATAAAACATCCATTCCAAACACACTCAAAGGTATGCTGGAATAGGTGCAAAATTTTCAAACTTTAATAAATGGTATTCAAAACAACCAAAGTGTAGCAGCAGAATTAAACAAATGACTATATTAAATTTTATCAAAAGATTACAAAAGTACATCATAATATCCCATAAGGGTTTACATGTATGATACAACATACAGATCTAAGTAGAGGGAAGTCCAAACTACTTCAAATCTGTCTCCGAGCAACATATCCAATCGCTATGTCCATGTTGGAAGGTATGTTCTCCTTAGTCATGTTCAACACCTCGATCTAAACCTGGATGGTTGGGAAAACACCCAGTAAGAGAGAGAAAACAAGGTATGTGTCAAATAATGAACAAGAATAAAAGATAAGGAAATAACATGAAAGTATAGGCTAAGATTTCATCATAAGATGAAGAGAACAAGAGTACGAGGCATAATCAAATAGATGCTTGCCATAACAAGAAAATAGTAAAAGATTTTCATGCATTATTAATATTGACTACATTAACTAAGTAGGGTTGAGGAACCTGGACCTCAACCTATAGGTGAGGGAAGAATTAATACATTATGGGTCACCAACACATATTTTTATGGGGGAGAATAAGACATTCCCCAGGGCAAATTAATACACGCCATGTAACGCCCGTGCCTACTGCCCAAGGCTCTAGCAGAGTTTCAGGAATGACGATTGGCCCCACAGACCACCACTAGCCTTAACTACGCGCTTTATCCACACTTATGCACAAGCCGGGCTCAATTTCCCGACTAGTCACCCATCCTAATACTACTCCAAGCTGAGCACGCTTAACTATGAAGTTCTTTAGTGATGGGCCCACATAATAAGACATTCCCCAGGACAAATTAATACACGCCATGTAACGCCCGTGCCCACTGCCCAAGGCTCTAGTAGAGTTTCAGGAATGACGAATGGCCCCACAGACCACCACTAGCCTTAACTACGCGCTTTATCCACACTTATGCGCAAGACGAGGTCAATTTCCCGACTGGTCACCCATCCTAATACTACTCCAAGCTGAGCACGCTTAACTATGAAGTTCTTTAGTGATGGGCTCCCAGAAAAGGAGGTGTGCCTTGGTGATATGGGTAGTCCAATCATTCCTTATAAGGTCTTTTTATCCGAGTTACCAAACTTTTACTACGATTTTTGCAAGTTAATTACTTTTCAACGAATAAGAAGACGACATGTCGACTAATTGAGACTTACTTTATTTTCCACGTGGATTAAGCTGGACCAATTGACTCTGTCCAAGCGGCCGACCTGCTCTACATGAGTAGGTCCCCATTCTTGAGCGAAATTTTGGCTCTACCCTTGCTTGGACGACGAAAGGGTTCAGGTGCGTTCGGGGCAAAAATGTCAATTGTCTCATATCTTCCTCTTCCTCGCGACACCCTCTGTGCGTAGAACAGGGTCGACCCCCGGTCAACAGTGGGGTTGACTTCACACTCCAGGCCTCTCCTCTGCTCGGAAAAGCCACCATGGCCGCCGCCAGGCTCTGTCAAAGTCAACTGGGGCTTCAATTGCCCTGAGGACGTTCGGGACCGACCACCAGCTTCCCACCCCTCCAAAAGGTTCCTTGTGATGACAGGTGCAAAGAACGCACCTCCAGCTACAATTACAAGCACGATCTTTCTCGCAGAAGTCGGCCGAAGATAATGGGCAGCTTTTGCCACTTTGTTGGGGTCCAAGTCCCCCTATGTATAGGATCCCCCTGGCCGCCGAGAATGTACAGAGTCCAGGTTTGGGCAAAACTCTAGGGGTGATGAAAACCCGAGAAATTAGGGGTATATCGACTCAGACTGATCCCCTAAACTTGCTGGAATAATTTCCTTAATCATTCTAGTTAGATCATTTAAAGATACCAACTTTAGATACTTTTCGAACTAGAAGCAAAACTAGGCTCTGTTAGTATTAATGTTTTTGATAGAGTTAGTTGATACTAGTAATCAAAGTCTAAATTAATTGCATCAATATGATGAAAGAGATCTAATTAGAGATGTATGTTCATAACTTGTGTATTTAGGGTTTCATGATTCTAATAGTGCTATAAAAGGGTTAAAAACCCTAATTCAGGTAGTTATGAGATTTAATGAATCTAAATATGAGAATCAATCTAGAAGGCATGAAAATAGTATTATTGGACTAATTGTGGATAAATACCCTTAATTTGGTAATTAGGGTTTCCTAGTGTGTAAAAGTGGAATTAATGATAATTTAGGGTTTGCTAACCTAGAAGATGTGAAATATAGTAATTCGGGTTCCTTTGAGAATCAAACTATAATTCTTTGTTGAGTTGTCAATTCAAAGGAACCTAAACATGATAATTGGCCTTAATGATCTTGACATGACCTAAAAGGATAAACATGGAGGTTTTAGTGTAAAAAGGATATATTTGACCTAATTGGAATTCAATCATGCCTATGATGTTGAAATTAGGGTTTGTGGATCAAAAGAGCATTAAAAGTGATAAATGCATTATGGAGGCTAAAACCCAATAAAATCCTAAAGTTGGACTAGAAATCCTAAGGTGGAATCCAAGTTAATCTTGAAAATGTTTTGGATAAAATAACGACACATGGGTGTTATGCATTAATTTTAGGATATTGTTGATTGCTTGATTGATTGTTCTTGCTTGGACATCAAGTTACTCTGGATCAGGTATGTGGTTAATTATGAGTACACTCTTTATGTTTCCTGACATTTTTCGAGGCTTTATCGATTGTAATGCAATTAAACTACTTGGTTGTTTCAATTATGCAATCTCATAAAGTGACTATGTGTATAACAACTAAGTATAAGTGTAACTATCTCGAACCTACATACCATCCCTGATGTATGATGCAAGACCAAGCCCCAGAGGGAAGGTTTGAGTTGGTCAAGCCCCGGAGGGAAGATCATTGGGAACCAAGAGAGGTGACCCCAAGAACCAAGCTCGGGATGGAGAAGGTGTCCTTATGTCCCTTGCAAGGACAAAACCCTAAGAGAGGGTATTCCAGGGTATGTGTAAAAGCGGTTGAGAAGTTACATTGAAAATGTAATTTGGCTTGTTAATCAACTATCTGATGTGTATAAGTTGTTAGATCCTAATTGTGATATTTTGTTTGTCCCAACATACCAGTATAGTAATATACTGGCTGACGTTTTGTTTGTCGGCGTTTTAGGTATTATTGAAAAGGACAAATAGTAAATCAATATATTGTGAAGATGCAAATAACCAGTTCAAGGAGGATTAGTTAGATAGACTCCATCTGTGGATAGAAGTCTAGAAATACAAATTTTTTTATAAGGTATGCAAAAGATTTATTTTAGTCCAGCTTTCCAGTATAGTTTTAGTAGAATTTAATAGTTATTTTTGATTAAATGTCAAACCACTGATCCTGAAATATTGGGATAACGTCTTTGACCTTCTGGTCCCCCTTAAGTGGGGGTTCCAAGGAGACGGGGTCGTTACACGCCCTATGTATGGGTGGTTGTACATAAGTACCACTACATTATATAAATAGTCTAATAAAATCAACATGCTAAGAGAAACTATGGCAAGTAGAAGCATCATATTGAAACATGGTAGTGGGGTACAAGACCCAAGAAATATAGGGTGTGGTTGCAATGTAACAAAAGAATCATGAAAAGAGGAAATAAAGTTCATTAAATCCTCATTAGTGAAATATAGGGTGTGGTTGCAATTGTAAGGAATGCACATACCTCTCTTACTGATATCAATTACTAACTTTCACCACTTTAATTGAATCCAAGTTCCACTTTGCCTATTTTCAATGTATTAACATGTATTAGAGTTCATAATGCACATTAATGTATAGAAACCCTAATTTTTGACCTTTTAAGAAAAACTTAGATTTGGAATTTAAAAAACTCACCAATGAACTTATTAGGTTATCCTGATCAAGAAAATATATTTTTATATTAATTTTGGAGTTGTGATGATTAAAATGTATTTTTTATGGAATTTATACATTAAATTCATTTTACAAAAATCACCCTTCATAAAACCTCAAAATAAGACCTTGAAAATATTTTTATCAGATAGAGACTATTCCAAAACATAATTATTTGTCAAATTTGGATAAGTAGACTAAAAGATATGGATTTTTCAATTTGAACCAATTAGGAAATGACAAGTCATAAATCTTCGAGGAGAGGAAGAGTGAGAGAGAGAGAGAGGGAGAAAACACCATTAGACCTAAGATTAGGGTTGGAGTTGCATAGGTAACCAAACTATAGCTAGTATAGAAGGTAAAAGAACAAGAAACCAAAACCCTAGAAGAACATGGTAAATAGAGATGGAGATCATCAGTTTTAAACATATAAGCATGAGTTTTAAGCATGTAGTAAGCAATATATGAGAAGGGGGTTATAAAACTCATCTCTAGGAAGGTGGATAGGTTTAAGCAAAAAGATTCCAAATCTAGAGAGGGTGGTTTCTCCAACCAATCTCCTATCTCGAGCAAGAAGCACCTTCTCCACTTTAGAGGTGAAAACCCCTATCAAAAGAACATGGAGATGAGGTGTTTGAGGGTTCTAGGTGGGGTTTCACCATGGAAGGCCATAGTTACGACCTGGAAGAAGGTAGGAGGAAGACGAACAACATGAAAATAGGGAAGGGAAGGAGGAAACTTACTAGTTTGGTCAAAATCACCAAGAAGGAGCTTTAGAAACCCTAAATAGAGCAAATTCAGGAACCCTATGAGCCTCTTCACCAAGGTATTCACCCTCTTTTACATTGGGACAACACCTTTGTGGAAAAATAGAGTAGAAACTATGCTATAAGATGGAATAAATATAAGGAGAGAAAGATTTTTCAAATTGAAAGGTGGGAAGTGGTAGATATGGCTTTACAAAGAAGGGGGTAAGCATGAGGTGTCTATGTGACTTTCCATGTGTCCTTAGCCTAGGGCTTCATGGCCATGCAAGAGGACAGCTCATAGAGACTTCTTGTATATAAAATGTCAGTTATAAAATCCCATGGAGACTTCTAGGCCATACCCACCAACCTCCAATCAAAGAAATAAACCCATTGGTTGATATCTTTTAAAGATAAGCTCATTTATAAAGAGGGTAATCCCTAAAATGCCCTTGGAGCAAAACACCTTTAAACCAAGGTGAAACTAGGTTCACCATGGTTCAAAATCTCGAGAATGGTAAGGGAATATCTAAGGATTATAATTCATGTGATAATTTGCAAAGAAAACCCCCCAATTGGGTAAATTGCATAAAAGTCCAAAATGTACATAAAATTGCATAACTTGCACAAACAACATCCAAGTTGAACCAAATTTGAAACTTAGGCTTATTTTATGATTTAAAAACATATACCAAAGTTAGATTTAAGGTTATAGCACTAAATTATGGTAATTGATCTTGTTTAATATACTAATCAAGGTTTGGGGCCTTGCACTTCTAGCACAAATTTATTTACCATTGTTCCACTTAAGTGGTGATTTTGCATTTTAGATCCTTATATAAGCTTTCACGGAGGTATTTGTGCATAAACCCTTCCATTGGTATAATTATAGAACAATTGTTCACCAAACCACTATAAATTTCACAATTTAAACATCAAGGCCAAAAAGGATAGAAAGGAAAGGAAAAGTTTGGAAAAGGGCCAAAAAGAGAATATGTCCAAGTTTTCGTATGTTACATTACCACACCCTTAGGCAAGAACTTTGAATGAGTGGCTTGGAAACCTAGATGAGCAAGGTGATCGTCAATTAAAATTTCAAATGAGGATGTATGTATAAGGTGGAGTTCGAATTCTATAGATATAAGATTGAATATGTTGATCAAAATAATGGATGCAAGAATTGAAGTACCAAATGAAGATAAACCAAACTAGACTAGTGACTGAACTTGAAACAAACCAGAGTTATAGGGAAAGTATGGTTTAGGAGACCCACCTCTCAGTGGACATGAATGATGGAATCTAATATGAAAGATATATTTGAGTTCCTGAGGATTCACCCTTAAAGGACTTGGAAGCTCATCATTCAAAGTATACAATGATATTTCTGGTAGCCTAGAATTAAGAGAGGATAGTATCCTATGTATTGAGTTATCTCACATGACCTGATGGTGAAGGCTGAACATCAACAACCCGGTGGGTTAACCAATTAAGATTCCTGAGGGGAAATGTGACCCGACCAATATGAATTTTATGGTGAGTTTCCCCATGATAAAGAAAGGCCATGATGCATCATGGGTTATCTGAACTATTCATTAAGGAGATAGTTCAATTGCATGGTTTTTTAAGTTCAAATATTTCTAAACATAACCCAAATTTTCATTCCTAAGTTTTGAATATAAGTGCATGAAGAACTTAGTACAAGATTGGAATTTAGTATAACTTATCACACCTAGAATGATATATAGTTAAACCTTGGAAGTTTTGCTGAGAACATGTGTGCTCGATTGGGGTGGATCGTGGAAGCAACACTTGCCCTTAGTTGAGTTTTCCAATAATGATAGTTACCAAGCCAATATCAGGATGCCTCTGTATGAAGCTCTTTATGGGAGGCCATGTCAGTCACCACTTCACTGGGATGATGTTGGTGAGAGGACCCTATTGAGGTTAGAGGAACAACAAATATATCCTAATAAAGTCACTTTGATCAAGCAAAGGCTAAAGAGAGACCATGATCGACAAAAGTCATATGATGATGCAAAGCGGGCTTACTTGCACTTCATTGTGGGTGAACATGTGTTTTTGAAAATCTGACCCCTCCCAACTATAGCTAAGAATAGAGAAAAGTGTTGGATCAAGGGCTCTAGGGGGGGGGGTGAATAAAGATTCACAATTCTCACAAAACGGATTAGACCAAAAAATTATATTAAGTGCATAAACTTAAACAAGCAGCAATTTGATGTCCTAACTAGCAAGCATAGCAAGGGCGAGAGACAAGGAAGAGCATGCAATTAGACAAGGTGGTTTAGAGTGGTTACAAGTCCTAACTAGGAGCAATGTCAATCCACTACCTAGAGGTGGTTAATCTCTAGGATTTGCAATCATGGTACTCTTATATTGCATCATAAGATTACATGACAAAACCACAACATCCAAGGGCTTAGTACCTCAAGCAAATATCTTCAACCTATAGAAGGAGCTTACCCACTTGAACCATGGAGTCTTCAGCCATCAACATGGACTTACCCACTCCTTCTCCAAGTCTTGGGCCTTCAAGGGATTACCTATCTTTCTTGAGCGTCGCCTTGCTTATCTCCTTCACTTGGAGATATAGAACACCTTGCCTTCTTCAACCTTGAAGAATAGAAACTCCTTCTCCTTCACTCAGAGAATATCTTCAACCTTTTCTTCAATAGGAAAGAGGGTAGGAAGATGGAAGTGGAGAGCTTTACATCAATACAAGGGGTAGCTCTCATACAACAGATCCTATCTCACTCATACTCACGAATTTAACTTGAAGGTAGAGAGAGAAATGGGTTCAAAGGGTTAGAACACTCTCAACTAGGCTAGGACCAAGCATGTAGTGAATGAGCAACCTTGGAATGAACTCCAAGAGGTCCTATTTATAGATAAGGGTGCCCTTTTAAGTTGTGGGACACTTATGGACAAAATATAGTCATTTTTGCTCAAAGAAATGACTCTATTTTCGATCAAATAACACACCAACGGTCACAATAACTTTTTCTACAAATTCCATACAGTGTGATCGGTCGAGTTTCGATAAAGGTAACTCGACCGATAGAGTAAAAGACAAAGCCAATATTCAAATCATCGGTCGAGTTTGTCCTGAGAAAACTCGACCTACCAATGAAGATCGATTTGGTTAGGTGCTCGATTGGTCGAGTTATGTGAAACCACAACTCAACCGATGCCATCTTCAGAGAATTGATCCAGGAGGATCAGTCAAGATTGAAAATTGACCGATTGGCTGTCTGTGATCAATTTTCTAAAGTGCATCTAAAGTAATTAAAACTTGGTTTTTAGTGTCCCAATCAATTTTATCATCTTAGTTACAAGTCAATTCATCAATACAAGTGATTACAAAAATATTATAAGGTTGTTCACATAGATATCCTAAATTACACACTTGTATAGCTTTTGACTTGAACACGAGAAAGTTAGGGCTTTTGATTTATCAAAATACACATATTAGATACATATGAATGGAATGGTTAGGTCATTATCGAAATAAAAACAATCTATAACCCTAGGTCAACATTCTCCCCCTTTTTAACAATGACAAACACTTCCTCAAACATATTGCAAAGGATATAGAAGTTATACCTTTGCCTTGTGAATTAAGGGGATTCAAGATGTGAACAATGTGAATTTCTCCCCCTCAATCTATGCTTCCTCTAACCTTCATGGTTAGTCTATCTACATAGAGAAATAATAGCATACATGTACTATGTGGTCCTTTGCAAGTCGCATGATAAAATAGTGAATGAACAAGAAAAGGATCTCATAAGCAATAAGCAATAGTATAACAACGAATAACAATATGATTGAGTTTCAAAACTTTGAAATTTCTCTCCCACTTTTGACATTATAAAAAAGAATGGGGGTAGAAGAGGATATATCCAAGTCTTCTCCAAAACACAATCAACCAGATACACATACAACCAATCTCATATCATATGTCAAACGAAGACAAAAGTAATATACAATCTCAGTCGTAATCCAAATATGGTGAAAGATGGCACAAACACATAAGATATATCAGAGAAACTAGCAAGAGTGCACATCACATATATTACAACTCAGATGTATGTCATGAAAGCAATGACAAGCAAGAAGCGATGAAAAATAGAAGATAAAATAGTACAACTCAGATAATGTGCCCAGATGTTTCTTATACAAAATAGCCTAGAAAGATATATATGATCAACATACTGGACTAAAAACTAAGAAGCAAACTAGACATCTAAACTATATATATAAATAGCATCATCATCATCGGCTCTAGGCTTGTAGTCCTCGTCTCCGTCAAAGGGTGCAGCTGTAGTGCCTTCATCACTAGAATTAGCACCATCACCATCACCATCACCATCACCATCACCATCACCATCACCATCACCATCACCATCACCATCACCATCACCATCACCATCACCATCACCATCACCATCACCATCACCATCACCATCACCATCACCATCACCATCACCATCACCATCACCATCACCATCACCATCACCATCACCATCACCATCACCATCACCATCACCATCACCATCACCATCACCATCACCATCACCATCACCATCACCATCACCATCACCATCACCATCACCATCACCATCACCATCACCGTCATCAGAAGTGTCCTCGCCATCACCATCGTCGTCATCAGCAACCTCAACATCATCAGCCTGGCCATGCATCTCCTCGTCTGTAGGAAGACTAAAACCACGACCGGGCCAATGAACATTCTTCTCATCCCAAGTCATACCAAGAGCACAAAGCTCATTGGACCGAGGAAAGGATGGAGCAGATTCTTCAAGGCTGGCAAGCAAGGTGGCCAGGGGGCCAATAGGCAATGATAGGTAGGTAGGAGCAGGGGCAGGACCACCAACAACAAAGGGTGTAGGAGCATCAACAACGGAAGGCTCATGGGCAGGGTAGTAATGATTGTATGCATATGAAGCATAATCACTACCTGGGTAGGGCTAGTAGCTGGGGTAGGGGTGTGCACATGATAGGTTCATGGTTGACATGATAGAACACAAATCCTAATGCAGGTGCTCCTGGACCTGTTGGTTGTATGCTTGTTGGTGCATCATGTAGCCCATAAGGGTTTCATTAGATACACGGAACGAAGCATGTCTAGGTCGAGGAGGGGGATGGAGAGGTGGAGCACACGCAGAGGAGGTAGGAGATGCAGAGGAAGAAACACCAAGGGTAGAAGAGGCAAACATAGGCACAAACTTCTGAATTATGGTTTCACTGATACAAACACCCTTCCTGGCTACATTGTAATGGAAGTCAGAAAAGAGTGATTTCTCAGTAGCAAATTGAAACAAACCACAAATCAAGGCTGGGTATGGGGGATGTGTGTCTTTGGTGTTCTTATCAGTGTCAAAGTAGGTCATGTGGTGTAGAATGTATCTGGCCCACTTGACACCAATGTTCTCTATAATGCAATACATAATGATAGTAGTGTTCTCTACAATATCCATTTGATTTTTCTTCAGATGGATGTTGTAGTTGATCACTAATGCCAAAATGCACTTCCTAAGGTTGAGGGAGGATAAAGGAAGGGTGCTCTTCTTCTTATATGGAACATTAGGCTTCTTCAAGTAGCAATGAATGTAAGGGAGAGTAAGTTCATTATGCTTGTAAAAGCCTTCGGGATCCAAAAGATCAAAGTACTCGTCATAATCCTTGCACCAGGTATCATTTTCACCATCTTCGGAAAAGAAGTCATTTAAAATATCCTCAGAGATTTGAAAATGTTTACCGACGATCATCGAGGTTAGGATTACTTGAGTATTCGGTGGGGGTATGAGGGAGTCGTAGTTCCAATACAAGTTAGTGTAGAACTTGTGAACTGCTTTTGTACTAGACATCGAATTGAAAAAGCAATCACGTTCGACGGCCAAGGCAAAGAGGTGGTGGATGGAAAGCAACCTAGCTACTTGGTCTATAATTGCTTGACGCCTAGGGCTTGGCTCAAACAAGGCACAAAAAGGGAAAGGACTCCTAGGAAGAAGGTCCTTATACCTATTAACAACCTCTATTGAGACAAAAGAGGTATCGTCAAAAGGAATCAAGTGATTAGATGAAGAAGACGAAGGAGCATTTCTAGGGGCGGGTCGTTTTCTCCTATGTGAGGCCATGGAGGCGAAAAAAGAGAGGAGAAACAAACAAACACACAAAGCAAACCTCAAAAGCCATCCAAACACTATCGAGGAGCAACCAGGGAGGTCTAGGTTGAGCTATATAGGCCAAGAAAGGGCTAGTATAGGGAAGGTTAGGGCTAGGGTAGAGAGGTTAGGGCTAGAAGAAGAGGAATAAGTCGTCTATTCTCTAGTTGAGAGGGAGAATAGTCGGCCGATCCAAACTTAAGTTGGCTTCAGCCCACGGATCGGTCGAGTTCTAAGAGTCGGAAACTCAACTGATTGGTCCTCTGTAGAACAACTCTCAGCCACTGATCGGTTGGGTTTGTCCTGGGGGAAACTCGACCGATGGTCAACCTGACCTAAAACAATCAAACTTAATTTCTAGCCATATTGCATGCCAATTAAATTCATTTTTTGAGTATATTATGTATATTGAACATACTTAGGCACATATCACACATCATTGGGTACTATTTGGTGATAAAACCAAGAAATTAGAGAAAAGCACAAAAACAAGTGAAACTAAGCATGCCAACAAGCAAATTAAGCACATTTAAAGCAAGTTTAGGCAAGCAAGGTGAGTAAAGCATGAGCAAGACATATAGGATAAAAATAACTAGCTAGATGGCATGTCAATATCATCCAAATCAAGAATGAGTAGTTTAGATCTAATAAAGTTAAATTTCTCTCTAGCTAGAGGTTTAGTGAAAATGTCTGCCAAATGATTTTCTGTGTCCACATGCGTGATATAGATATCCTTCTTGGCAATGTGATCATGAAGAAAATGATGGCTAACCTCTATATGTTTAGCTCTACTATGAAATATAGGATTATAAGAGAGATTTATTGTACTAGTATTATCACAAAAGATAGGAGAAGCATCAAAATATATGTTAAAGTCTTGGAGCATTTGCTTCATCCATAGGACCTGAGCACAAAAAATCCCAGTTGTAATGTATTCAACCTCAGTAGTTGATAATGCCACAATGCTATGTTTCTTAGAAAACCAAGAAACCAAGCATGGCCCTAGAAGGAAGCAAGTGCCACTTGTGCACTTTCTATCAACCAAACAACCCGCATAATCCACATCATTATATGGTACAAGAGTAAAGTCCCTTGACTTAGGATACCATAGTCCAAAAATTTGAGTTTTGGCTAAGTACCTCAAAATCCTCTTAATAGCAATAAGATGTGATTTCCTAGGGCTTGATTGAAAGCGAGAACACAAGCCAACACTAAACATAATATCAGGTCTAGAGGCAGTTAAATAAAGTAAACTTCGAATCATACCTCTATAGAGCTTCTCATCTACCTTCTCACCTTCTTCATCTCTATCAAGTTTGGCGGTGTTGGACATGGGTGTATCCATCCGTTTCATGTTCTCCATCCCAAAGCGTTTGAGTAGTTCACTAGTGTACTTGCCTTGGTTGATGAAGTTTCCATCTTTGGTTTGCTTGATTTGAAATCCAAGGAAGAAAGTCAACTTACCCATCATGCTCATCTCGAACTCACTCTGCATAAGAGAACTAAACTCCTTGCAAAGATCAAGATCAGTTCCGCCAAAAATGATATCATCAACGTAAATTTGAATGATAAGAAAATTGCTAGAAGTGTGTTTTAGAAATAAAGTAGAATCGACTTTTCCCATGACATACCCATTGTCTAACAAAAAGTTCTTTAATTTTTCATACCAAGATCAAGGTGCTTGTTTGAGTCCATAGAGAGATTTTTGCAATAAGTAAACATGATTGGGTAGAAGTCACTTTCAAAGCCTGGAGGTTGAGAAAAAAATACTTCCTCCTCGATTATACCATTCAAAAATGCACTTTTAACATCCATTTGATATAGCAAGAAATTTTTGTAACTAGAAAAGGCAAGTAGCATTCTAATAGATTCAAGTCTAGCAACAGGAGCACAAGTTTCATCAAAGTCAATACCTTCCTATTGATTGTAACCTTGTGCCACTAACCTTGCTTTGTTCCTTACCACTTTGCCTTTTTCATCAAGCTTGTTGCGGTAGACCCACTTGGTGCCAATGATTTTTATGTCACTTGGTCTTGGCACTAGAGTCCACACACGATTCTTCTCGAATTGCTCTAGCTCCTCTTGCATGGCTAGGATCCACTCGTCATCGCCAAGAGCTTCTTTGATGTTCTTTGGCTCCATCTGTGAGATGAAGGCACTGTCTGCTTGTTCTTTGTTGCAGGAAGCTCATGTATTCACTCTCTCAAATGAGTTTCCAATGATTAGCTCTTTGGGATGATTCTTTGCAAAGCGAGGAGTAGGATCCTTCTTATCTTCATCTTCAACTTTAACCACCTGCTTACCTTTGTTGTCGATGTTGAGGTCTTTCAAGATAGGAATCAAGTCATATGCAACATCATTATCAACAACATTCTTGCCAACAACAAGGTTAGTTTTAATAAACTTAACATTAATAGATTCTTTAATTTTAGATATTCAATATTGAAAACTCTATAAGCCCTGCTTGTAATGCTATAGCCTAGGAAGAAATCCTTGTAGGATTTCAAATCAAACTTGTCGAGAGAATCCTTCATGTTCAAAACAAAACAAGGACATCCGAAAATGTAAAAGAAGTCGATGGATGGCTTTCTACCTAGCCATAACTCATAGGGGGTTTTCTTCAAAGAAGGTGTGTAAAAACTCAGTTCTGCACAAAGTAAGAGGTGCTAACAGCTTCAGCCCAAAACTTCTTAGGAATTTCATATTCTAGAAGCATGGTCCTAGCCATCTCCTGTAGCAACCTATTCTTTCTCTCTACTACCCCATTTTGTTGAGGTGTACAATGAGAAGAGAAATTGTGCGAGTAACCAAATTTGTTTCACAAAAATGCTCAAAAAGATCATTTTCAAATTCTCCCCCATGGTCACTACGGATAGAAACAATCTGGCAAGAAGCTTCATTTTCAACTCATTTACAAAATCTTGAGAAAACATCAAGGTGTCACTTTTCGAAATGAGAAAGAAGGTCCAAGTATAGCGAGAGATATCATCGACAATAACAAGACAATACTTAGAACCACAAAGCATTTGTATTCTCATAGGTCTGAATAGATCAATATGAAGAAGCTCAAGAGCTCTTTTGGTACTAAGAACTCCTTTAGATTTGAAAGAGGACTTGCTTTGCTTGCCTTGTGTACAAGGTTGGCATTCCTCATCCTTTTCAAAATCGAATTTGGGAGGTCCCCAAACCAAATCCTTTTTGCTCAATTTCTTCATTTGATGCATATTCACATGACCCAAATGGCGATGCCAAAGAGAAATATCATTTTTATCCACAACCAAGCATCTATCAAGTATGGGCTTCAGAGCATCAAGCACAATAATATAAAGATGACCATTTCTAGTTCCCTTATATATAACATTGTAAGTGAGGGAATCTAGAAGCAAACATTCTAAAGATGTAAACAAAACAAGATATCCATTATCACAAAGTTGGCTTATCAAGTTGTGTAGACCATCAACAAGCAAAACATTTTTGATACAAAGTTCATTGCCTACATCACCCTCACTTATTACCTTACCCTTTTTGTTGTCCCCAAATGTCTCCGATTCTCCTTTCTTTTTCATGAATTTGTTGAAATGGCTTATTTCACCTATCATATGTTTTGAGCAGCCACTATCAACAATCCACCTCTTTTTGACCTGCATGAAAGAAGGATGTCGGTACTCAACTCAAAATTTGGGATCCGAGGTTAGCTTGGGGACCCATTTCATCTTTGGGTTGGTCTCCTTTGGCTTGTAAGGACAATAAGTAGAGTAATGATCATCACATTTACAATGAACACATACCATTAGGTTTTTAGAGACGGAAGACTCTTCATGGAAGATAAGAGGTTCCACACTCTTCTTCTTACCCTTACTCTTGTTTTTGTTCTTACTCTTGGGAGCAGTCCCATCACATCCTAAACCACTAGCAGTAATTTGTTTGGTAGAGTGTTCTAGGACAACATTAAGGGATTTCTTTCCCATAAGAAACTTTTGCAAAGAAGCTCTTAACTTAGCATTATCATCACTAAGGTTAATGGCAGTAGTAGATAGACTAGAAAGATCATCTCGAGCATGCAATAGATCGACCTCTAAATAGAGGGCTTTAGTATGAAAAGAATCACATTCTAAAGCAGTGCTAGCTACTTTATTACTTTGCAAAATAGGTCTAGATGATAGATCATTAACTTGAGCAAGCAACTTAGCATTTTTAGATTTAAGCAACACAATTTCTTTTTGATAAACATGAATTTCTTGCTGCCTAGCTTCATCAATGATATTTAGTTCTACATTTTAAGTTTTAAGAATATCTATCTCATCTTGGCATCTTTGGTTATCTTCCTTAAGATCTGTAATAGATTTAAGATAGACACCATTCTCAACCTCGACTCCATTGTATTGAAGCTCAAAGTCAAGAAATTGCCCTTGCAAAGAATCTATGTTATCAAGAAGTTGTTTTTCATTTTTATCAAGAATCTCAAATTTCGCATAAAGATCATCTACTATCTTGCCTAATCTTTTTCTTTTAGATTTGCAATTAGTAAAAGATGACCAACAATCATTAAGCATATCAATAAGAGTTTCCTTAGATAAATCATGCAAATTGACTTCACTTACCTCACTTACCTCACTTACATCTTCACTTGTAGAGGCCATGAGAGTAAGGTGGCATTCTCCATCTTCGAAGCTTGAAGAGCTTGAGGAAGATTCCTCCCAAGCTGCATGAGTTGCATCTTTGCTTCTTCTTTCTTTCTTTTCCTTTCTTTTGTACTTGCCTTCTCTCTTGTACTCATTGTCCTTCTTGTGGCTGCTCTTGTGATGGCTCTTCTTTGCCTTTGGGCAATCACTCTTGTAATGGCCTTTTTGGCCACATTCATATCATCTAGGAGTTGATGAGGAAGGCTTCCCCTTGAAGTGTTTGCCCTTGGAGTAGTTAGCTTCATCTTCACTTGAGGAAGGAGTAGGGGACTTGAGAGCAATTTGTTGCTGCTAAACCATCTCTTCAATTTGAGATTTAAAGGCTGTGTCCTTGATCTTCTTGGACTCCTTCTCTTCTCAATTTTCTTCTTATTCTTGCTTATCAAGCCTTGGTTCATGGGATTGAAGATTACCAAACAATTCCTCGGTTGACAATTCACTAATCTTGTACACTTCTTCAATGGTAGTAACCTTGGGCTCCCATCTCTTTGGAAGAGATCTTAAGATCTTGGAGTTGATAGTGCCTTTGTCCATTACACTACCAAGGGTTGCCAATCCATTGATGATCACATTAAGCCTTGTGTACATATCCACCACTCTTTCATTCTTACCCATCTTGAAGTTCTCAAGTAGACCACCAAGCATGTAGATCTTGGTTTCCTTCACTTGCTTTGTTCCTTCATAGGTGACTCATAGCTTGTTCCAAATTTCATGTGCGGTGTCCCAAGAGGAGATCCGGTTGAACCTGGATGAGGTGAGGGCTGCATAGATGATGCTCACTGCTTTGGCATTGAGTTGAGCTTGCTTCATTTGGGCTTCCGTCCATGCAAAGATTTCCCCCTTTGGATCTTCATACTTGTGGTGCACCACCTTCCACATCTCATAGCTCACACCTTGGAGGTAGAACTGCATTCTTATCTTCCAATAGAGGAAGTTGGCTCCGTCGAAGACCAAAGGTCACATGGAGAAGCTTCCTTACAAGTTGAGGGATCCAAGTGCTGAATCACCCATCTTCTCCTACTTGTGGAAGTAGCTTGGAGAAGACCTGCTCTGATACCACTTGTTGGATCAAGGGTTCTAGAGGGGGGGGGGTGAATAGAGCTTCACAATTCTCACAAAATGGATTAGACCACCAAATTATATTAAGTGCATAAACTTAAACAAGCATCAATTTGATCTCCTAACTAGCAAGCATAGAAAGGGTGAAAGACAAGGAAGAGAATGCACTTGGACAAGGTGGTTTAGAGTGGTTCCAAGTCCTAACTAGGAGCAATGTCAATCCACTACCTAGAGTGGTTAATCTCTAAGATTTGCAATCTTGGTACTCTTATATTCCATCATAAGATTACAAGATAAAACCACAACATCCAAGGTCTTAGTACCTCAAGGAAATATCTTCAACCTATAGAAGGATCTTACCCACTTGAACCATGGAGTCTTCAGCCATCAACATGGACTTACCCACTCCTTCTTCAAGTCTTCAGCCTTCAAGGGATTACCTATCTTTCTTGAGCGTCGCCTTGCCTATCTCCTTCACTTGGAGATCTGGAACACCTTGCCTTCTTCAACCTTGAAGAACAACAACTCCTTCTACTTCACTCGGAGAAGATCTTCAACCTTTTCTTCAATAGGAAAGTGGGTAGGAAGATGGACGTGGAGAGATTTACATCAATACAAGGGGTAGCTCTCATACAATAGATCCTATCTCAATCATACTCATTAATTTGACTTGAAGGTAGAGAAAGAAAGGGGCTCAAAGGGTTAGAACACTCTCAACTAGGCTAGGACCAAGCATGTAGTGAATGAGCAACCTTGGAATGAACTCCAAGAGGTCCTATTAATAGCTGAGGGTGCCCCTTTAAGTTGTGGGACACTTAGGGACGAAATATAGACATTTTTGCTCGAAGCAACGACTCTGTTTTCGATCAAATAACACACTAACGATCACAATCACTTTTTTTTGCAAATTCCGTACATTGCGATCGGTCGAGTTCAATAAAGGTAACTCAACCGATAGAGTAAAAGATAAATCCAATATTCAAATCATCAGTCGAGTTTGTCCTGAGGAAACTTGACCGACCAATGAAGATCGATTTGGTCAGGTACTTGATCTGTCGAGTTCTGTGAAACCACAACTCGACTGATGCCATCTTCAGAGAATTGATCCAAGAGGATCGGTCGAGATTGAAACTCGACCGATTGGCTGTCTGTGATCAATTTTCTAAAGTGCATCTAAAGTGATTAAAACTTGGTGTTTAGTGTCCCAATCAATTTTCTCTATCTTAGTTACAAGTCAATTCATATATACAAGTGATTACAAAATATTCTAAGGCCGTTTACATAAATTTCCTAAATTACACACTTGTATAGCTTTTGACTTGAACCTGAGCAAGTTAGGGCTTTTGATTTTTGATCCTTTTCATGTACGTAACACCTAAAATCACACTACTACAAAACTGACTTTTAGTGTTGGTTATTTAAGGCATTTGGCAACGGTTAAAAAGCGACACATATGTGGGCGACACTAAAAGGTGAACCCTTACGCGTCGGTTTGAAAACTGATGCCAAAACCCTTCGCGCCACCCAAAACGTGCCAGCAGGGGCACTATAGGCGTCAGTTATTAGTGGGGAAACTGACGCCAGAACCCTTCATGCCACAAAAAGGGCGCCAGCAGGGGCACTATAGGCGTCAGTTATTAGTAGGGAAACTGATGCCCAAACCCTTCACGCCACAAAAGGGCGCCATCTAGGACACCATCGACGTCAGTTTCTTAGTAATAACCGACGCCATATCACCTGCCACCACAGCTGTGCTGTCCAGCATGGATGTGTTGTCTGGCCACATTAGACGGTAGTTTTTTGCTATTAACCGATGCTGTAAGCCTTTGTTGTTGGTTTTCGACTAATAATCGATGCCTATGTTTTGATTTTTTTTTCTTATTAGTTTGCAGGCCTACTGTGGCTGGTTACAGTATGTAGAAACCTACAGTTCAGTGGAACTGAACTGTAGGTTTACGATATCCATTGTTATCAGCCAACGACATGCCATAAACTTGCAACATTAATAAGATTCATTTTCACACATTTAGCAACCTACAGTTCCATTCAATTTTCACACATGTAGAAACATTCAGACACATGTAGAAACATTCATGTAGTAACCTGCTGTTCCTTTCATTTTCACATTCACACATGTAGAAACATTTAGACACATGTAGAAAATTCATGTAGCAACCTACAGTTCCTTTCATTTTCACATTCACACATGTAGAAACATTCATGTTGCAACCTGCAGTTCCATTCATTTTCACATTCACACATGTATAAACATTCAGACACATGTAAAAACATTCAAACATGTAGAAACATTCACACATATGACAATTTAGAAAAATTCATTTACAAAATATCATTCTTTAGTCATTATCGCTATCAATATCCCAATTATATTAAAAAAAACCCACTACTTGTATGACTTTTGCCCATTCTTCTCTTACATCATTTAATTCTTCCATCGTATAGGAAGCATGTACATCTGATAAGGCCTTACATGTAGTGGGGTCAGTTTTAAACACATGCAAAGAGAATGATATATAAGAGAATGATGCATATATATAATTAATAATATATAAATAAGATTGATATATTTCATATTATCTAATGAGACTATATATAATACCTCATGTATGGTATCGATGTCCACTGCAGCATATTTGATAATCATGTGTATAAATCACATCACATAGTATGCACATGCCCAACAGTTGTCTTGTGTAGCACACTATAAATTGAAACATATAAAATATTAAAAAATACAACTAAGCACAGTTCACATAAATAATATATAAATTGGAGTCGGGAACTTACTTCCACGTTCTCCCAAATTATTGGCTGGTTCTTTTTCTTTGGGACCTTTCCTCCAACCTTTTTGAACTCGTGTAAACCCCTACATGTTAGTGTAACATAGTAAATTGTATAATTAAATAGTAATGTAATAACATATGTTAACAGATATAAAAATGAAATATTTCTCAATGGAATAATGCCATTTTCACTGCATGTCCATATTTTGGATTCAATTTAGTCCCATTAGGATCTAGATAATAGACAGTGAACGTCCTAGGGACAATAACTAGTAACTCCCAATGCGTACCCCTAGAGGTAAAAAAGTTAAAAATTAATAACTCGAAATCCATAATAAAATTGTAATTGTCTTAAGTCCAAATTATAAGCAAAGTAAACTTACTCCACATTGAATGGATATATTATCACCGTCTTCTTATTTTGACCAAAATTTATAAAAGCATCACAACATTATTGTTGAACTGACGAAGGGTCTTTAGATACTAGACTAATCAAAGATGGAATCAAAAATCCTACATGTTCAAATGAAAAATATGCACATATCTTGTCTAAGTAGCTACGAAACATGTATTACATATGCATTAATATATAAGAAACCAGATCACCAGATCCTACACAAGGTATATGGATGTATAAACAAGATCTCACCTTATTCATAGCTCTATCACATATGTATTCAACCAATCATAGCGAAATAACTCCAAAATATCTTGTATAAATAGTTTGTTTTCATATGATTGACCTACATCATCCACATCTATAGAAACATTTATAGGGCAATTTATATCATGTTCGCCTAACCATACTACCATACCCCTACAATTAGGACCTAACGGGGTAGGTAGGTCCTGTGGAACCCAACTTGGTAATGTTGGAGGTGGAGGTGGAGGCCTAGATGCTCTGGGTTTCTTTGTTTTAACATTTATATATAATTTTAGATCAATTGATCTCATATATACACACTAACAATTTAACATAATGTAAATTTACCAGACAATTTCAGTATAGACGACATCCTCTTTGGGCCACAATATCACTCTACCTTTTGCCTCACCAAGTGTTTCACAATCTGGGTGGGCATATGGTAATGGAAGATCCATCCAACTGGGGAATATACGTAGCGGTCTCACACGAACCCAACCATCTGGTAATGGAGACCCATGAAACATTTCCTCTGGAAGGGATGGGTAAGCCGATGCCTCTACAATGATGTATTCGTTACTTTTTAGACGACATGGCTTCAACCCCTACAAATTTATGTAAAGAATGTTATATACATATATACATATCATCTTGAAAACATATCATCTTGAAAAGACTAGCTACTATGTCATAAAAATACTTACAGCGGATGTGCTAGGTGGTGGGTCTACATGATTACTCCCAACCTCTACAGTAGGAGTAGAGCGGGATGCCATAGGTACTGTCTAAGTGATAGTCAGAGATGCCTGGCACTTGCTCATTGCTTCATGGAGTGTCTTATCAACTACTTCCTTGACTCTCTTATCAACTACTTCATTAACTCTCCTATCAGCTATCTTATCTAACTATACATGGATAAAAGAAAAGTTAGCTTCTGATTATTGAATTCCCTTTTACAGTAACATTCTAAAAAAAGAATAGGTTACCTCTTCTTGTGAAATTCCCACTTTTGGGACATGTTTGTACTGGGATGGCCAAAAGAATGCTTTGATGCCCACACCAGCGCCTGCACCCCTAACACGTCCAGGATGCTCTGGGTTACCCATAGCAATTGTCAATTCATCCCTTGTGCCCTCAGGGATGAACTTTCCTTGTTTCGTCAGCTTGTGCAGATCCCGCTAATCACCATCAACAAAAATTAGTAAGAAAATAAACACCACAAATAATCAATATTCGAACGATTTCTCTAAGAGTTGTATTTTATCATTTTTACAGCCGCCTCAACAGTTGTGGGCTTCTTTATTTCTCCCTTCTTGTTTTGCCTCCCAGCTATCCAGACATCATGGCAAGGAAGAGGTGCGGTACCTATAGTAGAGGACTCATGAGTAGCAGTAGACTGAGCAGTACACTCAGCCTGTAGTCTTTGGCGAACACCTACATACCCTTTGGACCCATTGTGTGGTCATGCACATTCAGTGCACGACTTGTTCTTTGCGCCTCACTGATAGCCTAGTTAGTATGCACATTGATTTGGTTAGTAACACTAAAGGTTAATCTTGAATAGGTGAATACAACGTATATTAATTAAATAGGGAGTAACACCTAATACCTTGAATTCATCAGTGTTTCTTGAAGCAACAAACACGTCCCATTCTTCTGGGTCCAGGAAGTTCCAAAGTTCAGTGGCTGACTTCTTCCTCTTCTCACCATGTTTTATGTATTCTCAGGTGAGATTTGTCCTATAGTTCCTTAGGACCCTCCCACAGCGTTGCATCACGCATTTACGATGCATCTTTTCATCCAACGCAAATATACTCTGTAAAATAGAATTGCTATTAACCAGTATCTAAAAAATTAGTAATCTACAAAATAGAATTGCAAATAATAATAACTCATGCATAAATCCTTCCATATTAAGTCTTTCTTCCCCTTAGGAAATTTATGCCAAGAATCTATCTTACAGCCATAATGGCTACGAGTAACATACCCAAGATATGAAATAAATGAATTGCGGTTCACTCCAATTGCATTTCCTACATTATCAAAATCCACAACCAGTTTGGGTCCATTGCCCCTTAGTGCTGTTAACTTCTTCATCATAGTGATGCCCCTTCTCTTGTCAACTTTTTGGTACTACTCATCAAGTGCCTCAAGTGCTTCATAGGGTACATGTTCATCATCAACCTAAAATTTGACAAAATAAACACACTTATAGGATATAACTATAAATGGACATATAGATATAAATATATGATATATTTTTAAAACTTACATTGTGAGGCAGCACATTGGTATTCTCACCATGCTCATCATGGACATCATGGTCATCATGCCCATGCTCAACCATAAGAAAATTTAATTAAAAAATCAAACATTTAGCATTTGACATAACTAGAAGATAATGAAACATTGAAAAATGAAACATTGTATAGTTCACATATACAAATGAAACATTGAAAAATGAAACATATAAAAAAATATAAACATGCATGCCTCTAATATTGCGATCGTTTATCAATTAACAATCGGTCATTGTGATCTCCGCACACATACAAGTCATCATTAGCTTCAATATTTTGTGGTGTTGGCAACCCAATTGAGAATGGACTGGAGTCATCATACTTATTATAATACTCTTCTTCATCTATAGGATCTTCAATGAACTATCTTTTACCATGAAGAACAACCGACCATTTATCATTTGCAGGATCATCGATATAAAATACTTGTTTTGCCTGTGATGCCAATATGAATGGTTCACCCTTCTCACCAATCTTTTCAAAGTTCACTAAAGTGAAACCCAATTCATCCACTATAACTCCTTTGGTGTTATCAACCCAATTACATTTGAAGAGTGGAATTCTGAAATCTATGTAGTCAAACTCCCATATGTCTTCAATGACACCGTAATATGACATTTTAGCTTCACATGGAGTCTTATCCTTTGTACTTGCAAAAAACATAGTCGACACTTGAAGGGTGACCCCACTATTTTGGACGACACTCTTATCATCTTGGCACTTTATGTAATATGTGAATCCATTAATGTCATACCCTTCATAAGATATAACATTCAATTTTAGTTTAAAGGTGAGGCATTTGATAGTTTCAGTAATATCATCTGGTGTTTGAGATAGTTGATGTAAGAATTTATCTTCAAACCACTTAATAAATGTCTTGTTATGCAATCTAGCAAGCCACATTGAATTGGCTCGAGGATATTGTCTCTTGATGAAATTGGTTTCTCGATATAAACACTCACTTCGTCCATGTTGTGTAAAATATACAAGTGACCTTGTTCCAACTACTCACGGCTGATTACTTTCACCCGTGATCCCAAAATTCCTTTGCCAAATTTCTCCTCAATATTCTTGTCATTACCAGGAGTGTCATTACCACTCAGAAATTCATTGCAAAAATCCATAACCTCTCTCACCACATAACCCTTAATAATACTCCCTTCAGGCTGATAACGGTTTCGAACATCACTTTTAAAAATACTCATGTATCATTCAAAGGGATACATCCAATGCAAGAAAACTGGTCCCAACATTTTCACTTCCCTAGTTAAGTGGACAACAAGATGTACCATGATATCAAAGAATGAAGGAGGGAAATACATCTCAAGCTGACATAGGGTAACAACCACTTCTCTTTGCAAAGTATCGAGAGTATCAAGGTCTATAACTTTGCTGTACATACTGTTGAAAAAGAAACAAAGTCTGGTGATTGCAAATCTTACATGCTTCGGCAATATAGATTGAATTTCCATGGGCAATATATGTTGCATTAGAGTGTGACAATCATGAGATTTAAGACCTATCAACTTCAAATTTTTGATTGATATCAATCTACGGATGTTGGATGAGTAACCCTATGAGACCTTAACATTTACCAAGCATTCACAAAAAGCTTTCTTCTCCTTTATAGACAACATGTAACAAGCAAGAGGTAAGTATGTGCTCCGATTTCCCATTTCACGTAATTCTATTGATTCTGACCTTATTACCATTTCACGTAGGTCTAGTTTGGATTTTATCCCATCTTTAGTCTTACCTGATATATTCAACAGAGTACCAATGACGCTATCACAGACATTTTTCTCAACGTGCATGACATCAATACAATGCCTGACTATCAAAGAACTCCAATAAGGAAGATCCCAAAATATTGACTTCTTCTTGAATAAAGATTTGTCACTCCGTGTGGCCATAGTACATTGTGATCTCTTACCAAATTCATTGACAAAGTCTTTTACTCTTTCATAAACAACCTCCTCCGATATAGGTTTAGGTGCACTCCGTTCCTCATTCCATCCATTGAATGCTTTGTGCTTCCTACGATACATATGGAATTTTGGAAGAAACCTTTGATGACTAAGATATTCAGTCTTGCTGCCATGTTTTAGTCTTGTTGAATCAGTGTTCTCTTCACATATAGGACATGCTTTAGCTCCTTTGACACTATATCCAAACAAATTCCCATATACTGGAAAGTCATTAATAGTGCAAAAAAACATAGCGTGCAAATGAAATGTCTCTCTTTGTGAAGCATCATTGGTCATCACACCTTCACCCCAGAGTTTTTTTAAGTCATCAATAAGAGGTTCAAGATAAACATCAATATCATTTCCAAGTTGTTTAGGGCCCGATATCAACAACGATAACATAACATACTTATTTTTCATACACATCTAGGCAGGAAGATTGTATATAACAAGCATGACTGGCCAAGTGCTATGTTGGCTGCTCAATGTCCCGTACAGATTCATCCCATCTGTACAAAGCCCAATCCTTAGATTCCTAACTTCTTCACCAAATTTAGGGTACAATCGATCAATATTCTTCCACTGTGGGGAATCAGACGCATGTTGTAGGATCCCATCATTATTTTTCTTAACATCTGCATGCCACATCAAATTCTTCACATCTATCGAATTGGCAAACAAGCATTGAAACTATGATATTAGAGGTGGATACCACATCACCTTGGCAGGAGAACTAGTTTTGGACTCCCCCGAAGTCGTCAATTTATACCGTGACGCACCACATTTTGGACAATCTTTCACATACACATAGTCCTTTTGAAATAATACACAATCATTCGTGCATGTGTGTATCTTCTTGGCCTCCATTCCCATTGGGCACAACAATTTATTTACCTGGTATGTTGAGATTGGCAGCTCGTTTCCTTCAGGAAGCATTTCTTTCAACAAAGACAACAATGACATGAAGCTTTTGTCGCTCCATCTATTGTTAGCTTTCAGCTTATACAATCTCAACACAATGCTAAGCTTCATAAACTTAATACAACCTGTGTATACCGATATCTCAACATCATGCACAATGTTTCTAAACATGGGAGGTGGATCGTTTTTGGTGTGCTCTACCCCACAACTATCCAGCTTCACATCAACAATGTCTACTGGATCTGGTTCATTCCCATCTACATCATCGGAGGCAATAACTTCTTCCACACAAGCACTGCTATCGACGTCCACTGGTTTCGGGTTTGAAATGTCTCCATGCCCGTGCCATTATGTATATCCTTGTACAATCCCATTGCACATGACATGACTTTTGATTTCGTCACCAGTGCTGACTTTCAAGTTGTTACCACAATGCCTACATGGACAGTAGAACCTATCTCCAAGTTGTTTCCTATGTTCCTCGGCAAATCTAATAAAATGATCAAGACCAAAAATAAACTCTAGGGTGCAGCGATTGCGAATGGACATCCATGATCTATCCATTCTATGATCAAGTATATATTACAACAAGATTAGGGTCTAGAGTTAACAGATTAGAGTTTAAGCATGGTTAAAGCTTTAGGGTTAAAGGTCTTATATATAATTAATGGTTAAAACATCCTAAGTGAGATTAGGTGTTCAAGAGCAGTCCCAAACCGGGGACTATCCAAGATTTACTCCTATTGAGTAAATCTTGGATGGGTTTCTAGGCCAACAAATACATGTGCTGTCATTCTTATATATAATAAATGTGTACGACCTATCCCATTCTTGAACACCTAATCTCACTAGTAAGTGTATAATGTGTATTGGGTTTTCAAGAAAATTTCGGAAACATTTCCCCATTGTTCTCCAAGTACATATGTACTTAGAGAACAAACATGGAAATGCTGCCGAAATTTTATTGAAAACCCAATACACATTATACACTTACATCCTAAGTGAGATTAGGTGTTCAAGAACAGTCCCAAACCGGGGACTATCCAAGATTTACTCCTAATAAGAAAATCTTGGACGGGTTTCTAGGCCAACAAATACATTTGTTGTCATTCTTATACCTACAATCCTAGTTTCATCATCCATATCCTAGTTCTTCAAGTTAGGGTGATTACTGATGTCTTTAGAAGCATGATTGGCAATCTATCTAGGGTAAAGTTTTATCATTTACATTCCAAGCATGTCACATGAGTGCATAAGAGTTCATCATTAAGCAAGAAGGGTGATTAGGATTCTCAATATACTTAACAAGGAAACAAGTTAATTACCAATTTCATAGTTAGGACGGTAGAGATACCCTAATATCTAGATCTAATGGTTCATAATGAGCCTGTAATAAAGTTACATCACTAGATGATTATATAATTTCAAAAGAAGTACACAAATACATTCAAATGAGTAGATAACTAAATAAAAAATAGTAGACAAAAAATACAAATAAGTAGATGAATAAATACAAATATGTTGATAAATTAATATAAATCAGTAGATGATCAATTAAATTCCTGAATCTGTACATAAATAAATACAAACAGTAGATGAATAAATACAGATCAATTGATAAATAAAGTTAAACCAGTTGATAAATAAAGTTAAATCAATTGATAAATAAAGTTAACTAAGTAGATGATTAAATAATAACAAAATTAGTACACAAATAAACACAAATCAATAAATAACTTAATTAAAAAAAACACCCAACAACAACCTAGGTGTGCCTTGGCTCCGCCCAAGTGTCTACCCAGTCTGCCCAGGCCGTCTAGAGGCCTAACTAGGCTGGGCGCCTGGGTTTGGGACCCTAGGTGAACGCCTGGGCCGCCTGGGCGAGGTCGAGCAGGTCGGTGGCAGAGGAGGGTTCAGATCAGAAAAGGAGGGTATACCTTACTCAGGTCAGAGCAGTAGGCATGGCGGAGCAGTAGCTAGCGGCGGAGGGAGGCACTAGGCATGGCAGAGCAGTAGCTAGCGACCGAAGCAGTAGCTAGCGGCCGGAGCAGGCGGCCAGAGCAGTAGCTAGCGGTGGCGGCGGCAGGCATGGCAGTAGCGACAGATGTGGCGGTGACGAGCAGCGGTGGCATGCCTTGGAGGCGGTGAGCAGTGGCGGAAGGCATGGAGGTGGCGAGCAGGCGAGCAACTACCGGGAATCGCCAGACCTAAATAATCAGGAATGAAACAGAGAAAGGGGAAGAGTCTGCTTTGCGGGGGTGCTATTAAGTTATCAATCGGCGTCGGTTATTAAAACAAACCGACACTTATAAAAATAGGCATCGGTTACCACAAAAAAATCGACACCTATTCTCAATGATAGTCTTCAGTTTCTACTAGAAAACTGACGTCTATCTACATATGCCGACAAAAACAAAATGTTCTCAAATTCTAACCACATTCGTTGGTTGCCATAGAGAACCGACGCCAAAGGGGGTGAAAATTTTCACGGGGACAACACGCAAAAACACATCAACATCGTTTATTGCAAATAAACTGATGATAAAAATGGGCCCAATTTCTGTCTCACAAAAAACCTTAAGTCGTCGGTTGTTTTGTTAACAACCGACGTCGTATGTTAAATTTTGGAGGTAATTTTTTTCATTGGAAAAAATTGGATTGGGCGGGCGATTTTAGGTGTCCTCTGCTTATTGAGGAACCGACGCTAAATAAAAAGCGATACCCATGTCTGGCCACTCCTAACAGATATATGTCGGTTTGTGTATTCAACCGATGCTGTAGGGTTTAGGTGTCGGTTTATTGTATACAACCAACGCCTCTAAATGTGACGTTATAAACTATTTCTGTAGTAGTGTCAATCTTCAATACACATATTAGATACATATGAATGGAATGGCTAGTTCATTATCAAAATATGGATAATGTATAACCTCTAGGTCATCATTCTCCCCCTTTTTGACAATGACAAACCATTCCTCAAACATATTGAAAAGGATATAGAAGTTATACCTTTGCCTTGTGAATTAAGGGGATTTAAGATGTGAACAATGTGAATTGCTCCCCCTCAATCTATGCTTCCTCTAACCTGCATGATTAGTCCATCTACATAGAGAAATAATAGCATACATGTACTATGTGGTCCTTTGCAAGTCACATGATAAAACAATGAATGAACAAGAAAATGATCTCATAAGAAATAAGCAATAGTATAACAACGAATAACAATATGATTGAGTTTCAAAACTTTGAAATTTCTCTCCCCTTTTTGACATTGTAAAAAATAAGGGGGTAGAAGAGGACATATCTAGGTCTTCTCCAAAACACAATCAACGAGATATACATACAAGAAATCTTATATCATATATCAAACAGAGACAAAAGCAACATACAATCTCAATCATAATCAAAATATGGTGAAAGATGGCACCAACGCAAAAGATATATCAGAGAAACTAGCAAGAGTGCACATCACATATATTACAACTCTGATGTATGTCCTCATGAAAGCAACGACAAGCAAGAAGCGATGAAAAATAGAAGATAAAATAGTACTGCTCAGATAATGTGCCCAAATGTTTCTTATACAAAATATCCTAGAAAGATATATATGATCAACATACTAGACTAAAAACTAAGAAGCAAACTAGACATCTAAACTATCTATATCAACAATGTCATCATCATCGACTCCAGGCTCATAGTCCTTGTCTCTGTCTGAGGGTGCAACTGTAGTGCCTTCATCACCAGAATCAACACCATCACCATCACCGTCATCAGAAGCGTCCTCTCTATCACCATCTTGTCATCAGTAGCCTCAACATCATTAGCCTGGTCAGGAATCTCCTCATCTGCAGGAGGACCAAAATCACGACTGGGCCAACAAGCATTGTACTCATCCTAAGTCATACCAATAGCACAGAGCTCATTGGCCTGAGGAAAGGATGGAGCAGAGTCTCCAAGGCTGGAAAGCAAGGTGGCCTGGGGGCTAGCAGGCAATGGTAGGTAGGCAGGAGTAGGGGTAGGACCACCATCAGCAAAGGGTGGAGGAGTAGCAGCAGCGGAAGGCTCAGGGGCAGGGTAGTAATGATTGTATGCATATGAAGCATAATCACTACCTAGGTAGGGCTGGTAGGTGGGGTAGGGGTGTGCACATGATAGGTTCATGGTCGACATGAAATAACACAAATCCTGATGCAAGTTCTCCTGGACCTGTTGGTTGTATGCTTGTTGGTGCATCATGTAGCCCATAAGGGTTTCATTGGATACAAGGAACGAAGCACGGCTAGGTCGAGGAGGGGGCTGAGGAGGTGGAGCTCGGGAAGAGGAGGCAGGGGATGCAGAGGCAGAAACACCAGGGGTAGAAGAGGCAAAAACATGCACACACTTATGAATTGTAGTTTCACTAATACAAACACCCTTCCTGGGTACCTTGTAATGGAAGTCAGAAAAGAGTGATTTCTCAGTAGCAAACTGAAACAAACCACAAATTAGGGCTGGGTACGGGGGATGGGTGCCTTTGGTGTTCTTACCAGTGTCAAAGAAGGTCATGTGGTATAGAATGTATCTGGCCCACTTGACACTGATGTTCTCTAGGATGCAATACATAATGACAATAGTGTTCTATACAATATCCATTTGATTTTTCTTCAGATGGATGTTACAGTTGATCACTAACACCAAAATGTGCTTCCTAAGGTCGAGGGAGGATGAAGGAAGGGTGCTCTTCTTCTTATATGGAACGTCAAGATTCTTCAAGTAGCGACGAATGTCATGGAGAGTAAGTTCATTCTGCTTATAAAAGCCTCTGGGATCTAAAAGATCGAAGTACTCGCCATAATCCATGCTCCAGGTATCATTTTCATCATCTTCAGAAAAGAAGATATTTAAAATATCCTCAGAGATTTGAAAATGTTTATTGGTGATCATCGATGTTAGGATTACTTGAGTATTCTGCGAGGGATGAGGGAGTCGTAGTTCCAACACAAGTTAGCATAGAACTTGTGAACTACTTTTATACTAGACATCGAATTGAAAAAACAATCATGTTCGACGACCAAGGCAGGGAGGTGGTAGACGACAAGCAACCTAGCTACTTGGTCTATAACTTCTTGACGCCTAGGGATTGGCTCAAAAAAGGCACAAAAAGGGAAATGACTCCTAAGAAGAAGGTCCTTATACCTATTAACAGTCTCTATTGAGACAAAAGAGGTATCGTCAAAAGGAATTAAACGATTAGACGAGGAAGATGAAGGAGCATTGATAGGGACAGGTTGTTTTCTCCTATGTGAGGCCATGGAGGCAAAAAAAGAGAGGAGAAATGAACAAACACACAAAGCAAACCTCAAAATCCATCCAAACACCACCAGGGAGCAACCAGGGAGGTCTAGGTCGAGCTATCTAGGTTGGTAAAGGGCTGAGATAGGGAAGGTTAGGGCCAGGGTAGAGAGCTTAGGGCTAGAAGAAGAGGAATCAGTCATCTGTTCTCTAGTTGAGAGGGAGAATATGTAGCCGATCCAAACTTATGTTGGCTTCAGCCCACGGATCGTTTGAGTTATGAGAATCAAAAACTTGACTGATTGGTCCTTTGTAGAACAACTCTCGGCCACTGATCGGTTGAGTTTGTCCTGGGGGAAACTCGACCGATGGTCAACCTGACCTAAAACCATCAAACTTAATTTCTAGCCATATGCATGCCAATTAAATTCAATTTTTGTGTCTATTATGTATATTGAACATACTTAGGCACATATTACTCATCATTGGGTATTATTTGGCAATAAACCAAGAAATTAGAGAAAAGACCAAAAACAAGTGAAACTAAGCATGTCAACAAGCAAATTAAGCACATTTTAAGAAATTTTAGGCAAGCAAGGTGAGTAAAGCATGAGCAAGACATATAAGATTAAAACAACTAGCTAGATTGCATGTCAATATCATCCAAAGCAACAATGAGTAGTTTAGATCTAATAAAGTTAAATTTCTCTCTAGCTAGAGGTTTAGTGAAAATGTCTGCCAACTGATTTTCCGTGTCCACATGCGTGATGTAGATATCCTTCTTGGCAATGTGATTACGAAGAAAATGATGGAAAACCTCTATATGTTTAGCTCTACTATGCAATATAGGATTATAAGAGAGATTGATTGCACTAGTATTATCACAAAATATAGGAGAAGCATCAAAATGTATGTTAAAGTCTTGGAGCATTTGCTTCATCCATAGGACCTGAGCACAACAACTCCCCATCTGCAATTTATTCAGCCTCGGTAGTTGATAATGCCACGGTGCTCTATTTCTTAGAAATCCAAGACACCAAGCATGGTCCTAGAAGGAAACAGGTGCCACTTGTGCACTTTCTATCAACCAAACAACCCACGTAATCCACACCACTATATGCTACAAGAGTAAAGTCCCTTGACTTAGGATACCATAGTCCAAAATTTTGAGTTTTGGCTAAGTACCTCAAAATCCTCTTAACAACAATAAGATGCGATTTCCTAGGGCTTGATTGAAAGCGAGCACACAGGCCAACACTAAACATAATATCATGTCTAGAGGCAGTTAAATAAAGTAAACTTCCAATCATACCTATATAGAGATTCTCATCTACCTTCTCACCTTCTTCATCTCTATCAAGTTTGGCGGTGTTGGACATGGGTGTATCCATCGACTTCATGTTCTCCATCCCAAAGCGTTTGAGTAGTTCACTAGTGTACTTGCCTTGGTTGATGAAGTTTCCATATTTGGTTTGCTTGATTTGAAAGATGAGGAAGAAAGTCAACTCACCCATCATGCTCATCTCGAACTCACTCTGCATAAGAGAACTAAACTCCTTGTAAAGATCAAGATCAGTTCCTCCAACAATGCCAATAGCTAAGTAGAAAATGTCCTATAATCACTTGTCATACACCCATGAATAAGTTTTTTTGGCTACAACTGGGAATGTTTTACATAATCCTAATTCAAATATGACTCAAATGATGTAAGACAAAGATAGGCTAATTTGATTATTGATTCTAAGTAGAATATGGATATCAATATCAAAGATAGAGTTGTAGTAGATTTCACAAGGTTTCAAGTGTTTTGCATTTGGTTAGTGTTCCATGCCTAGTAGTATGACCCAATGTTGGGTTGTGAACCTACACTAAACTCAAATTTTCTTTTGAAGTATTGCTTATAGAGGTTATATATGAAAACACAAGAGAAGTTCTTTATCTAAGGGAGTTGGGGACAAAATGCACAAATTCAAAAGTCAAAATCACTAAAGTTTGGTATGAGTTGTTGGTTATTAAGACAACTACAAGGAACATAAAAATTGACATTGTTGACTCACCTAAATAGTAACACACACATGAATATCTTAAAAATACTACATAGTGGTATTTGAAGAAAACTACACAAAATGAATTTTTATATAATGTTGGGCTGACTAGTTCTCGCACCTTCAACCACCTCAAATAAACTGACTAATAGTTGTAACTTTTCTTTGTTGATCCTTTTTTAATTGATTCAAGATATTGCTTCCCTATTGGAAGTTGAATGCTTATTTTCTTATGTTGCTCTTATCTAAATTTTGGTGTTTCTCTATTCTAGACAAGGTTTCTTTTAGTTAATGTTCTCCATATGCAAATAACTATTTTCTTCTTGTGTATGTGGATATTGTGCATTTACTCAATGTAGAGTTTGATCTGTCAAAGTTTGTGTAATATGCGGGGCTACATAAATCTGGTTATTATTTGTTTTGTTGATAGGTTAATATCTTGAAGCTATTGCTTATTTGGATTCCTTATTGATGGTTTCTTGTTTTAAAGTTCTCACATGATTGATTGTAATGATTCTTTGAAGGCTAGAAATAGGTGGGCGATCTTGATCAAGACCTTTTGAAGTTCTATATTGATGGACCTATCTCTGAAGTTGCCTTTTATGTGGAATCTAAGGAAGTTCCACTCTTGTTGACCTCCAATAAATTGATCTCATCTTCTAGTGTGTACATATAATGAGTAGATAGACAATGTTTAGTTCTTTAATGTTGTGAGGTCTTTGAGGCAACATGATTGTAGTTGATAAATTTTGTTGTCGGGATCCTACTTTGTGGCCTTCTTGAAGTGTTGTTGGATTTGACTTCTTATTATTGTTCTGCTATTGTGCTTTCATGCGTGACCATACTGCATCTTTGGAAGCTGACATCTGTTGGATGATATTGATTCTAGACTTCCAATTTCTCTACTACTGGACCTAAATTTTACTGATATTGAAATTATTCAGATGTCATCTTGAAAGTTTAAAATGGTAAGACCAATTACTCACATGGAATCTTGAAAACATTTTGTGGAGTTCATTGTACTTTAGGGCCCATGGTCACTAGGTGAGAGTTATAGATCCAAACTTTGTAGGTTGTTGTTGGATTATAGTGGAACTTAGTTGCATATATTCATGTACCTATGACATACATTCAATACACTATAAATCATATGAATATATAGTTTATTTACCTTTTATCATAATTAAAGTGTCCTTTATGCATGTACAAGGTCTAAACTAGAGATTGTTTCAATTAGATGGTATGATGTCCATGTTGATGGTGTAACACCCTAATTTTCTTATCACATGAGCATACGACAATTTTTTTCTTCAACTGGGGAGTGTAACTAACATGTTATGCATTACAATAATGATAGATTAGAACCAATAGAGACAAGTGTAAAAATACATTCTCATAAATTCTTAGAAAAGAAATTCTTTTACAAACGAAACATAATACCATGATACTACCTTATCCAAACCTCATGTCAAAAATGGGACCATGTAGATGACATCCCACTAAGAAAATCTCCTAAAGTTGTAGTTTCATCCTCTTGTCATGACTATCTCCTGAAGTTATGTACCTGCGGACATCTTGTCCCCATCCATGCATAAAGGAAAACCTAGGTTAGAGTAAGTGGTATTGAATTTATAATAATAATAAATATAAACATGATGTAACTGAAAGCTGAACTAATATATGAAAGTTGTAAACTTATACTAAATCAATGTCTTTTATTTATGTTTTTTTATCTTATCTGCGGTCATCATTATACGATAAGTCCTCCTGAATTGGTGTGTCTACACCTTGAATTGGTACTGAAGTACCTCTAAATTGGTATTACATGCCTCTGAATGACACGAAGGTGTCTCTAAATTGGTGTGGCTACACCCTGAATTCGTACTATAGTACCTCTGAATCGGAGTAAACACTCCTCTGAATTGGAAACAGATGCCTCTGAATCATCGCAGGACTAATTGAATGAGGACTTATCATATCATGTCTTATGTGAAGGTTTTGACTTAATTATCTTAAATGGATACTTACTGAATTTTGAATATGAGATTGTCTAATACTAAAACTGAATATTTATTACTAAACATGTACTACATTCTGAATATGAATATGAATCTAGTCTGAATATCTCAGAACGTTTGTCCTACTTAATTGATGCATTAAGATTAGTATATTAGAAACTAAAATCCTAGTAAACTAAATTCTTGATCTGAATATCTACTCTTAATTTCCAATCTAAATCTAAATCTTAACTCTGAATCTAGATAAGTGAGATTGGATCTGAGACTCTTACTTATACGGATCTAATTGTGACTACTCACAATGAGTAATCTAATTATTAAATCTAAAATATAGGTTCTTGTTTTCTAAATAAGTCTTCATATGAAACTCGTATTTAATAGGTCACTTAGTTAAATTTTGATATCAAATATATGACTCATATGTCTAAAGGCTTAAGAAATGAACTGAACTGAATAAATGAATCCTAAGAATCTGAAAGTAGCTTAAATACCTACAATCTATAATCTGATATCCTCACAACATAAGTTCATCTGAACAAAATCTGATTCATAGAAACATTATCGAATATGATATGCACATTAATAACTAAATATCTGGAAGTAACTTATTCTCTAAGTTGCTTTGCATATAGGTAGGCTGAATCATAATAGTAATGAAATTCAATGAACATGGCCCACTTACCTTTGTGACAGAGAGCTAAACGCTTGTCTTGGGTACTCCAATCAACTCTAAATCCTAAAAACATTAGAATATGCCTTTATTACTAGACATTAGTTAATTTTATAAGTTTTTTCATAATAAAATCTTATATGTGGAAAGCATCCTAAATATATCTTGATCTCATAATCAGCCGTTATGCAATCTTATTATATGTACACATCTACCCAATTCTTTGTATTTATTCTAAAGTATTCCCCAATACTAACACCAAAAAGCATGCAACCACATCCATCATGTATTTCTAATAAACCATGTAAAGTCTTATCTCATGATTTCTTGCTTATGTTAATAACGTCTTATCCTAAACATACTCAATCTTAGTTACATGAATATTTAAAATAATATAAATAACCATGGTGACTTACCTCATAAATTAATCCTAGGATTCTAATACTATTCAAACAATAATCATCTAATTTATGTATGGTATTGAAATCAAGTTGATGAGTAAATGATATTCTAATTATCTTTATCATGGTATCATCTAGTCTGTGACTAAAATCACCCTTGCACTCATCCCTAATATTAATGGCCAATCATAACATACATACTGAAATCATTGAACTACATTTTCACATTGCATCAAACCTTCAAAACTCGTGTGTTGTTGATTCCCTAAAACTCATCGACAAGGTACACACCTACACCATCAATTTAACATAACATTCACAATATAATCATATCTATCTTTCTCTCAACATAATAGCATTATATGACACTTACCATGGTTTAGACCTCTATTATTGTGTCCATCATCTCTCAAGTTTTCTAACAAGTCCTTATATGTCATATTTGGACAAATCAAATAATTTTTTTGAGTTATTAAAGTGTCTTAACAAGTTGATTCTTATCAATATATACCCTGCTTTCCTTTTCCTTTCATGCCAATTGGGCCTCATGATTGACGGCCCACAAAGGAGTAACCTAGATTCTCTCCTTCTCTCATAGGGGCATGAAGGGGGGACTGCGGTGCCCCTATTCTACCGTGAAAGTAGGGCACCATCTTCATGCCTCCTCTCCAGCAAACCTGACCATCCAAGACTGATCCAGTGGCTACTGTTGCACCACACAACATGCCTCGCCAACTTGGGCCATCACTCCTAGCTCAGATCCAGTCGAGGCCAGATCCTTCTCCACCTGTGGACTCAAAGAAGGGGAGGTTCCCTATTTCCATCAACATAAGCCACCATCACCTGGATCATGCTTCGACAATTCCAAGCATGGTGCACATGCTACCTTTGATCGCTCTGAGGCCCTTAGATGCTCTGATCAGACCTTCATAGCTGGGACGATGCTTCCTCCCCACATTGTTGGGCCAATATAAAGATCCCATCATCAGGATGTCCAAGCTTCCACCGCCCCTCCTTTCTTCTCATTATCCTTCGCTTTTAGCCCCTTCATGCCAAAAACCTAGATGCAGCTCACCGCCCCCTCTATTTCTACAAAACCATGCTTTTTATCCTTTAAAATCGGATCTTGCAAGGCGATTTCTCCTCAGTTCGGACTCTGTTTGAGTCTCATTCCAACATGCGCTGACTCTGTTGTCCACTAGGATGGGTCTCAGCTTCTCACCCCCTTTTCTTCTTCTTTTCTTTTATGTTAAAGTCTAGTTAATATAAACCATTCACATAGCAATCTCATTTAATCCCAAATTTTAGAATTTATATCTTATTTCCATTACCTTTGTTTTGGAAAGATATTAGGGCAAAACTAAATAGATAAACACTTCAAACTTGCATTTTAATTAAAAACTAAATAAACACTAAATTAATTCTCTAGGTCACTAGATTAATCAAATTTATTTTAAATCTCTTCCATGATCTTATAATATAAATATCTATATACTAAAAATGCTTTGAGTATCTATTATGAACATGAAATACCCCATTTTAAATTTTGTACTGCAAGGACCTGTGTGTAATCTAGGATTGGCCCAAAATGGGCTTAACTAGGTTTTTAGTCCACATGGCCCAATCCTTGGTCTTCCAAAGGGTCCACAGGGTTAATAATATTCTCGATTATGAAACTTAAATCCCATAACACTATAGTCTCCCAATGGAATATTTCTTATCATACATTTGATCAATATCAGTTTATACTTAATATCATGACCTAAACTATGTCTAGGGATCACAATCTATTAACCAGACTCGTCATGTTCTCTTCATTATTCTTCTTTGATTGTCCATTCATATCATCAAATTAACTTACAAATTCACATATTTAGATGATATTACAAAACAACCCCAATTGCATAAAAATATCTACATTCTTTTTCCCTTAAATCCAAATATCATGACAATTGAATGGAACCTTTCAAATCAATCCTATATTGATTTAATCAATAACCTAATCATGTGTTTGAAGGTTCCAAAATTGGGTGTGACAGATGGGTGCCTTGAGAGGTGAAGATAAACCACCGATAGGGATTTACAGTTGATGATAGAGGAAATATTTATGTTTGTAGACACTATGAGCATGGATATAAGTAAAATAACCAAGTTAGGTGATTTTTAAACTTGCCATGATAACAAAAAAAAATTTGATCAGATAGTATAAGAGTTTATGTCTTTGATGTTATTGAAATAATGGTTTATATTTCTATGAGTATGTTCATATTTTTTCCAACTATCACATGTTTTGTAACGTCCCCAGATTCCAATGTCTCGAGACTTAGAAGGCATGAGAGAACAAATATGAAAACATTAGGCATTGTATTAAAGAGAGATGTCAAAGTAGAATGCACATACATGAACACAAAACCATAAGAATACACCATAAACAATATCAACGTTCAACTCGTATATTACAAAATGAATTATTACAACTTTATTTACATATTGAAAAGAGAATTTTACACAAGTCTGGACATGTATGCTAATAGGATCTCACAAAATAGGTACAAACTATACCAATGCTCACTCCTCGTCTTTTCTCCAATGCTAGCTCTGAACCTAAAACATACATGAAACAACGGATCAACACATGAGGTGTTGTGTATGTGGGTAAAATATACTTACTAATATGCTTGCATAATTGAAATAATTTGAGAAAGAAAATCAAGAGTAAAAGAAAATATTATTTTTTGCAAAAATTAGGTAAACACATATTTTTAGATGTCTTTCGATGCAACTGTACTACTAAGTGGTGTCACACTTCATTTTTCCCCGACCCTTGGGCTATGGGGATGTGCCGACCTTATATGTAGAAAGGGAGAAATAGAGAGATAGAGAATGTAAAGACTTAGTAGCTACAAACTGTCCATATTCTTTGTTATTCTTAGTAACATGGCGAATATCAATACTATAATCATAGTACATCCAAGCAATATTCTCAAATAGGAACATGCAACACATCATAGCTATTTCACACAAGAAATTTAGTATTATAATTAGATAGTTCACATACCTGAGTTCAGATATTCTTAACTTATCCTTAATCACATAGTAGTCTAGTCATCGCCTGATTAATACCAATTAATCATCATTAATAAATGTTTGTCATATTCTAGGTATTTTAGGTCCAAATTAGGTTTTTGTTCAAACCTAGCTTCAAGCTAAGATTGAACATATATCTAGTATTTTTGTATTGATCAATATGCTATAATCAGTCTGTGATTCAATTTTCATAATTGTATGATGATTGTAATATTTTCTAAAATTAATATGAGGCTAAAGCATCTAATTAGTCATTAATAAGGAAAGACCTAATATCTAGGCATAATAATCAGATCAAAGTCCAGATTTAGATTCAACATGATATTAGGGTTCGTAAGTATTTCTCTCAGATTTAATATCCACCTTATGCTAATTATATCATTTAAAACATCCTAAAAAGCATTATCATCTATATAAGAAATAGTCATTTAGATCTCTTCAAGAGACTAAATTAATGATTTACTAATAAAGGGGATATTCTTCTGAGAACAAGGCTATTTTTGAGGAATTTGAAGGCCAAGGGAGATATTTTCTATTGTTTTTGTAAGATAAAAAGGTATTATCATGGGTTAAACTGGGAATTACCTCATTGTGATTGAGTACAACCATCAAATATTGACCTTGTGGCTTGGATTTCCTCTACATCGCCCAATAAGGAAGGCACACAACTTCTCCCCTAGTTCACACTGGGCTAGGTGAACTGACTGGTCTAATAGGGTACTACACTCGGTCTATTCTTCTTCGTTCTCGTGGCTATCTCATCATGATTTATAGTGCCACTGTGGCCTGGGTTCGTGATGAGGAGTCTCACAAACTTTCAACACCCACCTAAGAGAAAGATGGGTACCTCAACTTCTAGCACAATCTTCACCAGGCTCTTGGTCATCTTCCTGCCTACATGAAGATCTGGGTTCTTAAGGCAATGAACTTGCTTGTATCAACACCATTATGATGGAGAGGAAGTGCAGAAAGTTGGATTCCCTCTAGGATGGGAAAGGGACTAGGATCACCACTGTGGCTTCTGACAACGACGACTTGTCGATGGATACTGCTCCTCGTTGTCTCTGTGAACCTGATGTCTATCATCGCCGAGGATATAAATAGGAAGAATACATGGTGGATGGAACTTCCCCACCTAAAGGTAAAGCCAGGTCTATCTTCTTTAAATCTTGTAGAATTGAGGAAGAAAGGTAACCAGGTCATGAACTCCATCCTTCTTCTGCTTTTCCTATCTTCAACCTTCCATCCTTGCTGCTAAGCCATCTCCAACAAGAAATGACATCATCCAACATAGCATGGAATCCTATACAGATCTGCATGGGAGTTCCACTCGAGATTCAAAGACACCAAGAAGAACTATAGAGTCATTTCAAATTGGGTAGAGGTCTTTGTAGGTGGTGTGAGTGTCTAATGCTCCTAACTAGACTCCACCTTGCCACCCTACCATATTGTTCGTCAGCCATGGTGAAGACTTCTGAACAACCATTGCAGCCTCCAAGCACATTATGCATCTAATCTTCTAACATTGATAAGGAAGGGGTGATGGCAATGGTTAAACAAAGAGATTTACCTGACTGATATTGAGGTACATGGATGAGTCCATCTTATCTCTACGGTTGTTGTTGCCACCAACAATGGATAAAGAAGGGGATGGTTGGGTTTTAGATCTCGTTGAATTCTTAGTTCTAGGAAATAGATGAGAGGTTGTTGGATAGATTCTTGGTCTTGTAGATCTAGTGGATCAATTCAAAGTGAACAAAAGGTCACCCGGTCTTCCTGATTAACTAACTAGTTGAATCATGCTCCTTTATAAGGGTATATCAATACCAATAAAGTACCTGACTTCTAGTAAACCTCAATTGTCCCTATTTCTTCCATGATTTCATCATTAACTATTACACAAGGTTTGTTGACACCAATATAAATCTTTAACACCAAATATATTTCCTCAGACAAGATCATTATTCACATGAATACTCACGCTAATGAATACAAAGATATACACCATGATTGAATTCAATAAATAGTAATAAATATCAATTATATCTTTAAGTACACATCTAAGTGATAAGGATCCATAATTGGAAGTACTAATTCCTCAATATGGGATTTTTTGTGTACAGATCATTCACGATACTTAAATACTATATTAGATATTTAAATGCAAAAACCGGGGTTATCACATTCACCCTACCTAATATCGAATTTTGTCATCAAATTTCAACTAATCTCATACTCCAACATTTTCTTTTACTATCTCTAGGACACCACTTCTAGGTGCCAAGGCTATCATATTTGGAACATAACCTAAGTTGTCATTTAGAGAATCTGGGGTGTACCCATCCCACCTTATATTAGTGAAAACATCATTTTTAGAGAATTGGTATCATCACTTAGTGTCATATCACATTGCATACTTATATTTTATGATTTGCATCCTCATAGTCACTTAAGGATAAGGGTTTTATTCATACATATGAAGTTAAGAAGGTACTACTCAAGGATTCATATTTCACCCTATTAATCATATGGTGATGTCAGGGTTTAATGCCATTATTTATTGGAACTATCAGATTTAACATGTTTAATGTGCTTTTTGATCAACATCATACTAGTATTTTAGCATTAGAGGGGATTGATCTTCACATTTACCTATTAGGTTTTCCGTTCTATTAAACAATAGTTATTCTCAACTTATAAGCATCAATTAAGAAGGATTGAGGTTAAGAACTATATTTTGTGATCATGTAATCTAATGATCAAAGGGTATCTTTATTTCAGTCTCATTATTTCAAACTTGCATATTGCATGTATGGTATGAAGGGAAAGAAAATATACTAAGTAAAGCTTATAATGATTCAAAACTTGAATATAACATGTATGATATAGGGAGGTAATGTAATATTAATCAAGCTCATATGAGTGACTCCTCTTATCTAAATCATCTATATAGCTCACGTGAGGTTTCTAGTATCATTTATTAAGAAGGAGAAGTGAAGGGAACAACATTTATGAGTATCTTATGCACAATGCATTTACTCTTTGGAACTAGATTTTCATATATCACCTCACTTGTAGCTAATGATGAGTTTCACAAACTTATGTCACTCAAGCTAGGACCTAACTCAGTCAAAGGACTGATTTCCACTTTATGAGTTTTCTACCAATAACATTATTTCTACCCAACTCTCACATATGGAATTTACATGAATCTTGCATAAGGAATCAACTCATCTACTCATGCGTAATCTATATTAGGACACATCACTTTTCATATATCACATGTTTTTCATATATTAGAGGTCAGGTCCTGTGACCTTCTCCCTGTGGGTCTCACTCACTCTAGAGTTCACCACATATCTCATCCGAACACTAGAGGTCCTTCTTTGTAAAAGATCTTGAGGCTCACACATATTCAACCTTGTCCTAACTTAGATTACTCACACAATGAAATCTAAGATACATCCATCATCATGATTCAACTCATATTTTCAAAATTAGACTTAGACCTCATATACAACTTGAATTGTTATAAAGAAACTTATATCATCAAAGAGCAAACTTAGATAAGATCATCCTTGCATATATCATCTACTCTAACCATCAAATATCTAATAAAGCTTTATACATCTAATCTAGATCTACTCTCTCTTCTAGATTGATGTGACTCCCTTTCATTTAGGTTGCATGACTACCTCCTACTCTCCTGTACAAGGGACATATTTTCATATTTACATATTAAAATAAAATATTGTATAGTTTTTCTCTGAGAAAGAAGATGTCAAAGAAAATAGTCGAGGCTCAAGTCGATCATAAAACAAAACTAAATCGGCAAAACTGAGTGTACCACACACAACAGAGAGTCTAGTTCCATGTCACCTACTGAAATGGTGAGAACAAGGTGTAGACTAGTGTAGCTACACAAATCATATGATCTCTATATGGAAAGGGTTTCACACACTTATCTAAACCTAGTTCTCAAACATCTAGGTTCTAACCTAGAGGATAAGTCAAACCTAGTTCCTATAGAACAACTTACTAAGGTTCTAGGGTTTCAAGTGAAAGGTGAAATTTTTGTTTTATGTTTCATGGTGAGCATTTGTCAGGTGTATCTATTGTTCATGATGTGATACCAACTGTAACATACCTAGATTCTAACATCTCAATACTTAGAAGATCTGAGAGGACAAATCCTAAAATGTTAGGAATTGTATTAGAGAGCATTGCTGAAGCAGAATATGCCTATATGAACAAACAATTATAAGCATACACCATAAACAATCTTAACATCTAACATGTATATTACAAAATTAATTATTACAACTTGATTTACATATTGAAAAGAGAATTTTACACACATCTCAACATGCATGCTAATTAGATCTTACACAATAGGTACAACCTATACAACTGTTCACTTCTCATCTTTTCTCCCATGCCAGCTCTAAACCTAAAACATACGTGAAATAGCAGATCAACACACAAGGTGTTGTATACGTGGGCAAAAGATACTTACTAATATGCTTGCATAATTTAAATAATTTGAGATAGAAAATAAATAGTAAAGGAAAACATCATTCAATGCAAAAATTAGCTAAACACATATTTTAGATGTCTTTTGATGCGATTGTAGTACTAAGTGGTGTCACACTTTATTTTTTCCCACCCCTTATGCTATGAGGATCCCTTCCCTTTAGGATATGGGTATGTGTTGACCTTATATGTAGAAAGGGAGAGATAGAGATAGAGATAGAGATAGAGAGAGAGAGAATGTAAACACTTTGTAGCTACAAACCATCCATATTCTTTTTTATTCTTAATGACATGGCGAAGATAAATATTATAATAATAGTATATCCAACAATATTATCAAATAAGAGCAAGCAATACAATGTAGCTATTTAAAACAAGAAAACTAGTCTTATACTTAGATAGTCCATGTACCTGAGTTTAGAGATTCTTAACTTATCCTTGATCACATATAGTCCGATCATCACCTAATTAATATCAATTAATCATCATTTATAAATGTTCATCATATTCTAGGTATTTTAAGTTCAAATTAGGGTTTTGGTCAAACCTAGGTTCAATCTAAGATTAAATGTATATCTAGTATGTTTCTACTCATCAATATGCTATAATCAGTTTGTGAATCAATTTTCATAATTTTCTGGTGATTGTAATATTTTATAAAATTAATATGAGGCTAAAGCATCGAATCAATCATTAATAAGGAAAGACTTAATATCTTGGGGTAATAATTAGATCAGAGTCCACATTTAGATTTGACATAATATTAGGGTTCATAAGTATTTCTCTCAGATTTAATATCCACCTTATGCTAATTATATCATTTAAAACATCCTAAAAGAAGCATTATCATCTATATAAGAAGTAGACATTTAAATTATCATCTATATAAGAAGTAGACATTTAAATATCTTCAAAAGAATGAATTAATGGCGTACTAATAAGGGGGTATTTTTTTAGTCCAAGGGTATTTTTGGGAGATTTATAGGCCAAGGGAGCTATTTTCTATTTTTTTGTAAGATAAAAGGTATTATCACAGATTAATCTGGGAATTACCTCTTTATGATTAAGTACATCCATCTGATCTTGACCTTGTGGCTTGGGTTTCCTCCACTTCACCCAAAAGGGAAGGCATACATCTTCTTCCCTGACTCACACTAGGCCAGGTGAACTGAACATTCTAACAAGGCACTAGGCTTGGTCTATTCTTCTTCGTTCTTGTGGGTGTCTCGTCTTGATTTCCCACACCACCATGGCTTGGGTTCATGATGAGGAGTCTCACGATCTATTAACACCCACCTTGGAGATAGATGGGTACCTCAACATACAACATGGTCTTCACCAAGCTCTTGGGCATCTGCCTACCTACATGAAGATTTGGGTGCTTGGGCAGTGAACTTGCTTGCATCGACACCATGGTGATGGTGAGGAAGTGCAGATAGTTGGGTTTCCCTCTAGGATGGGAAAGGGACTAGGATCACCATCGTGGCTTCTGATAATGATGACTTGTTGATGGAGACAGCTCCTCATTGTCTCTGTGAGCTCGAAGCCCGCCATCGCTGAGGATAGAAACAAGAAGAATACATGGTGACTGGAACTTCCCCACCCAAAGGTAAAGCTGGGTCTATCTTTGTTAAACCTCATCGAATCGAGTAAGCAAGGTAACCAGGTCATGAGCTCCTTCCTTCTTTTTCTTCTCCTATCTTCAACCTTCCATCATCAATTATCACCGTTGCTTCTAAGCCATCTCCAACAAGAAATGACATCATTCAACACAGCCTGGAGTCCTATACAGATCTGCATGGGAGTTCCACTCAAGCTCCTGAGATCTCAAGAAGATCTGTAGAGTCATTGAGATTCAAGTAGAGGTTTTTGCAGGTGGTGTGAGTGTCTAATGATTCTAACCCAACTCCACCTTGCCTCCCTGCCATACTATTCTTCAACCACATGGAATACCTCTAAATGATGATTGTAGCCTCAATCATAGGACGTATATTCTGACACCAATTGAGAAGGGGTGATGACAATGGTTAAGCTAGGATATTTACCCGACCAATACCGAGGCACATGGAGGAGTCCATCTTATATCTATGGTTGCTATTTCCAGCAATGATGGAGAAAGAAAGGGATGGTTGGGTTCTAGATCTTATCAAATTCTCAACTCTAAGCAACATATGAGAGATTGTCAGGTAGATTCCTGGTCTTATGGATTTAGTGGATCAATTCAAAGTGAACAAAAGGTCACCCATTCTTCCTGATTAACTAATTAGTTTAAGCGCACTCCTTTATAAGGGTACATCAATACTAATAATGTACTTGACTTCTAGTAAACCTCATTTCTTCCTTGATTTCATCATTAACTATTCCACAAGGTTTGTTAAGACCGATATAAATATAAACATCAAATATAGATCCTCATATAAGATCAATGTTCACATGAATACTCACACTAATGAATATAAAGATATATACCATGATTGAATTCAATCAGTAGTCATAATCATCAATTGTACATTTGAGTACACATCTAAGTGATAAGGATCCATAATTGGAAGTACTGATTCCTCAATATCGGATCATTTGTGCATAGACCATTCATGATCCTCAAATACTATATTGGATATTTAAACACTAAAATTAGATTTATCACATGTTTCCATAAGGGCATTTATATTGAGAATCTTACTAAACTTGTTGTTGACAATTTTATCTACACCCTCATATTTCTTGTGGCCACACATACGATAGTCTCAAAACATAGGTCAAAGAAAAAGCACAATTGTGCAACTAAAATATATCAAATTTTAAATTTGTACTTGACTACAAGAGACATTCACAATAAGATATTGATCTATCATAGTAGATGGTGCCGAGCACAGTGATAAGGGTGAAAATTATATAAGAAACTAGAAATATTAGCTCAGTTTAGTCAAAACAACAGTTTGAACTGAGTGTCTCAATATGGAACTAAGTAACCAAAAAGAGAGAAATCTAAAGCTTTTTTTTGTCTACCATAACTCCTTTTCCTTTTTTTTTGTATTTTTAAAAAGGTTGCATTGCAAAAAAAGAAGAAGTAAAATTGTACACAAGGATACCAATTCTCCTATTTATTTAATTGACCACAAACTGACCTAGGTCAATCCATACGTTCAATTTGATGAGTCATTACTATTTTTTCTTAATAAATACTTGAATCCCAAACAATCCCATGACTCAAATTTCATAGTATATCTTTGATATGACAACTAATACATGCCAAGGCCTAAAAGAATGAAAATAAGTATGCGTGAGCTATAAATTATACAAATAGAATGATAAGAGAGAGTTTTGAGAAAAAGGAGGTAGTCTCTATAGACAAATTTATAAGACCAGTAGGTGGACTTGATTCTTCTGAATAGCAGCTTAACAAAGAAAATCATGAGTAGTAACAACTCAACGGAGACAACAAAGCTCTAGGTGTAAGGCTTTTACAAATATATCATCATCTTATTTTGAAACCAAGTTAGAGACCAATCCAACCTGAAGATAAGATAGTCAGAGAAGAAAAATAACAACATGATACCCATGTACCCTTCAGCATAAGATATCCAAAGAAAAGCACTAGGATATCCCAGAGAAAGTCTGAAAAAGAACTCAATCAAAATAAGAACTCCATTTGATAACAACCATCCATAATATCAACAATAGAAAGAGGTAAGCCGTCCACATAAATAATAAGCAAGATAGAAAACTTTATGCTTCAACAGAGGCCAACAAGAGCAATCTAAGTTATGAAACCTAAACAAATGTAATTAAAATTGTGATAAATTGAAACTTTGATTGGGGTTTGCCAATTAGGCTTACTCTCATGCAACGATCTCTTCTATTCTATATTCTAAAATATTCATTTTCTAACAATCATCAACCATATATAACATCTTACTTCACTCAATATTACGGTAGCTTCATATCATAGGGTGCCTCTTTCTCAACATGCCAACTGAAAATTAAGAACAAACATATGACTGTCATTATAGTGATATCTCACTCTCACTAATTTCACTATTCCAAACTCTCGATCGGGATAAACTCATTCTTTCAAGTTTATTCAGATCAATCATCAGAAGAAGGTAATTGATCAAACAAGTGATGAACTAAAATAAAATTAAGGAAACATGCTTGCAAGATGTATACTATAAAGAAGAGGAATGGTTACATGGTTGGGAGGGCTTGGAGACTACCCCCAATCCAAGTTTAAGAGGTTTCTCCATTAATGGTGCAATTAGACAATATCAAATTACAACTTGACATGTCCATTTCCTTCTAAGGTAAAAATATAAAATTGAAAGATTAAGGCAATAGGTTGATTACAAAGGGTAGATCCTTAGATCTATCCACCTTTCATATCATGAATTAGCTCATGTGATCATTTGGACTCCAAGGGACCAATATGATATATTGAGGAGCAACTTGTCAATCACCCTCATTCCTAGTTGAAGGTTGTTCTTCTCAAAAGATACTTTCTCAAGGTGGCAACTGATCGAACTAGCAGATGAAAGACTAAGTGGAAAAGGAGATAGGTTGATCACTTTCATGATTGAATGGACTCACTCGAGTCTTTGACTTGTGGAGCAACGTCTTCACTTGTTGGTCAAAGTCAAGATGCCTCAAAAGTGAAATATGAGGGTACTATTTATAGGTAAGAGTCATATTCAGGTTGAATGTCAATTGATCCACGTGGTAGTAGAGATTTAGCCTTTGACTATCGACATGCTAGATTGATCGCCTTTAGTTGATGCATTGGGATTGATCAAAAGGTGTGATACCTGTATTTTTTTTGATTTAATTATCTTATCATGCTTTGGACATGAATGATGTATGTTGAGGCTATCAACCATTTAGGTCAATCAACGTCCCTCAATTAGATGGGTCGATGATCTTTTTTGAACATGACCAAGGTAGTTTGAGAGGAATTCATTTGTCTTGTTCATTGATTTATCTTTGAATTTGATTGTCTTCTTTATTTGTCCAATTGCAGAATGATGATTAAGATGATCAACCGTTCATTTATTTGATTTCCTCCCTTTGAGTGATGATCAATCGGAAGAGTTTCTTGATAATTACATAATAGAAAGAATGAAAACACAAGTATTATGTTCATAACTCAGATTGATTTCTAGGAATATAAGGCATAAAATATTCAAAAAATTGGACGTTATGAACCTCCCACATTACAGTCAAGTTTGCTGAGATAGTCATCAAGATTGATAGACATACTAGTAAGGAGCTCGAGAAGGATCCTAAGTACTTGAAGAACAATGTTTCATGGTTTGTGAAGATGATTCCCATCACGATCAAGTTATTGATGTTAAGTTAAGAATAAAAAATATGTAAATATGAGAACATGCAGTTCACATGTATACCTTTCTATTTTTATCAAGAAAGATAGTCAAATGATGTAGAAATTATTGTACTTAGCAAAATGCTGAAAGAAAGAGTGCGTCTCATGTGTTGTAGATAATGAAAGGGGGTAAGGTGAAATGTCCTATCATGTAATTTGCATTCAATTATATATTAAAATGATTGAAATTCAAAATATATATTCTTATAAATGTGAGTTCAAATTTCAAGTGGTGCTTATTTATAAAAATCCAGGCAATGGATGGACTGTAAACTGAATTGTTCAAAATCATGAAACTTTTGTCATACATAATAAGTATGCCATTATAGTGGTATTTTTTTATACACAATGAAGGTGGTAGAGTTCTTGCCGGGTATAGCAGTTTATTTTCCATGTTGCTAACAACTCAACTTCATAAAACAAGAGCTTGTCTTCATTAGAGAGACAAAGCTCAGTTAATGCAACATGATGTCTATATTCTAGAAATAATTGAAGGATTTGTAGTCCCTCCATATTATTGTACCTCTATAGATAAGATATTTGATATCAATAAAGCAATCTCCTTTACATTTTCTGAAAGCTTTTAGAATATCCAGGTATCCTAGAGCTTGGCCAATAATATTGGTGAGGCCACCCACATAAATGCCATTTTTTGATCAGGGATCAAATTACATTTGTCAATTAATAATGTACTAATATTTATGGGTTCTCCATCTATGACACATTAGAGTATATGAAGATCTTTTTGTGGTTACTTCTAATTTCAGATTTCATGAAAATTACATTGGCGATGATCTTATGGATCATAAGCCACAAGCCAGAATGAAAGTTAATGACCTTTGAAGAGATGGATCTATATCATGGCTGTCCATTAAGTTTTTCCCAGAGCTTGTTAACATCAAAAATAGGTTCGTACCTTGATAATATGCTAGTATTTGCAGCCTTAGTTTCCTCTTCGTCACCACAAAAAATTTCCTTCAACATTTTCTCTATGATGTTGTGGTCCTTGTTGAAGAGACAAGCTTAAATTTTATAGCGGCCTCTACATTTATTTCTATTAGTTAGCAAGACTAGAATTTTTAGGAGGGAGGGCATGAACTCTTATGTTTGTTTTGTGTAAGATCATGTTATTACAAAACATATAGTAGAGATGTTTTATCCTTTTAGAAGGGTGTATACCCAGTCCAAAATTGTTAACTGGTGTATAGTATCATCGTCTACAAAGCAAGTTTCCTTGATAGCTTTTTTAGTCATGCTTGTGAAGGACACCTTATTAGAATTGTCTTTAGCTTTAAAGACACCATGTTGGAGGTCTTATCTGGGAACTTGTTATCTCATTTGATAGTTAGGGACTTGTAGATCAACGACGAGTGGTTGCTCAATCCTTAGTCACTTGTTTAGGTTGCTAGTATATAGTGCAATGTAACATATTTTTTCATCACCCATTATTATGTATGTTCCTTATGGATGGTCACATGATCACTCCCCTAAGATAGGGAATCATATACCATGCATATGGAGATGCAACTGTCTCTGTTGAGGTGATTTCTTTGTTAGAACAACCATGAGTATCATTCTCCTAGTGCACACCATTTGTAGGTTCTTAAGGGAAAATTGGTAGTGGTTGACTTTATTAAGTTGTGAAAATATCATAAGAAGCTCAATCAAAATTAGATATGTGGAGGCCAATCAAGGTAGTTCTAAGGTTGATAGGTATGACTAATCACATAGGTCAATATGCCAATTCAAAAATAGTCATACTTAATAATGTGGGATGATCGATTGGAAGAGTTCGATCATTCTTTTATTCAAGGTTCCACAATGAAGGTCGATATATTTCGAGTTTTATTACTCATAATCCCTTGAATCATAAATGTTTGACATTAGTTGAGTTGGGCCATCGAGTAGAAAGTGAAATTGAGTTCGCAGTTGATTGATTTGAAATGTGAGGTCGATTGTCTAGAATCAAAGTGCAACCACTACACAGATAAGATAAGTCCAAGAGAGGAGAGTTGTTGCTTATCCCCTCCTTTTTATAGTTGATGCAATTAGTGGGAGGGGTGGCTATCTGTTTGACACATGTCCATTAATGTGTCAGATGGCCAGTCAATTGGAAGAGATCGATCACTAGAGGTCGATTGTAGTAATGGGTGAATATTTGATTGACATTGGCCAAGAGGGGACCTCAGCCATTAAATTTACTAAGAGGAGCTTATAAATGATTGATTAATCTCAAGGTCAATTGGTTGTAGGTTAAAGCTAAGAAACATAGATTGATAAAAAAGGAGTATAGCAAAAAATGATATTGATTGAGCACATGATGTAAACCAAAACTTAGAAATAAAAGCAAAAAATAAAAGTTAAATAAGATAGAGAACTTGTTTGCCTCCCAAGAAGTGCTTGTTTAAATTTGATGAGCTTGACCCTTGGTTCATTTACTTGAGGTGGTTTGGATCAAAAATCTCTACAATAGCTCTTTATGTGAAAGTTTCATCTTCATAGTACTTTCTTCAGATCATGTCCATTGAATGAGAATGTTCTGGATTTGCTAATATGGATTTTTGTCATTCTCAAGGGATGAATTTTTGCTCCTAAGAAAGGCCCTGACAAGTGTGACTGTAACTTTCCTAGAAAAAGTGTAATGTGAGAGTTAAAAAGTAGGACTTTATCTCCTTGGATGATGTCCATGATATTGATGTGGGGATCATGCCATATACTGGTTCATTCTTTGTAGATTCTTTTATTTTTCGTATGCATGCAATCAAAGCTCATAAAGTTTGGGTAGTTGCAGAAATCACTTCTTCTTAGGTAGTTCAGGATCCATGTTGAGATTTTTGATTTCCCAAAAATCCTTGTGCTCGAGATCTAATGGTAGGTGGCACAATTTCTATAGACCATATTATAGGGGTGTGTGCGAATAAGTGCCTTGAAAGTTGTGTGATATGCCCAAAGTACATCATCAATCTTGGCATACAAACCCTTTTTGGATTTTCCAACAATTTTATTTAGGATCTAGTAAATATGATGATCAGAGAGTTCATCTTGTTCAAATGTTTGTGACTAATATGGGATGAAGACTTTGTCTCTTATTCCATATTTTTTTCTTCCAGTAATGCCTCTAAATGTTTATGGAAAAATGAGAGCCATTGTCACTTATCATGGTACTTGGTATTCTAAACAGGGGAAAGATGATCTTATTGAATATTTTCATTATGATCTTGGAATACCAAGTAGGTGAGGCCAAAGATTCTACCCACTTGGACACAGTCTAAAACCATGAGACTATGTTGGTTTTGAAAAGAAGACAAGAATGAGTCCATATAATTGATTCCCCAGATGTCCAAAATATCAACCTCTACCCAGTTGATAAGGGGTACTTCGTTGCATTTGATAATGTTTCATGTACGTTGACACAAATCATATACCTTGACAAAAACTTGTGAATCCTTGAAAATTGGCCACCACTATAAACTAGCATTTAAGACCTTTGTAGTTGTTTAATTTGGTCTGAGATGTATATGGAGATGCATGACATTTCTCTAGAAGTTCATCTGGGACTACAACGTCAGTACAGATTGTTCACACATCTTTTGAAAAGTAGTGGACCATCCCACTAGTAATTCTTCAAATTAGTGAAGAACTTCTCCTTATCTCTAGCGAACCATGGCATAATATGGTTAACCGTTCATACTACCAATAGAAGTTTGTAGGAGCCATTGATGGACATGGATTCACCATTATTTATGTAGATTCTAGAGAGGAAATTTGCTACAATATTTTCTGTACCTTTCTTTCCATGATTTTATGATCAAATTCTTGAAGCAAGTGTCCACCTTTTCAATTGAGGCTTTGAAATTTTCTTGGTCATGATGTATTTGATTATGACATGATCAATATAGGTTGTCACCTTCATGCCTAACATATACAAGCATAATTTGTGGAACACATAGATGATTTCAAGCATCTCCTTCTCTGTAGTGGTGTATATTATCCATGATCCATCTAGGGTTTTGCTTGCATAATAATCACATAATATTTCTTGTCCTTTTCTACCATTATTTTGATCTAATTATTAAATCATTACCATCACACATGAGTTTAAAAGGAAGGTCCTAATTGAGAGCTTTAATGATAGGTATTGACATTAACTCATTCTCAGGGTGTGAAAAGCCTTGCGACAATCCTCATAAAACACAAAAGAAGTGTCTTTAACCAACAATTTTGACAAGGGCTTAAATATCATGGAAAAGTCTTTAATGAACCTATAGTAATACCCAACATGGAGAAAGAAATTATGTATTGATGTCATAAAACATGGTGGTAATAGTTTGGAAATTGCCTCAATTTTGCTTTTATCAATTTTGATATCTGCTTCAGAAACGTTATGCCATAGTATGACCCCTTCATGTTCCATGAAGTCAAATTTATCCCAATTTAATACTAATTGTTTCTCTTCACATCTCTTTCAAAGTAAAGATAATTTCTTTATGCAAATATAAAAAAGGAAGCATGGGGTGAGAAGTCATCCATGAATAATTATGTGATTTCTTTGATGAAATCAGAAAAATAGCCATCACACACCATTATAATGTGTTGGGGTGTTTCACAATCCAAATGATATTCTTCGAAAAGCATGTGTCCTATAACCACATAAATGTCATCATTTTCCTGATTATTTGGATTTATAGGCACTTGATAGAATCCAAATTAATTATTTAGATAATAAAAGTGAGAATGGTGTGCTGGGCATTCCAGGATTTGGTCTGTAAATCGAAGAGGAAAATGTTCTTTCTTTGTGGTAAAAGTCAACATACAATAATCAATGCACATTTTCCATCTTGTTACTGTTCAATTTTTCAAGTCCTGACAGTTGCTTCCCCTGATTAAGTTCATTCCTCCTTTCATATGGATCACATGAAATGGGCTAACAAATTGTTGTAACCGATGGCATAGATGATCCTAGTGTCATAGAGATTGATGACTTCCTTGCAAACTACTTCTAGGACTTTGTCATTTAATTTTGTATGTCATTGGACCCTTGTTTTATGATTTTTCTTCAAGGTTGATGTGATGCATACAGATTGTTAGAGTAAGTCATTTGATATATTCACCCATAGCCTTTCTTCTCGATTTGAGTTGGCTAGTAATTGATTATGTTGATTGTCTAGAAGGTCATAATTCACTATAAATGGGTCCTCCCTTCTTTGTCTAGAGATTCATACTTGAGTCCTTCGAGAAGGGGCTTTACCTCAGGAAGTGGCCTCAACTTTGATTTGCCTTTAGTCATCCTCTACAAAGACATGCAATTTTCTATTTTAGTAGATTCTTCTCTATTGATATCTTCTTACTTGTATGCATCAAGATAAGTGAGGATCTCATCTACTTAGGGATGAGTAAACCCAAAAAATGGGTATGTACGTGCTCTTATGAGTGGTTCACTATTGTGTTATGCTCCTAGATTTCTACACAGAGCTAATTATAGAAATCCAAAAAGTAGTTAGATTCTATCAACAATGGCCACTTCATTTGGTCCATAACGTTGTAGTATATGGGTTTGTTACCGACTCATATGGTAATAACACACCCTACTACATCCACAAAGGCACATTTTGTTGAAAGGAAGGGTCTTCTAAATATTATTGGGCATAAAGGATCTTCAAGAGTGTTACTGATAACTATATCACAAGGGATGAAGAATCTTACGATTATAATAGGAATGCCATTAATAATGCCCACATGTTTGGTATGCAATTTATCTACCAACTGAATCCACAAACTAGCTTTGGTTATATGACTCAAACCCAACATGTTTTCCAATGAATGTGGTATGAGTCTAATGATGGTGCCTTGATCAGCCACACCGTATCTATTTAAGGATCCCCACTGTGGAAAGGAATTGTGAAGGCTCCACGATCTTTTTGTGTGGTTGTCATGGTGGCTTGGATGAAAGTTTATGGCCATTCAATTTATCCAAATTGTATCTATCTCTCCATGCATTCGTTTCTTTGTAATGTGGTCCTTGAGAAACTTTGTGTAAGTTGGCATCTCATCAATGGCATCAAGGAGAGGGACATACAAATGGATTTTTCTGATTGTATCCATAAACTTGTTGTATATTGTCTCAAGTTGGGTATTAACTAGCCTATGAGGGAACTTTCTTAGGGTGTATGGGGTTCAATATCCTTTTGTAAAGAAATGTTAGATGCATTAATTCCTTGCATAATCATTATCACCCTAGGAGTTTTGTATTTAGGGTTCTTAGGCTCGTATGCATTTCAAGGTTGCTCTTTTTGATGTGTAGTGTGCAGAACGGTGCCAGATCATAGAGTGGCCATCTTTACTTACTCATGGTTCATGGGGTTCTGATATGTGCATGATGGAAATTGCCCCTCTAGATTTTTAATAGAGGCTTCTATCAAGTTAGTTGTTGATCAATCATTCTATTATTGTTACAGATAATTGATTTGTGCATTTAATGTTCCCATTTAGGTACACATAGTATTCATTAGTTTTTTGTTACTTAATATGTCTTGTTCAATTTGTTCTCTAATAGAATTTAGCTGGTTGATAAAGTTCTATTGTTGGAAGAAAGAACTTCCTCTTTATAGCCCATTCAAATTGGCTTGTTGATTTTGCATCCTACTTTGCTAAAAGTTGTTAAAATTCTTGAAACCTGGTGAATTCTGACCTCTTCTAGCAGAGGGGTTCACTTGGCCTCTCGATGTGTTTTTGGTTGTTGATTTGAGAGTTGGGAGTTTTCAACATAGTGGTGTTTCTATGTGAGAAACTTAAGGAGCATTGATCAGCCTAAATCACACATCAAAAAAGAGAGAAAATCTAGAGTAGTCAAACTCTTAAATTTATGATCCGACACTCAGGCCCCCACAACTATTATACGAGGTCTGATGTAGTGAATCATGATCATAGGAACAAGGAGTGGTAAGTGATAAGAACATAGAAACTTGTCTCAGTTACACCAATTAAAGAATGAGATTAAGTTTGGTGTTCCTTAGGGAACGATGTTACTTCAACCAACAAAGAAAATAAAATAAGTAAAATAAAGAAAAAAGTAAAATAGGAGGATAAGAAGAAACAAAGAGTGCTATAACAAATATGGATGGGAACTTGGATTGGGTTTCACCATCTAAGTCCTATCACCAAGATGCAATACTCACACCCTTTGTATACACCTAGCAAGATTAAAGCAATCATCATCTATGTTTATTCCCTCCTCTCTTGAGCTTAGGATATATCAGATTAAAGCAATAATCATATATGTCTATTCCCTCTTCTCTTGAGCTTAGGATATATATATATATATACTATAAAGGGTTGTTTCTCTCTCGGGATGGTGAACAAACTATCACAAAATATAACCATATGACCATTATCTTAAGAATTCCAACATTCTCACATATTCATGGAACCCCATAACACCTATATAAGGCTATTACTACTCTTTTGAGGCACTCACAATCAATCATCACAACATGGTAGCTAATCATACAAGTGAAGCATTCAAGACCAAAAGTATGGAAATAATCATTGATAAGAGCATATATTCAAGGGATATAAGTATTTACATGTTGGGAGAGCCTTAGTGGCTACTCCCAACCCAAGCTTTTCATTTAGCCACTCATGTTGGTGAGTAGCGTTACAAATGTAAAAATGTAATGAGACATGAGAGAGAAAGATGAAATGATGAAGAAGATGGAGGTAGATGAAGAGATCTATAGGGGAAGGAGGAGAGTACACCAACTGTGACCACAAATAACCAACGTTGATGCACATATTCTTATGATCTAGATTTGGAGTAGGTGTGAGGGGTGACTAGTCCTTCTTTTAACGAATAGGTCGATGAGGTTGGTGATTGCATGGATCCTCTCTCTCCTCTGGACTTTTGTCTTCAGAGATCTAAGAATGATGAAATGGCTAATGGATGGGGGCTTTGTAATGTAGCAACACTTCGTTGTCTCTCCCTATGTCATGACTCCTTTCATGTATGAAGTGGTCGACTATTTATAGGCATGAATCTTGAGGCAACCAACTTAAGCTCACCAGTCAATGAGACTATTGTGGGCTTTTTAGTCACCGAGATGTGCTATTCGGTGGAATTACAAATTCAAAGATTGACGAGATTTGTTGGTTACTTAGAATTGTTGTCTCCAGTGGTCACTTGGATTGGTAGTCACCAACCATGTGGTTCAATGTCACTGAAGGGGGAGGCTAGTAATCATTGATGAAGAGAACTGGTCACTCACTGAGATGTTGGTGATTGCTGACATGATGTAGGGTCATCGATCGCTGAGGTAAAGGAATGTCAGTGACTATCGAAGCATGAGGTCAACAATGATTGGTCAACATAGGCATGACTTTTGCTTAAATGTGGCATTATCAATGCTTGCTGAGATCCAGGTCCACTTCTGATGATGTTCTGTGTAAATCAAAGACAAAGAAATGAATAGGTGGTAATATCAAAACTTTCCAAAACAATTGAATTTATCTAAGTAAAAGATCATTAAGATGATAATGTAAGGATAAAACAAGCACTCAAATATTCACAAAATCAGATGTTATCAACCCCCCTGAACTTAGATTGTAGCATGTCCTTAGGCTAACAAGTATAATTAAAGTATCAAACAACTTAAGAGGGATTTATTAGATTATTTTTTTTGTGAGTGTTAAGAATGTCATTACGTCAGCCTTAAGTTGAGACATATTCATCATGACTCAGTGTTGTCAATCCAAAGACTCTCTCTCTCTTAGATCTGGAGTTGCGATACTCATATTGTTTGCTACAACCTTCTTCTGATGAAGGATTTCTCTGTCGTGATACACTGATGCTCTTTTTCTAAGCCATACTCACACAAGGTTCTAGATGAGGTATCTTTCATGCCCAACCATTATTTTTTTGAGGATCCTAGATATTGTGTTGGGGTAGGTTAAAGCTGTAGTGTTTCTTGCTTCTCTTAGGTTCACTCAACCATACTTACTGTTGTAATGACAATGTTACCCAATTGGGTCCTAATGTAATGTTAGGTGGTTGTGTGAGGTTCCCTTCAAAATCTGGGTGTATAAAAGTTTGGCTTCTAGTGTCCACTACCGGGCATGACATATCTGCATTCTTGAGTGCAACAATACACCGGCCGAGTGAAGACTTTCAACATCTTACTGGGAACAACTCTCATGATTTAATTCCACTCAACTTTTATTCTTTCTCATAGTCTTGGTGTGTTAGGATTTTGTTTCCATGATGGTTTTGGGCCTCCAAGCCTCTTTTGATCCCAAAGAGTGGATTTCTACACTAGAAGGGGTAGTTGCTTCATCCTTGCCAGGATTGTGTGCTTTCCTACATGTACTTGAGAACAAGGTGATGAATTAGGAGTATATTAAACAGATTCCTCCTTACCTTTAGGATTCACCTTAGAAGAACAAGCATCCTTGTGCATTTTACATTATCTTGAGGTAAGGCTGAAGTTAAAACATTATTACACTTGAATTTTCAGGTAAATTAAATATCCCAAGTCCATCATTCTTGAAATAATTATGCTAAGAGTTATCTTGAAGACAAGTAAGTCTAAGAATGGGAGTGATGATTATATCTAGGAAAATTAGATCCAAAATTTTCTTATTCAATTTAATTCCAATAATACTTGTAGTTTCTATTCATTTTTTTTATTTTTCCAAATTTCTCACAAAAGGGGCGCATGTGCAAGATCAAGATTTATAGAATAAGAAGATAGGCAGACATAATTGAATAGGAAGAGGGTATGAGAGTAGTACCTTCCACGCCCATTTATAACCCCTCAAACTTATCATGCACTCCATCTTGGAGTGTCAAAGATGGAGGTTGGAAATAAACAAGAAAAGTTTACCTTTCATGCCTGAGTTCTTTGGTGGCCCAACTAGAACACATCAGCGTGTCGATGTGGAATCCTCGGAGCATGTGGTACCACTCTTGCTGCATACTTTTGACCTTCACTCCCAGTTATGCCAAAGATGACATCCAACAAAGGTAGTGGAAACCACAATTGTTGGATTTTTGATCTATTGAGGGTTTATATAACAGAACTATGGTTTCTTAAAGTCTTTAGTGGGGTTGTTCTGGTATCCTCCACCATGGTCTTATATCATTGCAATTATTTCATCTGTACAAGTTTGTGCTTTCTCCTTTGTGATGCTCTTTGGTGTGGTTGCATAATTGTACTTCTTCAAGGAGAATGCCACATCAAAGATGTTGTAGAGGAATACAGTTTTTGCCTTGATGTTCATTTCTAGGAGCATCCAATGATTGTCGTGTAGGAGTGGAAGAAAGATGAACTCTGGCAGCAAACTTTGTAGGTGTTGAAACAATCACTCTTTTTCATCAAATTCTTTATCTTTGATGATATCCTCTGCTAACATGAAGTATGCCATGTGTGCATTAGGCATACCATCTCTAAGAAGGGATTGGTAGGCCATCGTTACCCTCATGGTCATATAAACATTTTACCATAGTGTGTCGGGGAGATCATCCTTTAAAATGCATATGCTTTTTCTTTCAAAAACCACTCCCCCAGCTCGTCATCTGCTTTCAAGATCTTCATTATTATTTACATCAACTCTAGATATAGGTCTTCACATGACCATCTTTCAATGTTTGGGAAGTTGGCTTCAATTGTCCCAGCTGGCCCTTCAGGCCTTGCTTCTTGCGGTTCTTCTTCCTCAATCTCACCCTCCTCTTGCATTGTTGTTTCTGGTTGTGCTGACTTTGAGATGGTTGAGGGGGCTGAAGTCACTGAGATTGGCTGAGTCTAGGTTACATGTTGGTCTGTATTTTCCTGTTCTTTGGGCATACACTCATCTTGCCTTCATTCATTTGTTTTCCATCCCACCTTCCATGTTGTTGTGCATTCTGGTTTAGAAGGATCTAACAAGACTAACTTCTATTATCCATGCCACCATTGTTTATCAGGAAGTGGCACCCCTATATATAGTCTACAAGGTACTACTTCTGGATGCATCGTCAGGTCATTGAAGAAACGATGGACATAACGACGTCCATTGCGTATATAGCTCGAAGTCTGTGCAAGTCTTCAAGGAAGAGATTCTTGAAGGGTATGCCTTTATTAATAACTTCCATAAGGTGAAGTACGGTGAATATGCAATCTCCCGACCCTTTTTCTTCGTGAGGGACTTTAGTGTTGATAGTGAAAATTTTCCAATTGCTAACATGACAAGCACCTTCTTTCTAAATGGCATGTTGAAGTCTAACTAAGACTTTTTGAATGTCACACACATCTTTGCTCTTGAATACCAGGGCAGTAGAGGGTAGCTTTATGCTACAACTATAGATTGTCATTGCCTCTTGTATAAATCGATTACTGTTAGCGCCTAGTGGTTAACTGTTCACTATTGGCAACATGATGAATCTTGTCTCTTATCTTTCCATAGATGCATGGAGTTCTCTTACAAATTCAAAATCATATTTTCCTTCGTACAACTATTTTTGTAAATCATTTGTGTCATTGAAGATAGGTTGTACCTTGTCAGGATGAAGGAACTCCTCTAGCACCATTTCACAGAGCACCTTGAATATTCTTTTGTGTATCCTTTCTTTTCTTGAAAAGATACCTTGGAAATGATCTCCGGTAAGGATCCCCGTGTCATTGTTATTGTAGACTATGTCCGTGCATGGAGACTATTGTAACATCCCTGACCTGGGTTATGCTTTAACCCTAGGTTTTTTGCTTAATAAAGTTGATTAGATGCTTGCTCTTATCTTTTGAAAAGTAATTAAGGCTTAAGAGGAACTTATATTTCAACTTTAGTCCATTTTGAATAATGTTGAAAATAATATTTTGCTTGTTTTGGACTAAAGTGCAAATTACCCAAGTTGAGGGGTTAGATTGCAAATTGTGCATGATAAGATGTTCCTCATGTGTTGAAGAATCATGAGAATGAAGATGATGTAGAGGAATAGCTAGTGAAAGCCTGGGTACCAAGAAAGAGCTGATTAAACAATGTTTGTTCATTAAAACCTAGTTTTGGTGGTCTCATTTGAGCTACATTGAAGGAGAGAGAATCTTGATATTAAAATAATCAAGATTTAAGCATAATTGAAACCTTAATTCAATTTAATGCAAAAAATAATTATATTAATTGGATTGCCCTTCAATCAAAATTGAAATGGTTGAAAATATATATATATGTGGACGTCCTTGTGCCTTGCAAAGGCAAATGAAATATCTACGTGAGTGGAGAACCCACTCACATTAAGATAAGAAAAAGAAAAATCCACTAACTTTAGGATATTAATATTATAAGGGTTAAGGTGCTTAATTTGCTTTTATTTAAATCATGGATAATTGAACAGAATAAGAGTCAAAGATGATAGCCTCGTCTCTAAGGAAGAGAAAGGGGCAAGTGGAAAGAAAAAGGAAGAGATAATTCCTACTTTCTCTCTCTTAAATGAATTTTCAATAAAATTCACATATATGCTCCTTTAGCCATAGAATGAAAGGGTAATTTCGAATCCACTTCTTCTCTTTGCTTGCAAAACGACAAAGGAAGATTTGGAGGATCAGGAGGATAACCCCCAACCTGTTTATAAGCTTCTCGACTTCCTTTCACCTTGAATTCATGGTGGAAATCACAAAACAATGCATGATTTCTTCTTATCTCGATCCCATCTTCAATTCTAACCATTCCTTTTCACTCAAAGCTTGAGGATGAGCCTTGGGATAGTGAAAGGATTTGAATCCACCATTTTTTACGTGATCTTGGAGCTTTGAATCTCAATTGGAGGTGGGTTTTATAACTTGAACCCCTCTACATTGTTATTCAACTATCAATCTTGCAATTTCGTTGATTCCTTCATCTTCTTGATTAATTGTTTGTTGTAATTGGTAAATTCATGAAATCAGAAGTATTATAAGTTACAGGGACGAATTTAGATGATTATGACATCATCTTGGACACTTTTCCCAAGGAATTCCTATTCCAATCGGTTTTAACAAGTTGTCCATTCGGTTTCAACAAAACTGTTTGGAATTAAACAATTTCATCAAACCGTTAGGAACTAAACAGTTTCAAACTGTTTGGAAGAGTTGACCACAGTTGACCGTGTGGATATTTGATTCTAATGATGATGGTTGGTGACCCATTAAATTTAATTGATTAATTCCAAAGGGTTCATTAGTTGAAGTTTCATCAATTACCAAACTCTAATCGAGTTACGTGCTGAAATTCCAATTGGTTGATTTAGATTTTTTTGGGTTGATTAACCCAAATGGTCTCAAGACCATTTTGGGGTCACCCAAACAGTCTCAATACCATTTGGAGGTCAACCAAGACCGTTTGGAGGTCTAGGGTTGAGTATGGTTGAGTAATTGAAGGTCCAGAGATACCAAATTGAAATGCAATTAATAGCTGATTTGATGATCAATCCAATGATCAAAACCCTAATGGAATTTCACAAATTTCAAGGATAGGATGGGTCAAATGGTCTCAAGACCGTTTGGAGATCATCAAATGACCTCAAGACCGTTTGGGGTCAGGTCATATCAAAAATTTGGTGATGATTCATTAATTTCAATTGAATTAGTTCCACAATGTTGATCATTGATGGTTCCTCGATTTCAAAACTATAATTGAAGGTTTCTTGAGTAGAAATCCTAGATCAATTGGGTTCAAAACCCTAATTGATGGTCGAATTGAAGTATGATTAAATAGTTCAATTGATGAAGACATTAAGGATTCAATTGTTAATCGGTTCATCTATTGAAACTGTGAATTGTTTAAGTGTTGAAAGAACTTTTTGGTCCATTCGAGTTTGAGAGGGTTTGGACCAAATGGTCCTAAGACTGTTTGGGTCCAAACGGTCTCAAACTGTTTGGAGACCCAAAGTTCAATCGGTTTCAACACCCTTCTTGTCCAATCGGTTTCAAGGGCAATTTGCCCAAATGGTTTTCTACCAATTGAATTCTGAGAACTAAGATCATTTAGGGTCTAAGTAATCAAATCTTTGAAGATTAACATGGTTAATCCATTTGGATATCTCATATAATTGAAGGTCCAATATGGTTAATCTATTTGGATACCTAATGCATTTGAAGATTTAATTGGTTAATCCAATTGATCACCTAATGTAATTGAAAGTTTAATTGGTCAATTCTTTTGGATCCCTCATATAATTGAAGGTTCAATTGATTAAACCATTTGGAGACCTGATGTACTTAGATACTTGATACCCTTAGTGGGATTAATCATTAATGCATAATGATGTAATAATTCAATACATCATGCTAACCATAAATGCATTTATTTGAATAAAGAGTGGGCCCAATCTAATCAAGAATTGAGTAGTGGTCATCTTGAGTAGGATGAGAGAGAAAGATTCATACATGAATGATATCATGTAGCAATTAAGTCTAAAACATTCAAAATGATGTGATATACAATTAGGGCATGATCCTTGATAAAGAGATCATAAGACCCTGAGATGATTAATGAACTCAAAGCCTAATTTAGGGCAATTCTGAGTGGAACCCTAATCTAGGAGGATAATGTGATATGAATTTAAGATAATGACATGAGTAATCCTAATTCAGGATATTGGTATGATAAACCCTAATTAGGTGTGAATAGTAAAACCTAACCTTAATTTGGATGTTGGGATATGATAATTCCTGATGTGATGTGAATAGTAAACCCTAATTCTAAAATAGGGTGAAGATGTGTGAAACCCTAATTTTGGGTTATACTATATAGCATGAAACCCTAATCTTGGATGAAATGATGAATCATTGGTCCTAGTTGTGCAAAGGAAATGAGTAACCCTGATTAACATGAAATGGGAAACCCTAACCCTGGTAAGGGAATAGTGGTGTTACTTTTGATTAGTATGAAACTGAAATATGATTGATATATCTGTTATCATGTGTGATAACCATGCAGGTATCCTGAGATGATGAACATAGCCAAGTATGAGCTATGATGCTTTATTCATTGAAATTATTCATTGGGCCTTGTGTGCCATAATATACCTTGTTGCTTACTAAATAGTAACAAGAGAGTTAATGAGACTCAAGTTCCATAAGAGATGCTTGTGTAGCAAGTATCATGTTTACCTTGGTCAAATGACTTGAAGGAGATAATTACCTGAAAAAGTGGTAACAGTGATCAGTGATGAGCTAAGGGTTTGAATACCCAGATCCATATAATTATGGTATTGAGATTGTTAAGGGATGATAATTCCCAGTATTGAAATGAGGGACTGAGATCCCAATGTCTTATAAAGACTGAGAAGTAACTGATGAAAACAGTACATGTTTCTTTGTAGCACTTGTCCTAATAAGTTATGTTTGAAAACTTGGCTGATGCTAAAAGAATATGATAATGTCAAGTGATACCATAGAATATAGTTGCCCTGACCACAGATCCATCAATGTCAGAATTAGCTGAATGGTGAAATGAGTTTTACTCGAAACACATATTTTTGAATATGTGAGGGTAATTGGGAAAATATATCCTTATGCCCCATAGGAATGGCTACGGGCTATGTCCTATGTACGAGATTGGTTTCAGACCATACCCCAATAAGAGTATGGCTACGGGCCATAACTCCTCAATATAATACCAGGCATTGGCTACGGGCCATAACCCTAAAGAGGGTATATGCTATAGGCTATAACTCTATAGTGAAGATGCCAATATACCCTGGCAAAGCTAGTTGCAGTTTGACACATGATGTCTCTGCTAAAGTAGTCTTGTACTGACCGAGACAGATGAGGTCATGGAATCCGACTCTGCCATTGATCTTATGTGGTACTGATGCTTTACGTAATCGGGGTCGGTTGGAGTATGAGCGGTATATCTCATCTCCTCAGGGATTAAGAATGTTTGTAAAATGTAATCAGCCGTGTAGCGTATTTGCATAAGATTGAAATACGAGAATCACTGGTTGATGTTATTCTACTTAGCATGTTCTAGATACATAAATGTTATATATGCTCTTCAAGTCCTTATTGAATAAGAGACATGCTGCTTTATCAAGTTAAAGCTTAAATGCTTGAATAGAAATGTTGCTTTAATTTGCATAGATATTGATTTATCTGCTATTGAATATATGACTCCATTGTTCAGTTTATTTCTATTAAACTACAATAATAATGTTTTTCGGTGGAGAGTTATATATCTCGCTGGGACAATTTTATAATTGTCTCACCCCCGTGGGATTCAATATTTTTATGTGGATGCAGACGAGGTAGAGGCAGAAACCCCATAAAAAGGGAAGAACAACAACAACAGTAGCAACATGGATAGTAGTGAATCCTCAGGTGGAGATACTGGCTGTCGAATCTTGTATAGATGTAAATAAAGTCCTATGTGTCATCTCTGTACTCTCAGGTCCTAGGAATATAACATCGATCTGAGATTTTGGCTTGAATGCCTTGAGGATTTTATTACTTGAACTTTTGATAACACAAATGATGTATATATATATTCCTCGAGAAGAAATGGTACAGAGAATGTACTATGTGAACCAATATGTGAATGTAATATTATGGTTCTCATTGAATGAGTTTTCCTGAGAATGAATCTCTTTGTAAATGGTTTTAATTTTTAGTGATTTTCAGTAATCCGCTGCTAACGATCGCTTCTGCATGTTTTATTATTGTTGATGACACTTGTTATCTTAATTAATGGTGTTTGTCGTTACAAGTTAAGTGGCATCAGAGCTCTAGGTTCGCTGAGTCTACAGAGATATAGGATTAAGGTCGTTGAGTCTATTCTAATGTTTTCCAGTTTATCTGATAGTGTCTTCTGCTCACATAGGAGAAGAGGAACTTGAAGATGTCTGGATCACATGATGAACATACTGTTGAGAGCAGTGTTGCTGCACCAGGAGCAGGTGCAAGAGACCAGAATAGGGAGGAGCCAGTACCTGAACAACCCCAGTTCAACCAAACAGATATGGGGAACCCAGCCTTCCAAGCCATGTTTGGGCAGTTTATGGCAGCCATGACTCATATGATAGATAGGATGCCATTACCTGCACCGTGGGTACCAACCCACAATGAAGGACACAGAGCCGGAAAGACTTTTGAATGACTTCGTCGGGTTGGGGCCATAGATTATGCTGGTACGACTGATCCAGTTGATGCAGATTTATGGCTGACCGAGCTGGAATAAGTCTTTAGAATCCTTAATATCCCTGAGGATGAGAAGGTGAGACATGCTGTATACCTATTGAAAGGTAGTGCTGGTTACTGGTGGACCATTGAGGAAGGCAAGAGGCCAAGTGTGGAAATTGTATGGGAAGAGTTCTAACCAGAATTTGTCAGTAGATACTTTCCTAAGACTTTTCTAGATGAGAAAATTACTCAGTTTGAACGAATTAGACAGGGACAAATGAACATTAGTGAGTATGAGGCTAAGTTCATGGAAATTTTGTGGTTTTGTCTGCATATGACATCTACTGATGAGGAGAGAATTTGGCATTTCGAGATGGGGATGAACGCTGAATTAACCACTCCAGTGTCTGCTTTAGAGAACCAGGAGAGGTTTGCCACCTTCGTGGACTCCGTAAGAAGGATAGAGAGGTCTGTGATCGAGAAGCGACAAACCATTAATAAGAAAGTGTATCCTCAGTTTCATGGACAAAGGTTTGAGGGTTTCAAGAAACCAAGGTTTTCCGCACCAACAACACCACATAGGTTCAATACCCAAACGCAGTGGACGTCAAGTAGGGGTAGAGGGCGTAGTTTTCCTCCGAGTAGAGCCCCTAGCATGGCATCAACATCAGTAACTGGACCCTCTAGACCACATCAAGAGAATAGAACTTGTCATCGATGTGGACTAGTAGGACATCTGGCAAGGGATTGCCCAACGAGGAAGCAATGGTGAATCAACCCCCGAGACTAAGTCAGCAAGGCTCTCAGAGAAAGCCATTTTCTAGTAGTACCTGAGGATGTGGACAGGCATCTCGGGCATGATCTTCTACATCCAATAATAGAGCACATGTCCAACAACAGGCAACGATGAGATTCTATGCAATGAATCAGCCCGAGGAAATGGTTAATCCACAAGTAGTGACAGGTCAGATGGAACTATTTCATTCTGATATGTCTTTATCCTGCTTCGTATCTGTTTTAATTGATCTGGGTGCTACACATTCATTTATCACTCGAGAAATGATACATGAATGCAACATGATTATCAGTCATAGAGCAGATAGTTTGATGCTAGAAACCCCTTTGTTGGGATCTGTAGTGTTGCGGGAGGTGTGTTCTTCCTGCATTCTTTCCTTTTCTGATCATCGCATTCAAGTGGATCTTATACCACTTGAGATGCAGAGTTTTGATATAATCCTTGGGATGGACACCTTAGAGAAGTATAAGGTTGTCTTGGATTGTGGTTCCAAGCAGGCTATGTTCACAGACAAGGGTGACACATGGATCTTTCAAGGAGATAGAAAGATTCTTCCAACCTGTTTAGTGTCAGCTATAGTAGCTGAGAAGTTGATGAGACAGGGATGCTTTGCATTCTTGGCTCATGTGGTAGATACCACAATGGAGAGTTCTAAACTTTTTGAAGTTCCGGTTGTTAGGGAATTTGAAGATATATTCCTTGAGGAACTTCCAGGTGTTCCACCGCCCCGAGAGATTGATTTTGAGATCAATCTAATCCCAAACATACAACCAATAGCACAAACACCGTATAGGATGACACCTGTTGAGAAGGAAGAGCTCAAGAAACAGCTGCAAGAGTTGCTTGAGAAGGGTTTTATCCGACCGAGTACTCACCATGGGGTGCTCTGGTCCTCTTTGTTAAAAAGAAGGATGGGTCGATGCGGTTATGCATCGACTATAGATAGTTAAATAAAGTAACTATAAAGAACAAGTATCCTCTGTCAAGGATTGATGACTTGTTTGATCAGTTGCATGGTGCAACTATCTTTTCTAAGATAGATTTGAGGTCGGGATACCATCAGTTGTGTATTAAGGAGAGTGATATACCTAAGTCTGCCTTTAGGACAAGGTATGGTCACTATGAGTTCGTAGTTATGTCATTTGGACTAACTAATGCACCAGTTGCATTCATGGAACTAATGAATAGAATCTTTCGACCTTTTCTTGATCAGTTTATAGTAGTCTTCATAGACGATATTTTGATATATAGTAGAGATGCTCAACAACATGAGCAACACCTTCGTCAGGCTTTGACTTTGTTAAGAGAGCATAAGTTGTATGCTAAGTTTAGCAAATGCGAGTTCTGGCTACCAGAAGCTTCTTTTCTTGGACACGTAATATCTGCCTCAGGTATTCGTGTTGATCCTAAGAAGGTAGAATCTGTCCTGCAATGGGAACAACCTAAAACACCGACGGAGATACACATTTTTCTAGGATTGGCAGGCTATTATAGGAGGTTCATTAAGAACTTCAGTTCTATAGCTTTACCCCTAACCAAGTTGACCAGGAAAGAGGTTCCTTTTGTCTGGAATGACAAGTGCCAACAATCTTTTCAGCTGCTGAATGAAAGGTTAACAAGTGCTCCTGTGTTAGTATTACCTGAGCAAGGGAATGGGTACATAGTCTTCTGTGATGCATCCAAGAACGGTCTAGGATGTGTGTTGATGCAGGATAAGCAAGTGATTTCTTTTGCTTCTCGACAGCTTAAGAAACATGAGGAGAATTATCTGATACACGATCTAGAGCTAGCTATTGTGGTCCATGCCTTGAAGATCTGGAGACATTATCTCTATGGAGAGACATTCCAGATTTTCACAGACCACAAGAATTTAAAATATATTTTCTCACAACATGAGCTGAACATGAGGCAACACCGCTGGATGGAGTTAATCAAGGACTACGATTGTACAATTGATTATCATCCAGGGAAGGCCAATGTGGTTGTTGATGCTTTAAGCAGAAAATCAACAACACAAGCCTTAGATAAAGCACAGTTAAACTCCTTAGCGTGCTCTAAAAGAGATATGCTTATCTCTTTAAGGCAAGATAATGTACAACTTAAGGTATCGCTGTTATCTGGGTTGTTAGCTAAGATGCAAGTGAAACCTACTCTGAGACAACAGATTAAAGAAGCACAACAGGCTGATGTTGTGATTCAACAGATCAGGTCAGAGTATGGTAGCAAGAAACGAGATGGTTTCCATGATTCAGATGATCAGGTAGCCTGTTATCATGGTAGGATGATAGTACCTGATGTCGATAACTTAAGAAAATTAATCTTGGAGGAAGCTCATTCTTCGATGTATGCTATGCATCCAGGAAGCACCAAGATGTATCATAACTTGAAAGATATGTATTGGTGGCCTGGTTTGAAGAAGGATGTTGCTGAGTTTGTTATGCGGTGTCTAGTGTGTCAGCAAGTTAAAGATGAACATCAAAAGCCCGCAGGAACAATGCAACCTCTACCTATACCACAGTGGAAATGGGATCATGTGACCATGGAATTTGTGGTTGGTTTGCCTAGAACAACCAAAAGTCATGATTCCATTTGGGTGATAGTTGATAGGTTGACTAAGACAACACATTTCATTCCTGTCAAAACAACCTACACTACTGAGAAGCTTGCACATATATACATAGATGAGATAGTGCAGTTGCATGGGGTTCCAGCTACTATTGTATCTGATAGAGGTCCCCAATTCATGAGTTGTTTTTGGGAGCGACTCCATAAAGCTTTGGGTACACAATTAATGTGGCAACACATCCCATTATCACACAGATAACGAGGTGTTACACGAAAACGTGCGGAAATCACCATAACCACAGATTATCGAAAACACGGGTTAATTAAAACCGATTGCGGAAAACTAATAAACTGTGAAATTATTGCTTTTTAGTCCTCATCCTGCACAAAAACATGTCATATATATACATCCACAAGATCTGATGCGTGTCCACAGCTCAGAAACAACTGTTCATCCATCACATGAGTTCACCACCTGTTCATATACAGAAAAGGCCCACATCTGGCCAACAATAGGATATACAAACATCATCGATCGATCATCATGAAGCAACGTCAAAACACTACCAAGGACCTGAGAGTACATGGATGACTCTAGACTCTACAACAAAACATCCAAAAATAGCAGCATATCCATCACTTGCCTTCTATTACTCCTCAAGCTGCTCGGCCGCAACACCACGACCACGACCACGACTACCTCGACCACCTAAAAAGGGTGTAAACCAGCGGAGTGAGACAATTGAACAATTGTCCTAGTGGGAAACATAACTCCCCACCGCAGCTACAGAACCTCAGCAAGATAGACTATAACATCAGATATCTAATAACAGGTATAACAAGAGCAGTCTATATAAAACAGATTATTCTTATCAACAAGCTTACCCGCTATACAAAAGCATATAACTAGATATATGTCAAGGAATATGATTACCAAGATAAGATGTATCCCTATGTAACATGATTATCAGAACAAGATATAGTGTCACATAACCTGCTTATCAAGATCAGACATATTATCACATAACCTGCAAGATACAATGAAGATATTACACAAACAAGGCCTCAACCAATGTTTCGTGTTTATCCTAAGCAATAAGTACTAAACGGCTATATTACATATTATTATGCCCTGAGGATTTGAACCGTACCGTTCAAATCCAACCTTCGGTTATGAAACCCAAGCCGGTGCCATACAAGGTCAATGGAAGAGCCGAACTCCACGACCTCCCACCTCGTGGTAAGTACACGAGTACAACACAAGCAGGACCGCAATCTCATGTTGAAATGGTCTAAGCCACAGGGCCAGCTCCATAGGCTACCCTCACTCTAGCCCGCCTTGGTACAAGTCTCGGCACTAGTAAAACTGAGCCACGGGCCTGTTCACCGTGCTCTGAGCCATGAACGCATTCATGCTCACACATCACATATCCTGAGCCATGAGCCTATTCACCATGCTCTATATACATATATGAGTCTGTAACCAAAGTTACACTCTTACCTCCTCATTTTCAGGCTAGGAGCAACCTACACATATTCAACAATATGCGTTTCCAGGTTAACCCGTAGGAGAACCTGTTTCACCATCACCAAGTCCTGACGATGATGGATCTATGGCCAGGGCAAACTACATGATATATTTCACTGTGATTAATTAGTATCTTTTAGATGGATTGTAGGATTCAACCAAGTTGTATAACATGCAAGATATAAAAAAAAGTAAACTACATTATATTATTATTTAAACCACATCAACCTGATCCATCTCAAGGATCCAACATCACATGTTACCACTTGGCCTCTTTCCAACCATCTAGATCCATCTCAAGGATCATCACATACCATGGGATCTCAATCCCTCGTCATGTACTGTCACTACCTCTCAAGGCTCACATCATCATCATGGAACTAACACATTATACATATAATCTTACTAACCAGAAGTAATTAACAAGTAATGTTACTCATCACATATGTCTCATAGCCTTTTCATGGCTAAATCATCACCTGCATGGTTAGAGTACACAATAATCGTAGATTCAACATAAGGAATATGCTACCATCATGAAATGCCATTCAAGATACTCTACTTATCATTCTTACACTATATGGTGATCAAGTGTATTGAGCACATCATTTACAAACCATATTCTTGCTTATCATTTCTCAAGATTATACAAGTAATCAAGGTGTTCAAACATACTATTATTACCATTATCATTATGTCACCATCCACTATCATCATTATTATCATTATTATCATTATGCAAGCTACTAGTGTAACTATCACCATTCTCATTTAACAACTAGGTACAAGGATTACTTCATGCATATCATTACTATCATTATTGCCATCATTGTTATGATCAACATCATTACTATCATCTTCTTTATTATTAACAAATAAGCATAAGGATCACATCATGCATCTTATTACCATTACCTTCCTCATTATCATCACTACTACCATTATCATCCTTATGATCAACATTATTACTATCATTATCATCATGCAACTACCATTATCATCATTGTTACTGTCATTAGCATTATTATTATTGGTTGCAAGGCATCATATTCATTGTTGTTGTTACTAACAAGACACCACCATCGTTTATTGGTGCATGGCTAATCACTTCCACATCACAAAGGACCGTTACTATATGATTACAAGACTCTCACCATAACTCATCACCACCCACACTAAAACCTATCAAGGCCTGTCGGTCGACACACATACCAACCCTATCAGCCAGCACCACTCAAGGCTGTCGCCCAACATGGCTATCGGCCATTAGGGCTATCGGCCAACACCAAGCATAGCCCTATCGGTCAACACCAACAAACCATCAAGAGACTTAGGTCTGTCGTTCACCACAAAGAAGAGGGTGTCATCCAACCATATCACCCATCATGCTTACCATATCGGCCAACACAACAAGATGTATCGCCCAACAACATCCATCGGCCAACTCAACCATATCGGCCAACTCCTCACTAGCTTGGCCTATCGCCTAACACAAGAGCACTTCACCATTTCTCCCGTCATAAGGTACTCATCTCGCCCAACACCAATACAAGAGAGGGTCTCACCCAACACAAGAACAAAGGGATTGCTTATCATAGGAACCATATCGCCCAACATGGTCACCATATCGGCCAACACAAAGAACACCACTATGTCTCCCATCACAAGAACAAGGGTGTCTCCCAACACACCCAAACCAAGGAAGGATATCGCCCATCATCAAGGCAAGAGAGGATGTCTCCCAACCAAGGGTCATCACCTACCTCCAGCACAAGGAAAACCCTAAACCCTAGAAAGCAAGGTGCACAAGGGAACACTAAACCCTAGAAGGGGATCGGCCACCAAAGGTACACAAGCAAGGTATAAAAGCAAGGAACTAAGCTAAACTACTAACATGCAACAAGATCATAGCTAGAGGTAAAGGAGTTAGGGTTAGAAGCTATGCAACCCGCCTTAAGCTCCAAGCTCCAAGGAAGAAGAAGCACTTCAAGCTCCAAGGGATGTCGTCCACCAAAGCTGATCCAAGAGAGGGTATCGGCCACCACTGCAACTCCAGGAGAGTGTCTCGGCCGACACAAGCAAGAGAGGGAGGACTGTCGTGCACTCAAGGTGGAGGGGAGACCTGATAACCTCCCATTTTGGACGATTATCTTAGTCCTTTTCTTTAGTTTTCCATACTCTTTCTAAGTTAAAACTATACATAATCCTAAATTTACCCTTTTTTGTAAATATACTATCAGACTAACTTTTCCTTTCTATATATGCAGAAAAAGCACAAAAAAAATCACAAAAGATCAACTCAACCTCAAGACCGCATGAAGCCAATCGGTCTCGAGACCACATGGAGTCAAATGGTCTCAAGACCGCATGAAGCCAACTGGTCCCGAGATCACATGGAGTTCAAACGGTCTTGAGACCGCATGAAGCCAACTGGTCTCAAGACCGCATGGAGTCAAACGGTCCCAAGACCGCATGAAGCCAACCGGTCCCGAGACCGCATGGAGTTCAAACGGTCTCGAGACCGCATGAAGCCAACCGGTCTCGAGACCGCATGGAGTCAAACGGTCTCAAGACCGCATGAAGCCAACCGGTCCCGAGACCGCATGGAGTCAAACGGTCCTGAGACCGCATGTAGCCAACCAGTCTCGAGACCGCATGAAGCCAACCGGTCTCGAGACCGCATGGAGTCAAATGGTCCCAAGACCGCATGAAGCCAAACGATCCCGAGACCGCATGGAGTTCAAACGGTCTCAAGAACGCATGAAGCCAAACGGTCTTAAGGTCCCAAACGGTCTTGAGGTCCAAACGGTCTCCAAACCGTTTGGACTTCACTTAAGGCCTATAAATAAGACCCCAAGGGTCCTCCACCAGGGAGCAAGTTTTCAGACGTCCAAAGGCTGCCTCAACCACTCTAGAGCAAATCCGACTTCCATCCTCCTCCCAAGGGCTGCCGGTCTGAGACCCACAATCCATCTTGAAGCTGCTTTCTCTCTCTCCGCCAAAGAAGGTGGGAAGAGGGAGATCTCGTCATCAAGAAACTTGTGAAGCTGGTGGATCATTTCTCTCTCTCCAAGGGGTTGACTTTCCTCCCTCCTTTGTGGGGATGACGCTCTCTCTCTCTCTCTTCTTGCCTCCTTCTTTGTCCTAGTTATGAGCGAGTAGGCTCTCTCACTAGGGTGCGGGGAGTAGCCCCGCTACCCATGCTTTCATATCATGTAAATGTAATCCATAACTTGTAATATAGAGTTCTTATCTTTTCAGTTCGCCATCAAACGTTTAATGAATGCATGTTGCTTGATCTCCAACTTGTGTTATCCTTTATCTTTTAGTATGAATTGTCTACGTTTGTACTATTAGATTCGAAACTCGTTTGTATGTTGGTTCTTGGTGCATGTATCCACCATGCACCTATTTCGGTATCTAGAAGTGTATCTCAAGAAGTGGAGTAAACTCACTATCATACGTTGCACTTTCATACTATGAAATGGAATCCGTTGACGTATGAAAGTGCAACCTTGGTAAGTCGAGGAACACACTTTGTGAGGGGAATGATGCAAAGTAAGTGACCATTTGTTCGGGAATGGCTGGCGTTGCAACTTTCCCGTACTTCTCGCAGTTAGCTCTCCGAAAGGAAGCTAACTCTACAAGGATACTAACTGACTAGACTCTTTTTGCATGTTATGTTTTGCTTTGCATGTGTTGATCCATGTGTAGTGGCGGTGAAAAACCGATCACACCCTAGTGACCTTTATCATAGTTTAACTCCTTAGATTTACTTGCTTTCTTTACTTTACTTGCACTTAGCTTAAAAACAACCAAATCAACCTTTTGATCTAAATACCAACTATTGAGTGATTAAGTGAAATTCTACCGTTTTCTCTCTTGTTGCTTGCAACAAGACCGTTGTCCTGAGGATTCGACCCTTAACTATACTACGATAAGACTTCCACGTATCTTAGCATACGTGGGTGGAGTTCTTTATCTAGTATATGCAAGGCTAAACCTAAAGGCTTACTACCTTTAGGATTTTTAGTTGGTGCATGCAATTCCACGTAAGCGGGAGCTCCATAAAAAATTGGCGCCGTTGCTGGGGACAAAAGAACGTTTTAATTTCATTTAGTACCTTGTTAGTTGGTTAGGATTTTACACTTTCTTTTAATCATTAGTTCATATCTACTTGAATTCATTATATCTCTACCATCATCTAAAAGGTGTTTTCTTCTCTCTACTCAGGTAGAAATCGTGAGTGCAACCAGTGCATAACCCCAGATTTTCCCTTGATCCAGAGTACGACTCTGAGGTAGAGAGAAGCTTTCACCGTCGCATTCGACTCAATCGCCAAAGGGCTAGACAAATGGCTACAGATCAATGCCAGGATGCTTTGGTGATGGAAAGTGTCAACGCCGCCATCGCCGCTCAAAGGGCACAACTCATTGCTGAAACTCGTGCTCAGATTCAAGCTGAGATTCGTGCAGAAGAACAGGCCCGCATTAAAGCTGAAAATGATGTAGCAATCCAAGCTGCCCAGTTGGAGTTAAGGAACAAACAACTGAGGGACTACGCTGTCCCGAAGAACTATGAGGATAACCACCCGGTCCGACCTCTGATTATCAATATCCCCAACTTCGAGATTCAGACCCAGTGGATCCAGATCATGCAAGGCATCTCTTTCTCCAGAGGTTCTGGAGATGATTGCATGGATCATCTGAAAATATTTAAGGCGCTGTGCCGCCTGGTTCCACAAGCCGGAGTCGCTTTTGATGCTATAATGCTTCACCTGTTTCATTTCACTCTATCTGGGAGAGCCCTGAGTTGGTATAACTCTCTTGACCGGGAACCTATAATAACTATCTGGGCTCCCCTTGAGGAAAAATTCTTAGAGAAGTTCTTTCCCCCCTCACTGACTTATGAGATCAGAGGGCAGATCAATCATTTCTCTCAGTTACCCGGTGAATCCCTGGCTGAAGCATGGGAAAGGTTTAAGGAACTTTTACGGAAATGCCCCCATCATGGAATCTCCTAGAATCAACTGATAGAAACTTTCTACCGGGGAGTGAGCGATGATATTAAACAGTTTTTAGATTCCTTATCTGGAGGAAACTTCATGAGGAAGAATTACGAGGACGCATGGAAGATTGTTACTCTCGGAGCTGAAAACCAGTCCAACTGGGGACGGTCAGCCAGTAAAGGTGTCCTCAAAGTTTTCAAAGCTGAAGAATCTATAGAAATGAAGGCAATAGCTGAAGCCTTGAAAACTATTGTTCATAAACAGCAAGCTCTCGAGACTTCTCTCGGAGAGATTGATAAGAAGAAAACTCTGCTAGTTCAACAAGTCAAAGCCATCACGGGATCCTATGAGGCTTGTCAGACTTCTGACCATCCGACCCTTTCCTGCGGTATGCTATATAATGTGATGATGGATCTGCATCCACCACCACAACCATATGAACCTATCATTGATCAATCGGAAGAGCAGCTACCGGAACAAGTTAACTCTATCCACTCTATCCTTGGGCAAGTCTACTACAACCCTAATTAGCCAATGAATCATCCAGGGTTTCAGTAAGGAAACCCTGCTGGGATTGCCAATCCTCAGCATCAAACACAGGGGGGATCTGCTAGTAGGCTACCACCTGGATTTCCAAACAATTTCAACCAAAATCAAGGGAATTCCAGGAACAACTTCCCTAGGGCTAACTACCCCAGGAACCAATCAGCCTACTACCACTACACTCATCCTCCGCTCCATCCACATCTGCATACTCAGTAACCTCAGCTGGCGTTACCACCCCAACAATCTCAACAAACCCAACAACCAATTCCTCCGAAAAATGCTCCTGCCCAACCGGAAGATGAAATATCCTTGATAAGGCAGATGCTGCAATCTCAACAGACTATGCTCGCTAATCAGCAAGCACAGCAAAAAGAAGTAGAAGCCCAGCTTGCCCAGATCGCTGCACAATTGAAGCCTCCGACAGGCAATTTTGCAGGGCAGCCTGAATCAAATCCTAAGCACGGACAAAACAGACATGAGCAGTTGAATGCCGTCACCACCAGATCTGGACGCATTCTTCATGAGACTACCAAGATCAATCTTGATAATGATGACACACCGGTTCTTATGACGAGTGAAAGTCCGCAACAAGGAATGGAAAACCCCACAGAAGGCACAAATGGCAAAAATAAAGAACAAGTGTCCGTAGAACCCAAAATCTCACAATTTAAACCTAGAATCCCGTATCCAGGTAGATTGCACGAAACTAAGATGGACACCAGGTTTCAAAAGTTCAAGGAGGCGATGAAGAAACTGTACATTGACATCCCGCTCCTTGATGCTCTTTCCGAGGTGCCAGCCTGGGCAAAATACCTCAAGACCTTATTATCAAGAAAGTACATCACCGAGGAGCAAGACACTGTTAAGCTTGCTCAGACCACCTTTGACATCATCTTAAACAAAATGCCAAAAAAGAAGAAGGACCCAGGTTCCTTCAGAATCCAATGTTGCATTGGCAACGCATCTGCTAAAAAAGGATTAGCTGACCTTGGGGCCAGCATATCTATTATGCCTTACTCAATGTGCAAACGTCTGGGTTTCACTGAATTGTTGCCTACAACAATGACTATCCAATTAGCTGATTCCACTATAACCGCACCTTTGGGGATCATTGAAGATATCTCGGTAAGGATAGGCAAGGATGCTTACGTACCGTGCGACTTCGTTGTCATGGATATTAAAGAAGACCTGAGGTATCCAATCATTTTTGGCAGACCATTCCTCGCTACTGCCAGAGCGCTGATTGACGTTGAAGCTGGTACCATCATTCTTAGGCTTGGAAAAGAAGCAATTCAATTCCGAGTCCTTAATAGTATGAAAGGCCCCAGCATCCAAGAGGAGGTTTTCCTCCTTGATGCTATTCAACAAATGTCACAGTTAGAAATCTCCGAGCCAGTTGACGAACTTGAAAATGTTCTAATCAATCCGGAGGTTGAATTCTCCGTGAATGAATTAGTTCAACAGTGCCTCCAACATCTAGAAAAGGCCGAAGAAGCGCCAAAGGCCACTTTTGAAGAACTTAAAGCCGTTAATGTTATAGAAGCAGCTGAGCCACCGAAAGCCCCTGAATTGAAGACTTTACCTACATGGCTCAAACATGTTTTCTTAGATGAAGAAAAACTATGCCTAGTCATCATCAGCTCCACTCTTACAATAGATTAAGAAGAAAAGCTTCTGAACGAGCTGAGGAAGCATAAAAAGCTCATAGGATATAAGATAACTGACCTAACGGGCATAAATCCAGCCCTGTGTATGCATAGACTTCCTATGGTTGACGAATTCAAGCCCTCTCGAGAACATCAAAGAAAACTAAATCCTAATCTAAAGGAGGTAGTTAGTCTAGAGGTCCTTAAATTACTTAAAGCCGGCATGATCTATCCTATTTCTGACTCCCAGTGGGTTAGCCCCGTTCAGGTTGTTCCAAAAAAAAGGGGCACTACTATAGTGCTCAATGATAAAAATGAGCTAGTGCCTACCAGGACTGTAACTGGATGGCAAATGTGTATTGATTATAGAAAGTTGAACAAAGCCACAAGGAAAGACCACTACCCTCTACCTTTCCTTGATGAAGTCCTGGAACGCCTAGCTCACCAAAAATATTTTTGTTACCTCGACGGTTACTCCGGGTTTTACCAAATACCCATACACCCAGAGGACCAGGAAGAAACACCTTCACATGTCCTTTTGGGACATATGCATTTAGAAGAATGCCGTTCGGGTTATGTAACACACCCGCCACTTTCCAACGATGTATGTCTGCTATCTTTGCCGGTTTAACAGAATACGTCATGGAAGTGTTTATGGACAATTTCTCAGTGTACGGAGATTCTTTCGACAACTGTTTAATAAATCTTGGACAAGTTCTGCAACGCTGTGAGGAAACGAACCTTATCTTGAATTGGGAGAAATGCCATTTCATGGTAACAGAAGGTGTCATCCTCAGACACAGGGTAAGTGTTAGGGGAATAGAGGTGGATAAAGCAAAGAAAAATGTTATCTCAAAGCTGTCACCTCCAAAGGACATAAGAGGAGTTCGAGCTTTCCTGGGTCACGCAGGATTCTATAGGAGATTCATCAAAGATTTCTCAAAGATTGCCCAACCCATGACCCAACTCCTGACCAAAGATGCTGAGTTCATATTCAATCAGGAGTGTATGAAAAGTTTCTCTACCCTTAAGGATGCGTTAATCTCCGCACCTATTCTAAGAGCTCCAGATTGGTCGCAGCCCTTCGAAATCATGTGCGATGCAAGTGATTATGCCATAGGGGCCGTTCTAGGACAACAGATTGATAAGAAACCCTATGTTATCTACTACGCATCTAAAACGCTAGATGAAGCATAGAAAAACTACACCACCATGGAGAAAGAGTTTCTGGCTATCATCTATGCGTTTGAAAAATTCTGCTCTTATCTGATTGGCTCTAAAGTTATCGTCTATACCGACCATTCTGCCATCCGATACCTGATTCAAAAACAAGATGCCAAACCCAGGCTTATCCGCTGGGTGCTAATGCTTCAGGAATTCGACTTGGAGATCAAAGATAAAAGTGGCGTGGAGAATGTTGTGGCTGATCACCTCAGCCGGATCGAGGTTGAAGAAAAAGATAAAATCCCTATCCGAGATTCTCTTCCTGATGATCAACTTATGAAAGCCACTAATGGCTTCCCTTGGTATGCTGATATCGTTAATTATCTAGCCACAGGGATTATCCACCCATCTGCTTCCTACCAGGATAAAAGGAAGTTACTTCACGACATAAAACATTATTACTGGGACGAACCCTACTTGTTCCACCTTTGCGCCGATGGACTTTTTCGTCGTTGCCTGCCAGAAGAAGAAATAACCTCAGTCCTAGAACATTGCCATTCTGAACCCACAGGGGGCATATGAGTGCCAAGAAAACTGCCATAAAAGTTTTACAATCTAGGTTCTTCTGGCCCACCATATCAAAGGATTCTTACGATTTCGTGAAAGCCTGTAACAAATGCCAATTTTCTGGCAATATATCAAAAAGAGACGAAATGCCACTCACCATGTGGCAGGAAATTGAGCTTTTTGATGTATGAGGGTAGATTACATGGGCCCTTTCCCCTCATCCTATGGCTTCTCTTACATCTTGGTCGCGGTGGACTACGTCTCTAAGTGGGTCGAAGCTGTACCCAAAGTGTCCAGCGATTCCAAGCCTGTTATCAAATTGTTCAAAGATATTATTTTCCCAAGATTTGGAGTTCCAAGAACTGTCATATCGGATGGCGGGACCCATTTCTTGGAACGAAGTTTTGAGGCCTTACTGAAAAGATATGGAGACAATCACAAAGTCACCACGCCTTACCATCCACAAACTAGTGGTCAGGTGGAGGTATCTAATAGACAATTAAAGGCGATCCTTGAAAAAACGGTGAACAAAAACCGCACTGATTGGTCCACCAAACTTCCTGATGCCCTTTGGGCATACCGAACTGCATATAAAACACCTATCAGAACAACCCCGTTCCGCTTGGTGTACAGGAAGTCCTGTCATCTGCCAGTAGAGCTGCAACATAAAGCTTGGTGGGCCATCAAACAATTAAACTTTGATCTCAAAAGCGCAGGAGAGAATAGACAGCTCCAGTTGCAGGAGCTAGAGGAGCTCCGCATGACGGCCTATCAGAGTGCCAGAATATATAAGGAGCAGAAAAAAATGTGGCACGATGGTCACCTTAAGAGAAAAGATATTGTCGTTGGTGACAAAGTTCTCCTCTTTAACTCCAAGCTCAAGTTGTTTCCCGGAAAACTTTACACACAATATGGTCCGGGCCTTTCACTATAAAGCATATCCACCCAACTGGAGCAGCCATTATTATCGACAACAACGGAGGAGAAAGAACGGTCAACGGTCACCGTCTAAAAAGATATTACACTCTGGAAGACAAAATGCCACGACAAACTATCGAAATCAAAGATGCTATGCCATCAGCATAACATCATTACAGCTTCGTCGAGCCAGCGACGTTAAACCAAGGTGCTACTTGGGAGGCAACCCAAGATTTCAACCTTTCTCTTTATTTTCCGTTCTTTTATTTTCCTAGTTTTATCTTATGAAAATACAAAAAAAATCATATAACTAAAACAAACATAAAATTTTAAAAATCCATTCGACCTTAACCCTCCCAAACGGTCCTCGAACCATTTGTAACCAAACAATCCTGAAACTGTTTGGAGCCAACCGGTCTTCAAACCGTTTGGAACCAAACGGTCCGGAAACCGTTTGGAGCCAAACGGTCTTCAAACCGTTTGGAACCAAATGGTCATGAAACCGTTTGGGACCAAAAAGTCTTGAAACCATTTGGAACCAAACGGTCCCGAAACTGTTTGGAGCCAAACGGTCTCGAAACCGTTTGGAGTCCAAACGGTCGCTAAACCGTTTGACTTAGGGTTTTTTCCCGGTCAACCCCCCGTTTCCTATAAATATAAACCCTTCCCCCTCGTCTTTCTTTCCTTCGACTCCCGAGCCTTCTGAAATTCTCACGCAGTGTTGTTCCATTGCTTTCGCCTCCCAGTTCCCGCACGACTCGCCGATGAACTCTGCTTCCTCTGTTCTGCGCGACCTCTGTCTCCAACGCTTTCCTCACCACCGTCACTACCACCTACTGAAAGGTAGTCTAACCTTCTTATCTTCCGCCATCATCGTCGTCGGCGCCACCATCGGCTCTGTCCACCATCGCCGGCACCACCATCGTCTTCGCCATTTTCACCAACGACCCTGCCCACCGTCACCGTCTTCCCCACCGTCTCCATCACCAGAGCCACTGCCATTTTCATTGCTGTCTTCATCGCCATTTTCACCACCGAATTCACCGTCGTTTTTATCATCATTTTCACCATCGCCCTTATCGCCAATGATCACCGCCGCTTCCGCCGTCATCACCAACGCATCCGCCGTCGCTACGCCGTTTTACCTTCATCTTCGCCTTCGCCGATGGCCACGCGATGCTTCGTTCTCCAAATGGTCCTTGAAATCGTTTGGGACCAAACAGTCTTGAAACCATTTGGGACCAAACGGTCATGAAACCGTTTGACCTTGCACATTCATCTAATTTTCATATAAATACAAAAATACATAAATATTAATAAAATCAAATCTTTCTAAACATGTTATTCTAACTCTTGATTTCTCATTCTACAACTATGGCATCACCAGCAAAGAACGTCATCAGATTCAAAGACCCTGAAATCTGAAAAAGAGAGGAACTGCTGGAAAACTCAAGCTCAGCTCCAGAAGATAAGAGTTGACTTCAACAGGTCCGGGAAGGAACCTCCAAATATCAAAATAATGGACGTCCTGTGCGAGCTTGATCGCCTCGAGAAGTGCCTAGCTGAGGCACCTGAAGAAGAAGTTGAGATCTCTTCTTTTGATGATGAAGGCTCGGAGTACAATCCTAACTCCGAGGAGGAATCCCCTGCTAAAGAACAAAAAGGGAAACGCAAGGTCTTGGAGACTGCATCTGGGCAGCCCTCCAAGAAACGGGCAAGGAAACAAGTTCGACCTGCCTCTGCCATGGATCAACCCTTTGCAAAACCTACCACCACCATCCCTGCTACTACCACCGCTACCACCACCATTCCTGCTACTACCACCACTACCACCACCATTCATGCTACTACCACCACCATCCCTGTTACCACCCCCACTTTCATTCCCATCACCACCACTACACCACCACCAGAAAACCTCTTCATCCAAATCAACCTCCCCACTGACAAAACACTAAAACCCACCAAGTATGTGTGCTCCAGCATACTGCGTAGAATGGGGATATACGACCGCACCTTCGACGTGCTAGACAAAGCCAACCTCGCCAGGTTGTGTCTAGTACCTGAAGTATCCTACTCCGAACCCACTACAAAATTCTTCACTTTTCTGACCAAAGAGCCCGTCGACATCATGGATAGGTCACAGGACGGAGGCGACAGAAGGCTCGTCACCCAAATCTTCGGCAGCAAGGTTGTCATAACGAAAAATATGCTGAACACAATTTTCATTGACAACTAGGACCAACTGCGGAAAGCCATGGAGGAGGGGACAGAACATTCAGAGTTCAACAGACACAAATTCTGGAAATCTCTAACTGGGATCCCCACCTATGATGTGAAGACGTGCAAAACGTCAAATATACACTCTGGCTTTGTGCGCACCCTGCACAAAATTCTCGCTAGCACACTCTTCCCCAGGACAGAGGGGGGAAATGTTATAATTTCAGATCTTTTCATCCTCTGGTCTATTCTTAACAAAAGGCCGGTCAATATCGGATGACAACTGATCCAGAAACTATCAACCTCCAGCCTGGGGAAAGAAATCTGCATGGGGGGCATGTCACATCTATTATCAAATACCTCAAGATGGACAGACCCCTACCCCGCTGCACGCAACTAAAGGGCGACATCCTTACCAATGAACAAACTCTGAAGAACTCCTTCATCATCAAGGAAAAGGATGGGAAACTACACTACGTCTTCTGCCCTATGGTTAAGTCATCCAGAACACTCATCCTGCTTCCGGAGCTAGCAAAGTACGACACAAAACAACTCCTCTTCTTTGATGAGGAGCTTTCACAACTACTATCTTCGGTTAAAACAACTGAAAAGAAAGCTACAGCAGGACAAACAGAGCTGAGCATCACAGCCCCGACAGCTCGACCAACAAAAGTACCTGTCAAACGACTTTCTAGAAGGCAGTCGCAGGCCCAACAGCTGTCGGGGACACCAACATCTAAGCCAAATATTGAGGCCGAGAAGCTTCATGAAGAAATCTTAACCTCCTCCTCAATCGACTCTTTCATTCAGAGTCTACACGAGCAGCTAACCACTGCCACCACTCCACCTTCCACCTTTCCAACATCCACCACTCCTTTCTTCCCCATCACATCCACGCAACCATTCACATCCTCTTCATCACCCCTTTTCCCTTCGGGCTCTCCTTTCTCCACCCCTATGCCTGACTTTACCACCTTCCCTTTCACCTCTGCAGTTTCCACCCCATCACTATCTCTTCCACCACTTTCACCACAAATTCCACCACTTTTCACATCCGCCACCACCCCGACACCGCTGGTGACTACATCCACAATCACTATGCAGCTTGGGGCATCATCAGTGTCTTTTCCGCAAGACACTAATCCCATCCCACGCAGACCCCAACCATCCCACCCTTCCGCTCCTGGGGTCCCTTTTGCCAATATCGGTGAGGAATTCAGCTGTCAATTCGACGCTGTCCGAAACCTCCTCACCGATCCTTCTAATATATTAAACTCTATTTTGTCTTGTGTGCAGGGTTTATCACGACAGGTGGCCTCGATCAACGAACAACACCGAGCCTTGCCTACCATCCTCCAAGGCTTCCAGCAACGATAAGATGAGGTGGCTAAGCAAGTTGAGCACATCAACAGTCACTACAACACCTTGCCGGACCTGGTCCTTGGAGCGAGGCGTCAGCAAGAAGCAACGGCAAAGCAAGTCGATGAGATCTCCACGCGGACTCAGCCTCTTCCAGAGACTCTCTGCGAGCTCTAGAAACAACAAGTAGATCTGAGCATGTGCTTGGACACCATCAACAACACACTCACACAGCTACAACATCGCCAAGAGGAGTCCAACAAGGATGAAATCCAGCAGCTACGTGCTCAAGTTACAAATCTAACAACACGTCTCCTCTCCACCGAAGGCAGATATACCAACCTCAAAGAATCCCATGATGCACTGCTCGAAACACACGAGCATCTGCAAGTGGCTTTCAATGAGTTACAAGCCACCCATCGGCGGTGCAAAACGTCCGCGAGTAAAAAACAAGCAGACAAGGTAGCAGACGACAAGGATGGCAATGATGACGAAGAAGACGACTCATCTGCTGATTCAAACAAAGATAACACCTCCTCTGGTGATAAACATGATGACGGAGAGGACCCTGGAAATGCAGCAGAACCTTCTCATAGAGGTTCCGACAAGGTCACCACGACAGTGACAATCACCCCAAGTCCCCACACAACAATAATGTCAACATGTCATACGGGGACCAATTCTTTGATTATTCCGCGCTGGGGTCCATCGGGGAAGCTGCTAAAGACGCGGACTACGCTGAGTTCCACCAGTGTATACTAGGAACCAGCGCCAGCCCACCAAAAACAACTTCCCCACCTCTCTCCACACCTTCTCCCTATGATGAGGGCGAGGCAGAATGAGTAAGTTTAGACACCGATGAAGACCTCGATTCTGCCTCCGACTCGGACGATGATCTACCAGGCCATGAACAGGCCTTAGAACATCCTGCTTCTCCCCCTCCACAAGAACTTCCCCCACCACCACCTCTGCCGCACAAAATGCATGACCTGGATATGGCAGCCATCTCCACTTTAGATGCTCAGGACATTTTTATATTGAACACTATAGTGGACGATGCAAAGGCGGGGGAAGACATAATTTATCATAATACAAAAACTAGGTGTAAGATGAAACGTGAAGATTTCCGCAGCATCCTCCGACCTCGGTCCACGATGCCTATGGCAATCTTCCGTGTCCTCCTCGCCAATAGTATAGAAATGTACAGAAGTTCTAAGCGGCAACACCCGGTATTTAACGCCTCGCCCGCTCTATCTATCGGCCTTCTATACAAAGACATTAGAGCAAAGTCGATCGAGCGGCTGCGTGCTGGTTTAGCACGTCGGGCACGTTATCTGACCGTGCCTTTCCAAGTTTCGGACCACTGGATTTTTATGATCATGGATACCAAGGCTCGGGATGCCAAGGTGTATAATTTCTGTGGCCCCGAGCTACCAGCCGACACAATAAACTTCGTTGGTGAAGCAGTAGGAGAAGCAAGGTGTATACCCTTCCGGCTGCTTAAATTAATTTGGGCTGCCCGCCCATCTCTTCACCAAAATTGGAGCCAACCTTGATTCAATATCATAAACCCTCAAGTCCAAGCCACCGAGGGATCCGGGGATTGCACTTTCTGCACCATACGTCACATCCAAGCGCTGAACCAAGAAATCCCATTTAACGATCTGGTTGCTGAAGATTTTCATTCCTTACGCGGCCGTTATGCTATGGAGCTCATCTGTGATAGGCGGTTCTTCAAGGACCCAACTATGGCACCAGATGACGTTCCTCGCTACCTCTTCTCAGCTATCCAGCGACCGCAGCGGTGACCCTTCCGACAAACTCTGAAGGAGTCAGAAAAGACCAATATGACAGTCGCCGATACCGAGCAAGCTACAAACAATATCGATCCTCTATCTGCCATCGAACCAACCTTTCCTGACTTTGATCGTGATGCTTGCAAAGGTCTCTCCTATCTCGAATTGCGTCTCATTATGGCACGGCTCTCAGCCGAAAAAGATGAGCTGGTATTCATATCTCAGGACATTCTTGTAATGATAGACACGCTACGAGAGACTTTACAGGTTAAAGGATCCCTCTCTGTAAGCCTTATGGCCGCCTATCAGTTTCTACTCGGCCAAAATAACCCAACAACATACATGTCATCCCCATATATGAAAGATGATCTTCTAAAGCTCAAGAACTTCAGCACAACTGACGCGCTGATCTCCTATCTCCAGCATACAATGCCGACGTTCATCATGCAACCTTTCCTCTATCACAAGCACTGGATGCTCCTGGAAACAAATCTCCAAGAAGGAACAACCACAATATATAACAGTTCCGATAGCCAGTACAATGCACGACAGAGAAACTACGTCGTGACACCAAAGACGCCAACAGAAGTAGCGGCAAAGGAGTGCGCCGACAAGTTAATCGATTTTCTGAGTCGGCATACAAGGGCGTACGACAAAGAGCATTTCCACCGCCCTTCCTTCTGCCACAAATGCCCCCAGCAAATCCGACAATCGAACGACTGTGGCTTCCACGTCCTCTACTGGATGTACACCATCATCGTTCTCCAAAGACCAGTAGAGGAGATGACTGACGTGGATTACCACGCTCTACGAGGACAGTTCACATCCAACCTACTTCATTCCCCGGGGGCAAATGCAGATTTACCTTAGCCGGCAGCCCTTGTTCTAATTACTCCTCAACCTATCACTTTGATAAGTTAGGGGGGAGGTTACATTAGATAAGGGCGAGGTATCATTTTTACATCCCTCTTCCTTCTTTTCTTTTCTCTGTTTATACATTTTCCCTTTTTAACTTTCTTTTTAATTAACCCTTTTTGAGTAGAATCACCCTCATTTAACTCTAGAATCATGTTAGTCCCCAAAGTAAATAGCACTTAGGCATTTAATGGCGATTTAATAAATATCACTCCACTATTGATTTTCATGCTTTTGCTTCAATTCTTTATCTGACTCTCCACAGGTCAAAATCAAGGCAGAAATAAGCCGAGCTCTCAAGGATGAGAGGGGAATCAGGCAACTTCCAAATCAAGAAGTTCTGCAAGTGGACCACAAACCAAATAAGTGCATGTTGAAAAACCCTAAGAACAGCTTTCCTCTCTTCAAAATAAAAGAGGCTTGTCCGCCAAAATAAATTTCCTAGCAAAACCCCAAAACCCAAGCCTGCGAGTTATCGAATAAAAGCCAGAGAGACGAATAAAATTATGAGAGTTGTGCCATGAATAAGGATCTATATAAAGAACCGATGAAGGTTTCACCCGGCCGGCACATTCCGGTGCCCTCACAAAGGCAGATGTGTCGTGCCCGGTAGTGAAACCCTAAGGTATCTAAATATATGAAAGGCTCATAAAGGACTCACCCAGCTGGTACATTCAGCTGCCCTCACAAAGGCAGATGTGTCGTGCCCGGTAGTGAGATCCTAAAAGCATAGACATCCCCTCCCCCACTTGAAGGGGGAGCTACACTTCAAGCCTTTAGCCAACCCTCATACCCTCTCTAGCTTCCAGTAGGTCTTTCAGAGAGGTATAAAGCTTATTAGAGTTAACAACATGCACAAAATAAAGGTGGTCCCAATGCGAACTATGAGATACGGAAAGAACCCGAGACCCGAGCAACTCTCAAAATCTGAAAGAGTCAAGGCAAGCAATAATACTTGATATGACCTTAGGGGAACTCAGGTTAAGAATTGAAACAAGAGTATGGAAATCCTAACTAAATAAAATCGCCTCGCCATTACATGTCTCAGCTCTATCTAACTTGAGGACAAGCTAGACTCTAAGTTAGGGGGGGTGATAACCTCCCATTTTGGACGATTATCTTAGTCCTTTTCTTTAGTTTTCCATACTCTTTCTAAGTTAAAACTATACATAATCCTAAATTTACCCTTTTTTGTAAATATACTATCAGACTAACTTCTCCTTTCTATATATGCAGAAAAAGCACAAAAAAATCACAAAAGATCAACTCAACCTCAAGACCGCATGAAGCCAATCGGTCTCGAGACCGCATGGAGTCAAACGGTCTCAAGACCGCATGAAGCCAACCGGTCCCGAGACCGCATGGAGTTCAAACGGTCTCGAGACCGCATGAAACCAACCGGTCTCGAGACCGCATGGAGTCAAATGGTCCCAAGACCGCATGAAGCCAACCGGTCCCGAGACCGCATGGAGTTCAAACGGTCTCGAGACCGCATGAAGCCAACCGGTCTCGAGACCGCATGGAGTCAAACGGTCTCAAGACCGCATGAAGCCAACCGGTCCCGAGACCGCATGGAGTCAAACGGTCCTGAGACCGCATGGAGACAAACGATCTCGAGACTGCATGTAGCCAACCGGTCTCGAGACCGCATGAAGCCAACCGGTCTCGAGACCGCATGGAGTCAAACGGTCCCAAGACCGCATGAAGCCAAACGGTCCCGAGACCACATGGAGTTCAAACGGTCTCAAGACCGCATGAAGCCAAACGGTCTTAAGGTCCCAAACGGTCTTGAGGTCCAAACGGTCTCCAAACCGTTTGGACTTCACTTAAGGCCTATAAATAAGACCCCAAGGGTCCTCCACCAGGGATCAAGTTTTCAGACGTCCAAAGGCTGCCTCAACCACTCCACAGCAAATCCGACTTCCATCCTCCGCCCAAGGGCTTCCGGTCTGAGACCCACACTCCATCTTGAAGCTACTTTCTCTCTCTCTGCCAAAGAAGGTGGGAAGAGGGAGATCTCATCATCAAGCAACATGTGAAGCTGGTGGATCATTTCTCTCTCTCCAAGGGGTTGACTTTCCTCCCTCCTTTATGGGGATGACGCTCTCTCTCTCTTCTTGCCTCCTTCTTTGTCCTAGTTATGAGCAAGTAGGCTCTCTCACTAGGGTGCGGGGAGTATCCCCGCTACCCATGCTTTCATATCTTGTAAATGTAATCCATAACTTGTAATATAGAGTTCTTATCTTTTCAGTTCGACATCAAACGTTTAACGAATGCATGTTGCTTGATCTCCAACTTGTGTTATCCTTTATCTTTTAGTATGAATTGTCTACGTTTGTACTATTAGATTCGAAACTCGTTTGTATGTTGGTTCTTGGTGCATGTATCCACCATGCACCTATTTCGGTATCTAGAAGTGTATCTCAAGAAGTGGAGTAAACTCACTATCATACATTGCACTTTCATACTATGAAATGGAATCAGTTGACGTATGAAAGTGCAACCTTGGTAAGTTGAGGAACACACTTTGCGAGGGGAATGATGCAAAGTAAGTGACCATTTGTTCGTGAATGGCTGGCGTTGTAACTTTCCCGCACTTCTCGCAGTTAGCTCTCCAAAAGGAAGCTAAGTCTACAAGGATACTAACTGACTAGACTCTTTTTGCAGGTTATGTTTTGCTTTGCATGTGTTGATCCATGTGTAGTGGTGGTGAAAAACCGATCACACCCTAGTGACCTTTATCATAGTTTAACTCCTTAGATTTACTTGCTTTCTTTACTTTACTTGCACTTAGCTTAAAAACAACCAAATCAACCTTTTGATCTAAATACCAACTATTGAGTGATTAAGTGAAATTCTACCATTTTCTCTCTTGTTGCTGGCAACAAGACCGTTGTCCTGAGGATTCAACCCTTAACTATACTATGATAAGACTTCCACGTATCTTAGCATACGTGGGTGGAGTTCTTTATCTAGTATATGCAAGGCTAAACCTAAAGGCTTACTACCTTTAGGATTTTTAGTTGGTGCACGCAATTCCACATAAGTGGGAGCTCCATCAAGACCAAAAGAGCAAAGGAAGCTAAGGCAAGGGAAAGAGCCACATATATAGAAAGAAGGGGATGAGAAAACAAGTTAGACCTATGCTAAGTGTCATCCACCCAAGGGACACTTGTCCTAGGGTTCAAGCCAACACTCTAGCACACCAAGAGACACTTGTCAAAGATACATACCAAGTGTCCACCAAACACGGTCAAGGTTCGACCAAGCAACATGGGCGACACAACTAGCAGCTCTGCTGGGCGACACACCACCTCTAGGTCGACACACACTCTTCCTTGGGAGACACAGGCTTCTCTTGGCCGACACAAGGCTCAAGCAAGCCCAAACAAAGCACCTCAAAGCCCAAACAAGCTCAAGCAAGGCCCAAGAAATTCAAACAACAAGCCCAAGCCTTCCTCTCAACCCTAGAGGAAGCAAAGAGGGGAAAACATCTCACAAGATGGCAAACTTGCACACAAAACCCTAGACTTGGGTTATTTGCAAGTAGCCCCTCAAGCTCTCAACAAAGCACAACAAAAACCCTAATCACCACTCAAAGGTGATTAGAAAGCATCAAAGCACCAAGATTAAGCAAAACAAACAGGGTAAACCCTAAACGCAGGTCAGGGTCCTTACAATCTAACCCCCTTTGAGGGATTTCGTCCCCGAAATCCGAAGAGAAAAGCGAGGGATACTTCCTCCTCATCCCTTCCTCAAGCTCTCACGTGGCTTCCTCAACGCCACGACACTGCCAAAGAACCTTCACAAGAACCATGTATTTCCTCTGCAGCTTCTTAATCCTTCTGTCAAGGATCGCCACAGGACCTTCCTCATAGGTCACATCTGCATCAAGATCAACCTCAACTGGCTGTATCACTATACCTGAATCCGGATGACTTTTCTTCAGCGTACTGACATGAAACACTGGATGCAACCTGTGCAACTTTGGAGGCAACTCCAACTCGTAAGCTACCTTGCCAACACGTGCTCTGACTGAGTAAGACCCCATATACCTGGGAGCTAACTTACCCTTCCGTCCAAACCTTAGCACACCTTTCCACGGCGAGACTTTAAGGTACACTTTGTCTCCCACCTAGAATTCCAAAGGTCATCGACGATTATCTGCATAAGACTTCTGCCTGTCCTGTGCCACTTTCAACTGTTGTTGTATTACCTTGATTTTATCTGTCGTCTGCTGAACTAACTCAAGATCCAAAAGCTGATACTCACTTGATTCATGACAACACAAAGGGGATCTACACTTCCTTCCATACAAAGCCTCATAAGGAGCCATGTCGATGCTACGCTGATAACTGTTGTTGTAAGAAAACTCTATCAAACTCAGATGTACGTCCCAGTTGCCTAGAAACTGCAGAACACAAGCTCGAAGAAGATCTTCCAAAATCTGAATAGTCCTCTCAGGCTGTCCATCTGTCTGCGGGTGAAAAGTTGTACTGAACCGTAACTGCGTTCCCAACGCCTTGTGTAAGTGTTCCCAAAAATGACTCGTAAACTGAGGACCTATGTCAGAAACTATTATTACTGGTACTCCATGCAAACGTACTATCTCATCAACATATACTCTGGCTAGTTTCTCAACTATATACGTCATCTTCACTAGTAGAAAATGGGCAGACTTAGTCAATCTGTCCACTACCACCCAAATGGAATCATGATTCCTTGTTGTCCGGGGTACACCAACTACGAAATCCATGGTTATGTGATCCCATTTCCACTGTGGTATCGGCAAAGGTTGCAACATACCTGCCGGCTTCTGATGTTCAACCTTCACTTGCTGACACACCACACATCTCGCCACAAACTTGGCTACATATCTCTTCAAACCGGGCCACCAATACAAGTCCTTCAGACTATGATACATCTTGGTGACACCTGGATGCATAGCATACATCGACGTATGTGCTTCCTCAAGCACCAACTTCCTTAGATCATCCGCATCTGGAACCACCATCCTATCACGATAGCAAACTAGTCCATCCTCGGACTCATGAAACCCATCACGCTTGTCGCTGCCGAACTATGATCTAATCAACTGTACCGCATCATCTGCCTGCTGTGCATCCTTGATCTGTTGTCTCAACGTAGGCTTAACTTGCATCTGTGCGAAAAGACCAGACAACACAGAAACTTCCATCTGCACATTCATCTATCGCAGAGAAACAAACATATCTCGCCTATGGCATATCAGAGAACTCAACTGTGCCTTCTTTGAAGAAAGAGAAGAATACTTTCTGCTAAGTGCATCAGCTACCACGTTCGCCTTACTAGGATGATACTCGATAGTGTAGTCGTAATCATTGATCAACTCCATCCATTGTCGCTGTCGCATGTTCAACTCTTGCTACGTAAAGATGTACTTCATATTCTTATGATCCATAAAGATCTGACACACTTCCCCATACAGATAGTGTCTCCAAGTCTTTAACGCATGAACCACTGCTGCCAACTACAAGTCATGAGTCGGATAGTTCTCCTCATGCTTCTTGAGCTGTCGCGAAGCAAAAGAAACCACGTGATCTTCCTGCATCAACACACAACCTAAACCTTTCTTGGAAGCATCACAGAAAACAACATAGCCTTTCCCAGGCTCTGGAAAGATCAACACTGGAGCACTGGTCAGCTTCTCCTTCAAACTCTGGAAAGCTCGCTCACATTGATCATCCCAAACAAAAGGTACATACTTCCTGGTCAACTTCGTCATCGGCAACGCGATCACACTGAAGTCCTTGATAAACCTCCGGTAGTATCCTGCCAAACCAAGGAAACTACGAACTTCTGTCGGTGTCTTCGGTTGTTCCCAATCCACAACAGATTCCACCTTCCTCGGATCTACTTTGACGCCTTCAGCAGATATCACATGGCCCAAGAAAGTCACTTCCGCCAACCAGAACTCGCACTTACTGAACTTGGCATCCAACTAATGTTGACGAAGAAGAGTCAACGCTCGATGAAGATGTTGCTCATGCTCTAGCCTGTCCCGACTATAGATCAAGATGTCATCTATAAAGACTACAACAAACTGATCTAAGAACGGACGGAACACTCTGTTCATCAGATCCATGAAAGCAGCAGGTGCATTGGTTAATCCAAAATGCATAACCACGAACTCGAAATGACCATACCTCGTCCTGAAAGCTGACTTTGGTATGTCATCCACCTTTATCCTCAACTAATGATATCCAGACCGTAGATCGATCTTTGAAAACACTATAGCACCACACAACTGATCAAACAAATCATCTATCCTCGGCAACGGGTACTTATTCTTGATCGTGACCTTGTTCAACTGTCGGTAGTCTACACACAACCGCATCAAACCATCCTTCTTCTTAACAAACAACACGGGAGCACCCCACGACGTCGTACTCGGTCGGATGAAACCTTTCTCCAGCAACTCTTGCAACTGCTTCTTCAACTCAGCCATCTCTGCTGGAGCCATCCTGTATGGTGACTGTGCAACTGGCTGTGTCCCTGGAACCAGATTGATCTCGAAATCAATCTCTTGGGGTGGAGGAACACCAGGAAACTCCTCAGGAAACACGTCTGCAAACTCTTGAACCACTGACACCTCCTCAAGACTAGGACCTTTCGCCTTGGTAACCACAACGATATCCACCACATGAGCTAGGAACGCCTCACATCCTTGTCGTAACGACTTATCTGCTACCATAGCTGATACCAAACACGTCGTAAGAATCTTCCTATCTCCCTAGAAGATCCACTTCTCTCCAGCAACATCAAACACTTCCTGCTTGGAACCACAGTCCAAAACAACCTTATACTTCTCTAAGGTATCCATCCCAAGGATAACATCTAAACCATGCATATCAAGTGGTATAAGATCCACTTGAATGCGATGTCCCGAGAAAGACAAGATACAAGATGGAAACTCTTCTCGAAGCAAAGAGGAACCATCAAGAGGGGTTTCTAACAACAAGCCATCCTTCTTACAGCTAACAGGTAAACGACAGTCCTCAAGCATACTATAGGCGATAAAAGAGTGTGTAGCACACGGGTCAACCAGAACAGATATAAAGCAAGAAGAAGACATATCAGAATGAAATAACTCCATCTGACCTGTCACCATTCGCGGGTTGACTATCGCCTCCAGCTGATTCATGGCATAGAATCGAGCCGTTGCTTGCTGTCCACGACCTCTACTTCCTTGAGCAGACGATCCAGCTTGAGATGCTTGACCACGTCCTCGACCTCTGCTACCACTGGCCTGTGGTCTCTCAGACTTCTGGAAACTCTGTCTCGGCTGCTGCGTCACTTCGACATCTCTATTCAGGCAATTAAGCCTAAAATGTCCGACTTGTCCACAAAGATGACATGACTTGTCCTCAAACCGTGGCCTAGCTGGCCCTGTCACTGCCATAGAAGTTGAACTGTGCACCTTAGATGGTGAAGAAACATAACCTCTCCCCTTGCTCGGAGACCACTGAGATGGTACACCAGAACTTCTCATCGCTGACGGTGCGGAAAACCTGGGCTTCTTAAAGCCACCAAACCTTCGTCCTTGAACACTAAGAGACATAGACTCTCTTTTCTCCTGTACCATCCTCTCGATCCGCCAAACTGATTCCACAAACGTAGAGAACTGCTCTCAGTTCTCCAACGCAGACACCGGGGTTGTCAACTCAGCACTCAAACCCTTCTCGAAACGTCTGATCCGTTCCTCGTCTGTTGCCGCCATGTGAGGACAAAACCTGAATAGATCCATAAACTTGGCTTCGTACTCAGTGATGTTCATCGTTCCTTGCCGCAACTTCTCAAACTGATTGACCTTCTCATCCAGGTACATCTTCAGAAAGTATCTGGTGACAAACTCACGTCGAAACACTTCCTAACAGATCACCTCACCAGGCCGCTTCTCTTCCTCGATGGTCCACCAATGACCAGCACTACCTTTCAGAAGGTAGACAGCATGCTTTACCTTGTCCGCTTCGGGGATGTCAAGGATCTGAAAAGCCTTCTCGAGACTTGTCAGCCATAGATCTACATCCACTGGATCAGCCATCCCAGCATAATCTGAAGCTCCAACTCAGCGAAGCCGCTCAAAGGTCTTCCCAATACACGATGCTTCTCCATGGGGAACCTGTGCTCGCGGAGGAGGCACTGGTAATCGTTCAACCATGAGATTCATCGTAGCCATTAACTACCCCATAAGCTGTTGGTAAGCAGGATGTTCACATATGGCTGGGTTAAATTGGGGAACCTCAGGCACCCGATCTTCATGTGCTTGTCCATCTGCTCCATCAACTGATGCATCATCACTATGCTCATGAGCATGTTCTTCATGGTTTCCAAACATCTTGGCTTTTCTTCCGCTGAGGCAGAAGATTTTTGTAAGAAAATCTGGGAAACTCATAAGAACAAACTCAACCTAGTCCTAGATCCCTGTAGACTCAACGAACCTAAAGCTCTGATACCAAAACTTGTGGCAACACATCCCATTATCACACAGATAACGAGGTGTTACGCGAAAACGTGTGGAAATCACCATAACCACAAATTATCGAAAACACGGGTTAATTAAAACCGATTGTGGAAAACTAATAAACTGTGAAATTATTGCTTTTTAGTCCTCATCCTGCACAGAAACATATCATATATATACATCCACAAGATCTAATGCGTGTCCACAGCTCAGAAATAGTTGTTCATCCATCACATGAGTTCACCACCTGTTCATATACAGAAAAGGCCCACATCCGGCCAACAGTAGGATATACAAACATCATCGATCGATCATCGTGAAGCAACGTCAAAACACTGCCAAGGACCTGAGAGTACAGGGATGACTCTAGACTCTACAACAAAACATCCAAAAACAACAGCATATCCATCGCTTGCCTTCTACTGCTCCTCAAGCTGCTCGACCGCAACACCACGACCACGACCATGACTACCTCGACCACCTAAAAAGGGTGTAAACCAGCGGAGTGAGACAATTGAACAATTGGCCCAGCGGGAAACATAACTCCCCACCGCAGCTACAGAACCTCAGCAAGATAGACTATAAGAGTAGATATCTAATAACCGGTATAACAAGAGCAGTCTATATAAAACAGATTATTCTTACCGAAAATCTTACCTGCTATACAAAAGCATATAACCAGATATATGTCAAGGAATATGATTAGCAAGATAAGATGTATCCCTATGTAACATGATTATCAGAACAAGATATAGTGTCACATAACCTGCTTATCAAGATCAGACATATTATCACATAACCTGCAAGATACAACAAAGATATTACACAAACAAGGCCTCAACCAATGTTTCGTGTTTATCCTAAGCAATAAGTACTAAACGAATATATTACATATTATTATGCCATGAGGATTTGAACCGTACCGTTCAAATCCAACCTTCGGTTATGAAACCCAAGTCGGTGCCATATAAGGTCAATGGAAGAGCCGAACTCCACGACCTCCCACCTCGTGGTCAGTACACGAGTACAACACAAGCAGGACCGCAGTCTCATGCTGAAGTGGTCTAAGCCACAGGGTCAGCTCCATAGGCTACCCTCACTCTAGCCTGCCTTGGTACAGGTCTCGGCGCTAGTAAAACTGAGCCATGGGCCTGTTCACCGTGCTCTGAGCCATGAACGCATTCATGCTCACACATCACATATCCTGAGCCATGGGCCTGTTCACCATGCTCTATATACATATATGAGTCTATAACCGAAGTTACACTCTTACCTCCTCATTTTCAGGCTAGGAGCAACCTACACATATTCAACTATATGCGCTTCCAGGTTAACCCATAGGAGAACCTGTTTCACCATCACCAAGTCCTGACGATGATGGATCTATGGCCAGGGCAAACTACATGATATATTTCACTGTGATTAATTAGTATCTTTTAGATGGATTGTAGGATTCAACCAAGTTGTATAACATGCAAGATATAAAAAAAAGTAAACTACATTATATTATTATTTAAACCACATCAACCTGATCCATCTCAAGGATCCAACATCACATGTTACCACTTGGCCTCTTGCCAACCATCCAGATCCATCTCAAGGATCATCACATACCATGGGATCTCAATCCCTCGTCATGTACTGTCACTGCCTCTCAAGGCTCACATCATCATCATGGAACTAACACATTATACATATAATCTTACTAACCAGAAGTAATTAACAAGTAATGTTACTCATCACATATGTCTCATAGCCTTTTCATGGATAAATCATCACCTGCATGGTTAGAGTACACAATAATCGTAGATTCAACATAAGGAATATGCTACCATCATGAAATGCCATTCAAGATACTCTACTTATCATTCTTACACTATATGGTGATCAAGTGTATTGAGCACATCATTTACAAACCATATTCTTGCTTATCATTTCTCAAGATTATACAAGTAATCAAGGTGTTCAAACATACTATTATTACCATTATCATTATGTCACCATCCACTATCATCATTATTATCATTATTATCATTATGCAAGCTACTAGTGTAACTATCACCATTCTCATTTAACAATTAGGTACAAGGATTACTTCATGCATATCATTACTATCATTATTGCCATCATTGTTATGATCAACATCATTACTATCATCTTCTTTATTATTAACAAATAAGCATAAGGATCACATCATGCATCTTATTACCATTACCTTCCTCATTATCATCACTACTACCATTATCATCCTTATGATCAACATTATTACTATCATTATCATCATGCAACTACCATTATCATCATTGTTACTGTCATTAGCATTATTATTATTGGTTGCAAGGCATCATATTCATTGTTGTTGTTACTAACAAGACACCACCATCATTTATTGGTGCATGGATAATCACTTCCACATCACAAAGGACCGTTACTATATGATTACAAGACTCTCACCATAACTCATCACCGCCCTCACTAAAACCTATCAAGGCCTGTCGGCCGACACACATACCAACCCTATCGGCCAGCACCACTCAAGGCTGTCGCCCAACATGGCTATCGGCGATTAGGGCTATCGGCCAACACCAAGCATAGCCCTATCGGTCAACACCAACAAACCATCAAGTAACTTAGGTCTATCATTCACCACAAAGAAGAGGGTGTTATCCAACCATATCGCCCATCATGCTTACCATATCGGCCAACACAACAAGATGTATCGCCCAACAACATCCATCGGCCAACTCAACCATATCGGCCAACTCCTCACTAGCTTGGCCTATCACCTAACACAAGAGCACTTCACCATATCACCCGTCATAAGGTACTCATCTCGCCCAACACCAATACAAGAGAGGGTCTCGCCCAACACAAGAACAAAGGGATTTCTTATCATAGGAACCATATCGCCCAACATGGTCACCATATCGGCCAACACAAAGAACACCACTATGTCACCCATCACAAGAACAAGGGTTTCGCCCAACACACCCAAACCAAGGAAGGATATCGCCCATCATCAAGGCAAGAGAGGATGTCGCCCAACCAAGGGTCATCACCTACCTCTAGCACAAGGAAAACCCTAAACCCTAGAAAGCAAGGTGCACAAGGGAACACTAAACCCTAGAAGGGGATCGGCCACCAAAGGTACACAAGCAAGGTATAAAAGTAAGGAACTAAGCTAAACTACTAACATGCAACAAGATCATAGCTAGAGGTAAAGGAGTTAGGGTTAGAAGCTATGCAACCCGCCTTAAGCTCCAAGCTCCAAGGAAGAAGAAGCACTTCAAGCTCCAAGGGACGTCGTCCACCAAAGCTGATCCAAGAGAGGGTATCGGCCACCACTACAACTCCAGGAGAGTGTCTTGGCCAACACAAGCAAGAGAGGGAGGAGTGTCGTGTACTCAAGGTGGAGGGGAGACCAAAAGAGCAAAGGAAGCTAAGGCAAGGGAAAGAGCCACATATATAGAAAGAAGGGGAGGAGAAAACAAGGTAGACCTATGCTAAGTGTCGTCCACCCAAGGGAAACTTGTCCTAGGGTTCAAGCCAACACTCTAGCACACCAAGAGACACTAGTCAAAGATACATACCAAGTATCCACCAAACATGGTCAAGGTTGGACCAAGCAACATGGGAGACATAACTAGCAGGTCTGCTGGGTGACACACCACCTCTAGGTCGACACACACTCTTACTTGGGTGACACATGCTTCTCTTGGCTGACACAAGGCTCAAGCAAGCCCAAACAAAGCACCTCAAAGCCCAAACAAGCTCAAGCAAGGCCCAAGAAACTCAAACAACAAGCCCAAGCCTTCCTCTCAACCCTAGAGGAAGCAAAGAGGGGAAAACATCTCACAAGATGTCAAACTTGCACACAAAACCCTAGACTTGGGTTATTTGCAAGTAGCCCTTCAAGCTCTCAACAAAGCACAACAAAAACCCTAATCACCACTCAAAGGTGATTAGCAAGCATCAAAGCACCAAGATTAAGCAAAAAAAACAGGGTAAACCCTAAACGCATGTCAGGGTCCTTACAATTGAGGTTTAGTACAACCTTTCACCCACAGATAGATGGAAAATCTGAAAGGACCATACAAACTTTGGAGGACTTGCTTAGGGCATGTGTCCTTCAATTTGTAGGAAGTTGGGATCTACACCTAAGCTTGATAGAATTTTCTTATAATAATAGCTATCAACACAGTATTGAGATGACACCATATGAAGCATTATATGGTAGACGTTATAGATCTCCTTTATGTTGGTATGAAACATGGGAGTACCAACTCTTGGGTCCTGAGTTAGTGCAACAAACAACTGAGAAGATTAAAGTAATACAACACCAGTTGAAAGCAGCTCAGGATAGACAGAAATCTTACACTGATAAGCGTCATAGACCTTTAGAATTCCAAGTTGGAGACAGAGTGTACCTCAAGGTCTCACCTTGGAAAGGTATCCTTAGATTTGGAAAGAAGGGCAAGTTAGCTCCTAGATTTATGGGGCCTTATCCAATCATTGAGAGGATGGGAAAGCTAGCCTATAAGCTGGAGTTAGCACCTGAGTTGCATAAATTGCACCCAATGTTCCTATCTCTATGTTGAGAAAGTGCCATCCTGACACAGAGTTAGTTCTATAACCTGTGGAGGTAGAATTAAATGATGATATATCTTATGTTGAAGGACATGTGTTGATTCTTGATAGGAGAATCAAAAGGCTCAAAAAGAAAGATATATGTTGTGTGAAAGTTCTTTGGAATCATCGTGGTGTTGAAGAAGCTACGTGGGAGCTAGAGGAAGATATGAGGAGGAAGTACCCTTCTCTTTTCTCTTGATGTTTTCATTGATGATTTCGGGGACGAAATCCTTGTAAGGGGTGGATAATTTGTAACATCCCTGACCTGGATTATGTTTTAACCCTAGCTTTTTGCTTATTAAAGTTGATTAGATGCTTTCTCTTATCTTTTGAAAAGTAATTAAGGATCAAGAGGAACTTATATTTCAACTTTAGTCCATTTTGAATAATGTTGAAAATAATGTTTTTCTTGTTTTGGACTAAAGTGCAAATTACCCAAGTTGAGGGGTTAAATTGCAAATTGTGCATGATAAGATGTTACTAATGTGTTTAATCATCATTATAATGAAGATGATGTAGAAGAATGGCTAGTGAAAGCCTGGGTACCAAGAAAGAGCTGATTAAACAATGTTTGTCCATTAAAACCTAGTTTTGGTGTAATGTGCAATTTACCCAAAACCTAGGGTTCAATATGAAAATTACCTCTTCAAAATGGTCCTTAATAATTCTTGACATCTTTTAGAGGAAATAAAATGAGAGGGGCGTCTCATTTGGGCTACTTTGAAGTAGAGAGAATCTTGATATTAAAATAACCAAGATTTAAGCATAATTGAAACCTTAATTCAATTTAATGCAAAAAATAATTATATTAATTGGATTTCCCTTCAATAAAAATTGAAATGGTTGAAAATATATATGTGTGGACGTCCTTGTGACTTGCAAAGGCAAAGGAAATATCTACATGAGTGGAGAACCCACTCACATTAAGATAAGAAAAAGAAAAATGCACTAACTTTAGGATATTAATATTATAAGGGTTAAGGTGCTTAATTTGCTTTTCTTTAAATCATGAATAATTGAATGGAATAAGAGGAAAATAGGATAGGTTCGTCTCTAAGGAAGATAAGGGGGCAAGTGGCAAGAAAAAGGAAGAGATAATTCCTACTTTCTCTCTCTTAAATGAATTTTCAATAAAATTCACATATATGCTCCTTTATCCGTAGAATGAAAGGGTAATTTTGAATCCACTTCTTCTCTTTGCTTGAAAAACGACCAAGGAAGATTTGGAGGATCAGGAGGATGACCCCCAACCTGTTGGTAAGCTTCTTGACTTCCTTTCACCTTGAATTCATGGTGGAAATCACAAAACAATGCATGATTTCTTCTTATCTCGATCCCATCTTCAATTCTAACCATTCCGTTTCACTCAAATCTTGAGGACGAGCCTTGGGATAGTGAAAGGAGTTGCATCCACCATTGTTGACGTGATATTGGAGATTTGAAGCTCAATTGGAGGCGGGTTTTATAACTTGAACCCCTCTACATTGTTATTCAACTATCAATCTTGCAATTTCGTTGATTCCTTCATCTTCTAGATTAATTGTTTGTTGTAATTGGTAAATTCATGAAATTAGAAGTATTATAAGTTATAGGGACGAAGGTAGATGATTATTACATCAACTTGGACACTTTTCCCAAGGAATTCCTATTCCAATCGGTTTTAACAAGTTGTCCATTCGGTTTCAACAAAACCGTTTGGAATTAAATGGTTTCATCAAACCGTTAGGAACTAAATGATTTCAAACCGTTTGGAAGAGTTGACCACAGTTGACCATGTGGAGATTTGATGCTAATTATGATGGTTGGTGACCCATTAAATTTAATTGATTAATTCCAAAGGATTCATTAGTTGAAGGTTCATCAATTACCAAACTCTAATCGAGTTAAGTGCTGAAATTCCAATTGGTTGATTTAGATTTTTTGGTTTGATTAACCCAAACAGTCAAGACCGTTTTGGGGTCACACAAATGGTCTCAATACCGTTTGGAGGTCAAACAAGACCATTTGGAGGTCTAGGGTTGAGAATGGTTGAGTAATTGAAGGTCCAGAGATACCAAATTGAAATGCAATTAATAGCTGATTTGATGATCAATCCAATGATCAAAACCCTAATGGAATTTCACAAATTTCAAGAATACGAAGGGGCAAACGGTCTCAAGACCGTTTTGAGATCATCCAAACGACCTCAAGACTGTTTGGGGTCAGGTCATATCAAAAATTTGGTGATGATTCATTAATTTCAATTGAATCAGTTCCACAATGTTGATCATTGATGGTTCCTCGATTTCAAAACTATAATTGAAGGTTTCTTGAGTAGAAATCCTAGATCAATTGGGTTCAAAACCCTAATTGATGGTCCAATTGAAGGATGATTCAATAGTTCAATTGATTAAGAAATTAAGGATTCAATTGTTAATCAGTTCGTCTATTGAAACCATGAATTATTTAAGTGTTGAAAGAACTTTTTGGTCCATTCAGTTTTGAGAGGGTTTGGACCAAATGGTCTCAAACCGTTTGGAGACCCAAAGTTCAATCGGTTTCAACACCCTTCTTGTCCAATCGGTTTCAAGGGCAATTTGCCCAAATGGTTTTCTACTAATTGAATTCTGAGAACTAAGATCATTTAGGGTCTAAGTAATAAAATCTTTTGAAGATTAACATGGTTAATCCATTTGGATATCTCATATAATTGAAGGTCCAATATGGTTAATCTATTTGGATACCTAATGCATTTGAAGATTTAATTGGTTAATCCAATTGATCACCTAATGTAATTGAAAGTTTAATTGGTCAATTCTTTTGGATCCCTCATATAATTGAAGGTTCAATTGATTAAACCATTTGGAGACCTGATGTACTTAGATAATTGATACCCTTAGTGGTATTAATCATTAATGCATAGTGATGTAATAATTTAATACATCATGCTAACCATAAATGCATGTATTTGAATAAAGAGTAGGCTCAATCTAACCAAGAATTGAGTAGTGGTCATCCTGAGTAGGATGAGAGAGAAAGATTCATACATGAATGATATCATGTAGCAATTAAGTCTAAAACATTCAAAAAGATGTGATATACAATTAGGGCATGATCCTTGATAAAGAGATCATAAGACCCTAATTGAGATGATTAATGAACTCAAACCCTAATTTAGGGAAATTCTGAGTGGAACCCTAATCTAGGAGGATAATGTGATATGAATTTAAGATAATGACATGAGTAATCCTAATTCAGGATATTGGTATGATAAAACCTAATTAGGTGTGAATAGTAAAACCTAACCTTAATTTGGATGTTGAGATATGATAATTCCTGATGTGATGTGAATAGTAAACCCTAATTCTAAAATAGGGTGAAGATGTGTGAAACCCTAATTCTGGGTTATACTATATAGCATGAAACCCTAATCTTGGATGAAATGATGAATCATTGGTCCTAGTTGTGCAAAGGAAATGAGTAACCCTGATTAACATGAAATGGGAAACCCTAACCCTGGTAAGGGAATAGTGGTGTTACTTTTGATTAGTATGAAACTAAAATATGATTGATATATCTGTTATCATGTGTGCTAACCATGCAGGTATCCTGAGATGATGAACATAGCCAGGTATGAGCTATGATGCTTTATTCATTGAAATTATTCATTGGGCCTTGTGTGCCATAATATACCTTATTGCTTAGTAAATAGTAACAAGAGAGTTAATGAGCCTCAAGTGCCATAAGAGATGCTTGTGTAGCAAGTATCATGTTTACCTTGGTCAAATGACTTGAAGGAGATAATTACCTGAAAAAGTGGTAACAGTGATCAGTGATGAGCTAAGGGTTTGAATACCCAGATCCATATAATTATGGTATTGAGATTGTTAAGGGATGATAATTCCCATTATTGAAATGAGGGACTGAGATCCCATTGTCTTATAAAGACTGAGAAGTAACTGGTGAAAACAATACATGTTTCTTTGTAGCACTTGTCCTAATAAGTTATGTTTGAAAACTTGGCTGATGCTAAAAGAATATGATAATGTACTTAATTAATCAAGTGATACCATAGAATGTAGTTGCCCTGACCACAGATCCATCAACATCAGAATTAGCTGAATGGTGAAATGAGTTTTACTCAGAACGCATATTTTTGAATATGTGGGGGTAATTGGGAAAATATATCCTTATGCCCCATAGGAATTGCTACGGGCTATGTCCTATGTACGGGATTGGTTTTGGACCATACCCCAATAAGAGTATGGCTACGGGCCATAACTCCTCAATATAATACCAGGCATTGGCTACATGCCATAACCCTAAAGAGAGTATATGCTACGGGCTATAACTCTATAACGAAGATGCCAATATACCCTGGCATGCTAATTGCAGTTTGACACATGATGTCTCTGCTAAAGTAGTCTCATGCTGACTGAGACAGATGATGTCATGGAATTCGACTCTCCCATTGACCTTATGTGGTATCGATGCTTTACGTAATCGGGGTCGGTTGGAGTATGAGCGGTATATCTCATCTCCTCAGGGCTTAAGAATGTTTGTAAAATGTAATCAGTTGTGTAGCGTATTTGCATAAGATTGAAATATGAGAATCATTGGTTGATGTTATTCTTCTTAGCATGTTCTAGATACATAAATGTTATATATGCTCTTCAAGTCCTTATTGAATAAGAGACATGCTGCTTTATCAAGTTATAGCTTAAATGCTTGAATAGAAATGTTGCTTTAATCTGCATAGATATTGATTTATTTGCTGTTGAATATATGATTCCACTGTTCAGTTTATTTCTATTAAACTGCAATAATAATGTTTTTCGACAGAGAATTATATCTCTCACTGCGAAAATTTTATAATTGACTCACCCCCGCGGGATTCAACATTTTTAAGTGGACGCGGATGAGGTAGAGGCAGAAACCCCATAAAAAGGGAAGAACAGCAGCAGCAGCAAGGACAATAGTGAATCCTCAGGTGGAGATACTGGCTGTCGAATCTTGTATAGATGTAAATAAAGTCTTATGTGTCATCTCTGTACTCTCAGGTCCTAGGAATATAACATCGATATGAGATTTTGGCTTGAATGCCTCAAGGATTTTATTACTTGAACTTTTAATAACACAAATGATGTATATATATATTCCTCGAGAAGAAATGGTATAGAGAATGTACTATGTGAACCAGTATGTGAATGTAATATTATGGTTCTCGTTGAAAGAGTTTTCCTGTGAATGGGTCTCTTTGTAAATGGTTTTAATTTTTAGTGATTTTCAGTAATCCACTGCTAATGATCACTTCTGCATGTTTTATTATTGTTGATGACACTTGTTATCTTAATTGATGGCGTTTGTCATCACAATTATCATCTAACACATCTACTAGAACATGGACATCTCTACATGATATATGAAATACAAAAGTCACATCCGTTCCCACCATCTTACAGGGAAGTGGGGGAGGCATCTGTCCTCTTGGTGCTTCTTCTGGGGGTGGCATATGTTCTCTTGGTGGTGCATTAGTGAAGAAAGAAGAAATACCTCCTTCATATTCTTAGGTGTCCCTTCCCCTACCATTGTTGTTTTTGCTGTCAGCACTTGGTCATGTGCATGTATCGTTGGAATTTTTGTTGAGGGTGGCATTGTTGTTGTCGCTACAACATCTGCTGGTGGTGTTGACCCTTCTGGAATTGTCTCAAGCATAGATGTGTCTAGTTTGGAAAGAGTGGCAACCATCTTTCCATCATAAATGATGTTGTTCTGTTGTTTTGGTTTGGGACTTATAAGTAGATGTCGCAGATGTCCATCCCTATCTTCATCTCTTCTAGATGTCTAGTAAGTGTTGCTTTGTCATAGGTCATGGGCTTGTCCGTGCTAGCTTCCTCCTACTTGAGTGATTCTTCTAGAGGTTGGTTCTCTAGGATTGGGTTGTCATATGTGGGCTAAGAGTTTAAATCAAACTCTTGCACCATGGGTATTGATGTTGGCTACATATGCCTCTTCATGTTGTCATTGTTCCTCTTCCTAGGCTGGATCCTCTCTTGGCTCTGTAGGTATGCTTGCAACTTCATATTCCCTGTCTTGATTTGGGTTTGAAGGGCTTGAGGATGCCTCTGAGGGAGAGAGGCCGACAATTTGTTTTCTCCTTTTCCTGATACGTCTCTCCTCCATGTACCTATGTTATTCCTCTACTTCTTTTAGGAACTCCTCATGTTCCTTGTGCATGGCTTCCCTATCTTTCTGCATCTTGTCTCTCTCCCTTATGAGTTTTTCCATCTCTACCACCATCACTTGCATTATTTGCATCATCACTCTTTAGATGGTGAGGACATCCTGCATAAATAGGGGGAGGGTTATAGTTCTCTCTTCTAGGCACTATACCTACGTGGTTAGTGTTTTCAGGCTAGAAGAAATGAGTATAGAATTAGAGGATGAGTTTTACATTTTCTCACAGATGGTTTCGAATTGACGCCCTAATTCTTTGCCAAGGCTTGTTGACCATCATTGTTCTTGTATGGGTTTTGTTGTTGCATTCATTATGCCAGTTTCCAGTGGCATTGTCTCTTTCTTGATCTAATGTTGATATGAAGTTGATTTCTCTAGCTCCAATGACTGCTCCACACCCACTTCTTCTATGGACGTCAATGCCTTAACTTGTTTCTCTGACTCGGTTTCCCTTTCTTGGACATCCTCTGAGGTCTTAAGTTGTTCATCTAGACTTTTGGTAGGTACTTATATCACTCCTCTATTCAAGGGTGAGGTAGGATGGGTACTGACACTAATGTTGACCCCTTCTTCATTGAAAGTGGCTTGTTCTATTAAAATTGGTTGCTCTATACTTGGTGCATCCTTTGTTTGTGGCTGAATCAGTTTTAGTGCTAATGTTGGTGCTTTGGAGACTACTTTGTGGACTTTGATATGTAGATTTTCTCTTTTTGTTGGTTCTGCTACCTTTTCTTCTTCCAGTTCTAGCAGTATGATGGGTGGTGAATCTTTAGGTCTTCTAATTGTACTCGATAACATCTTATCAATGTCTTCTTTGGAAATGAGCAACTTATGAGTGTCGAAGTGGCTCATTTCAGGTAGAGGGAGTGGGATGTTTCATTTGGTTTGTTTATAAAATCACTTATTCCCCTTTTGTCAAAGTATTCTAGCTATAATGAGGTACTTGATATCAATGAGGCTATTCCCTTCGGTCACCTCATACTTTCTTACTTCTTTTAGTCTCATGAAGTAGAATGATATTGATGTGATCTAGTCTCCCATGTAGTAATCATTTGTTCCGTCTGGCCCCACAACCGTGGATAACTTGTCAATTAATCATCTGCTGATGTTGATCGGTCTTTTCTTAAGCATCAACTAGATCAGGAAGAGGTCCCCTCTGGAGATGTTTCCAGTTTCAGATCTTGCGAACACTATGTTGGCAACGATCTTCTGGATCACCCTTAAAAAGCAAGATGGCATCTTTGCTACTTTGGAGGTTCCTAATCTATGATTGGATTCTTCCATCAGCCTTTTACAGGTTTTATGGCTACTGAATCCGATTGCATCCCTATCATATCTTAACGCCATGTTGGGTCTGTCCTTGTAACATCCCTGACCTGGGTTAAGGCTTAACCCTAGAGGTTTTGCTTAAGTAAGTCATTTATATTCTTGTCTTTATCTTTTGAAAAGTAATTAAGGCTCAAGAGGAACTTATGTTTCAATTTTAGTCCTTTTTGAATAATGTTGAAACAATGTTTTACTTGTTTTGGACTAAAGTGCAAATTACCCAAGTTGAAGGGTTAACTTGCAAATATTACATGATAAAATGTTCCTCAAGTGTTGAAGCATCATGAAAATGAAAATGATGCAGAAGTATGGCTTTTGGTAGCCTGAGCACCAAGAAAGAGCTTGTTGAGCAATGTTTGTGCATTAAAACCTAGTTTTGGTGTAATGTGCAATTTACCCAAAACCTAGGGTTCAATATGCAAAATACCACCTCTAGAGAGTCCCTCATGTTTCTTAGCATCATTTAGAGAAAATAAAATGAGAGGTGCGTCTCATTTGAATCACTTTGGAGGAGAGAGAATCTTGATATTAAAATAATCAAGATTTAATCATAATTGAAACCCTAATTCAATTGAATGCAAAAATAAACATATTAATTGATGTGCCCTTCAACCAAAAATAGGATGGTTGAATTTGCATAAGTATGGACGTCTTTGTGCCTTGCAAAGGCCACGAAATATCTAAAGTCAGTGGAGAGCCCACTCACATTAGTTAACTAAAAAGTAATATCCACTCAATTTTGGATATTATTATTATTATAATGGTTAAGGTGCTTAAATTGCTTTCTTTTAATTCATGGATAATGAAGAGGAATTACAAGATGTGGGAGATGGATTCGTATGGAAGGGATGGAGGGGAGTATATGGCACCAATTTTGGGAGCTAAAAGGATTATTATATCACTTTCTCTCTCATTGAAATTTCCTTATAAACATCTCATTTCCAACTCAAATGAAAGGCTTTTTCGACCCTTCTTCCTTTCCTTGCTTTGGTTGAACACAAAGGAGCTTAGGAGAAACAGGAGGACGTGCCCCAACCTGTAGGTAAGCTCCATAATCATCTTCAATCTTGATTTCATGGTAAAAATTGAAATTCAATGCTTAATTTCTTCTTTTCTTCATTCAATCTTCAACCTTAGCCAATTATTTCACTCAAAGACTTGAGAACGAGCCTTGGGAGGTTGAGAAAGCTTCATTCACCACTGAAGGAGTGAATCTTGAAGTTTGGTTTCAACTTTGAAGGCAGGTTATATAACTTGAACCCTTAAATGTCATTATTGCTTGCAATTTATTCATCATGCGTTGAACCTTTCTTCTTTCTCAAATTCCTTTTGATTAGTTGTTGAAAATACCATAAGAATCACAAATGATTTCAAAGGTTTGAATCTTGAAGATGATGATGTCATCTTAATCACACACCTCAACAAAGTAAGGTGCAATCGGTCTTCAAAACTGATTGAGCTAATTCGGTTTCAAAACTGATTGAATTGATTCGGTTACAAGACCGAATGGACAATTGAGTTCAAGACCGAATGGGTAATTGAACCCAAGACCGAATGGGTAGTTGAACCCAATACCGAATGGGTAATTTACTTCAAACCGAATGGGTAATTTAGTACAAGACCGAATGGGTAATTAACTACAAGATTGAATGGGTAATTGAGTACAAAATCGAATGGGTAATGGATCTCAAGATCGAATGGGTAAATTGAACTTCAAAACCGTTTGGGGTTAATTGCTGATGTGAATGATGAAGATCCAATGGATCAAATTGATTTAATTTCATGGATTCAAGGATGGGTGATCCATTGATTGCTAACCCTAATTGGATTGAACGGTTGAAACCCTAAATTGATTGAGTCAATTTCTAAGTTGTATGACTCAAACGGTCTCAAGACCGTTTGGAGGTCAAGGGCTGTGATGGATGATTGGATATCCAAGGGTTGTAATTTGATGTATTCTCAATGGTTCAATTGATGACCGATTCAATAAAGAAAACCCTAAAATCAATTGATTGATTGGAGGAAACCCTAATTGGTCCAATCAATTTCAAGATGTTTTGGACCAAATGGTCTTGAGACCGTTTGAGTCCAAATGGTCTTGAGACCGTTTGGGATCAAAGGGTCCTTAGACCGTTTGGAGGGCAAACAGTCTCAAACCGTTTGATGTTCATTTTGTCTCAATGATAAATTGAGCAAACGGTTTCCAAACCGAATGAAGGAGTTAGGGTAAGACCGTTTGAAGGTATAAAAGATTCAAGACCATATGGAGATACAATTGAACCAAGACCATTTAAGGTCTAACGGTCTTCAAGACTGATTGAAGGTCAAGGAGGTCAAAACCGTTTGAAGGTTCAAAAGTATCAAAGCCATTTGGAGACCTAATAGCCTCAAATCTATGAAAGATAAATTAACCCTATGATTGCTAATGATGTACCTCAAAGATAATTACAATGGTTGTACCTTTAAGGTACTAGGGTGATTAGTATCCTTAGAAGGGTTAACTTTTGATGCTTATGAAAGCAATATCTCAATACATTATGCTAACCCTAAATGTATGTACTTGAATGAAGGTTTGACCTAATCTAGTCAAGCTTGAAGCAATTAACATCCTAGAGAGGATGAGAGAGAGAGGAATTCATACATATATGATAATCATGTAGTAGATAAGCCTCAACACTTTCAACATGAATAAAATATGTAGTTAGGGTATGATCCTTAATAAAGAGATCATGAAACCCTAATTGAGAAGGTTGATGAGCCCTAACCCTAATTTAGGGCAATGTTAGGTGAAACCCTAACCTAGGGTTATGTCATGTGAAACACTAACCTAGGGTGATGTCATGTGAAACCCTGATATAGGATGATGTTATGTGAAATCCTAATGTAGGGTGATGTTATGTGAAACCCTAATATAGGGTGATGTTATGAAAACCCTAATTGATAAGATGGGAAACTCTATCCCTAATAATGTAATAGTGACTAATATATTGATAAGTGAAACACCTAAAGTGGTTGTTAATGGATGACCTTACATTAATAATGCCTTAACTCAAGATAAGTCCATATCATTGACAATGGTTGCATATTTCAAATAAGTGACTTGTGACCAATACATTACATGATAAATGTGATGAACTGGTGCATGAAGTATTAGGATGGGAGATACCCTAACACAAGATAAGTTGATGAGTTTAAGATAAAGGTGATGAGGGAAGTGATACATCAAGACATGATAGATATCACATCCAACACCTCAAGATTAATACATCTTGACGTATTCTAAATCCAATATACTTGGATGAGTAACACATGAAGTATGTCATGTCAATTATTACATTGAAATGTAATGCACTTTGATAAGTGTAGGCTAATATGCCTTACGAAAAAGTTAAGCCGAATCAAGAAAGTATGATGTAATCATATTATGGTAAAGTTGATAGAGGAACTTATATCCTATGTTGATAATTCATTTAATGATAAGTGATGAGAATAAATAAGCATGATTAAATACTTATGTTATCAATGTTGGCTCCTAGCTGTGTGGAGCAATGAATTAGGGCTTGATCATTAATAATATGATCTTGAGAACCTAAATGGTTAATAATGGAAAACCCTAACCCCAATGAAGGGTGATGATATGTAAGAGAAATCTTAACCCTAAATAAGGGATTAGTGATGATACTCTTACATTGCATAGTGCTGATATGTAATTGATATAACGGTTATTATGTAATGATCATATAGATGATCATGAGATGATGAGCATAGCCAGGTATGAGCTATGATGTGTTAATTATTTAAATGCTTTATGGGCCTTGTGAGCCATTATATGTATTGTTGCCTAGTAAGAGGTAACAAGAGACTAAATGGGCTTTGAGAGCCATGTGAGATGCTTGTGTAACAAGTATCATGTTTACCTTGGTCAGATGACCTGAAGGTATTAGTTACCTGATAAGTGGTAACAAGTGTTCTTTGATGAACTGAGGGTTTGAATACCCATATTCCATAATCATGATGATAAGATGTTGAGGGATGAGAATGCCCATGATGTGACAAGGGATTATGTTCCCAATGTTCTATAATGTTTTGAAAAGTACTTGATAGATGAATTATACGTTTCTTTGTAGCATTTGTCATAATAATGTTTGAGAACTTGACTGATGTTAAAAGAATATAGTAATGTACTTAATTAATCAAGTAGAATCCTATCATGTAGTGCCCTGGTCATATAATCATCAATGTCAAAATTTGCTGGATGGTGAAACGGGTTGCTCCGCGGCATAACCCCGAATGCATATTTTTGAATATGCGAGGGTGATGGGAGAAAATATCCTTACGCCCTAATGGAGGAATTGATGTGAGATAAACATTAAATCTCTCAATCCTTCATTATATATGTCTGGGTGGATGTAACATTAATCCCCCGAATGTCGGGATGGATGTATCACTAATCTCCCAATAATTTTAGTGCCAGATCGATGTAAGATAAACATTAAATCTCTCAATGCTGAAGGAGTGCAGCTGACGTTGTAACTCTATAGCAAAGTTGCCAGTATACCATGGAAATCTATTTAGCAGAGACATAAGATGTCCTGCATGGAATCTCATACTGACCGAGATAAGGGAGGTCATGGCAACTGACTCTTCCATTGACCTTGTATGGCACCGATTTTGACTTCGCAGTGATCAGTTGGAGTATGAGCGGTATACCTCATTTCCTCAGGGCATAAGTGTGATTGTAAAATGTAATCATCCGGATAGCATGTTTTCTTAAGGATTGAATATGAAAATCATTGGCTTATGTTACATTTCTTTATGCATCTTTAGCTAAGTAGATGATATATTTATGATTCCTTGCATTCCTTGCAAAGTAGATAAATGATGTATAATTCTATCATGGGTAGATGCAATGTTCTCCTTAAGAAAGGAGATTATCCTATTCTATCCATACAATGATTAATATTGTTGTTAATAAAAAAGAACTCATGCTCAGTTTTATTATATCAATATGCAATAATAATGTTTCTGGCAGAGAGTTATATCTCTCACTGGGACAATTTTCAATTGTCTCACCCTCGTGGGATCCAACTTTTTATGTAGACGCAGAAACCCTATAGCAGGGGGGAGAATAGAAGCAGCAATAGGGACAACTGTAAAACTTTAGGTGGAGACTCTGGATGTCATATTTTTGTATAGAAAGTCTTATGTGTCGTCTCTGTACTCTCAGGTCCTCATAGTTAGTAGTTAATGTTTTGAATGAATCAATCTGAGATTTTGGATTGATGCCTGGAGGTTCTTATGTTGCTTATGTATAGTTTTAAAAGAGCAGTTAATGTTTGTAATCCTCGAGAAGGAATGGTACAAGATACATACTTATGAACCAGGATGTAAATGAAATGCAATAGTTTCTTGATAAAAGAGTTTTTCGGTGTTTGGATCTCTTTGAAAAATGTTTTAATTTTTAGTGATTTTCAGTAATCCACTGTTAATGATCGCTTCCGCTTAGTTAATAATGTTTTGTTCAAATAATGTGTCACAATTTAGTGGTATCATAGCTCTAGGTTCGCTGAGTCTATAGAGACATAGGATTTAGGTTGTTGAGTCTGTTCTAGTGTCTTCCAGTTTATCTGATAGTGTCTTCTACTCATATAGGAGGAGAAGAACTTAAAGATGTCTGGATCACATGAAGAACATGCTGCTGAAAGCAACAATGTTGCACCAACAAAAGGTGCGAGGGACCATATGAGAGAAGAATGAATGCATGAGAATCCCCAAGATGAACCAACTATGATAAGGAATCTTTCTTTTGATATCACTATTGGGCAGGTTAGGACTGAAATAATGTGTATGGTGGACCATATATTAGCAATACAACCTAGATTACCAACCCCTAATGATGAAGTTTTGGACTCCAACACCATTCTTGCTCAACATCAGCATGTTGGAGCAATGAATATTGATGAAGGGAATAGATTAAAACCTGAAACCATGATTTGCCATAGGTGTAGGCAGCTTGGACATATCAGAAAAGACTGTCCAGAAAAGGATAATGAGAAAAGAATTAAGAAAAGGCCTATCCAAACTCGGGATCAGAGGCCTAGTAGTTCTAAAAATGGGAAGTTTTTGGCACCATCAGTACAACTAAGGTTTAGTGCACTAGGGAAAGGGCTACCCGGAAAGGGTAAGGGACCTTTTAGGCCATATCAAGAGTTTAGAACTTGTCACCGGTGTGGACAGGTAGGACATCTAGTAAGGGATTGTCCAGTTGGAAACACAATGGTAACCCAACCACCGAGGCAGAGACATCAAGGTCATCAGGGGAAATAGTTTTCTAGTGACACTCGAGGACGTGGACAGACGTCCCAGGAAAGATTCTATGAAAAGAATCAGCCTGAGGTAGTAAACAAACTACAATATGAGACAAGTTAGATGGAACAGTTTTATTCTGATATATTATTTCATGATTTCTTGTGTTAAATATAAGAAAGCAATGATTTTTGAGCTTTCTTTGACTATTTATATGAGGACATAAGGAAGATGAGGACTTATATTTTATTCAGTATTCCTTTAAATGCTTTATAATTTCTCTTATCTGGGTGATAAAGTATGAGATATAGAAGTAATTCCTGAAGAAAATCTAGGAATATTAAATCCTGTGCTTATGATGATATGAAAAGTGGGGAACATGAAAGTAAATAAAATGCATACTACCCAATCTCAGTACTTGTATACCCTGTCCAGGTATATAATTATTGGAGATAGGGCAAGTATGGAACTCTTAGATTGTTATCTTTTTTATTACTCTGATCAAGTAGTCATTCTGAAACAATCCAGTGAGCATAAAGAAACTAGAAACATGGCATGGATATTTTTTTATCACATCCTAAGTACAATAAAATGGAATCTGAAATGATCTCATATCAATCTATGTGTATGAGGAAGTAAAAGTATAATCCTCATGATAAAGAAAATGAAACAAGGGAGATGATCCCTGTCTAATAAATCATGTGTGTATAGTAAAGATCTTTTCCCATGATGTGGAAATGGGAAATGTGATAGAATCACAAAATGTTCATAAATATGTTAGACAATAGCAAAAGAATGAGTAATGACATGTAATCATCCTTATAATTCCTATGATGATAGGATGGAACCTAGGATGAAATAAGAGTAAATGACTTATGAACAGTTGAAAGTTCATACAATGATGAGAGGGGATGATAATCCTTTCTCTTTGATAAACAACCCTGGGTGATGATGGGGTGATAAGAGAAATATGTTTCTTTGTGTTCTCTCCTTTTTAGGGGCATAGCAATCAAGTGAATACTGTGACACTTGATGTGCATGAATTAGAAATAATATAATGATGGATACTTAGAAAAGTATCAATTTATCTTTGACTTTGGTTCCAAGATAAATATATATGTAACAAATAATGTTCCAAAGATGAAAGAAAGATTTTCTTACATGCGTAACTTTGGTAATAACAATAGAGAAATGAAAATGATGAGGAGGTGATGTGTTTTTGACACATGTGATGGATATCAAAGTAAGGAATTCTGGTATCTGAGAAATATCAGGTGGTATGGGAAAGTAAAAGCATAACCTCTAATTAGATGATATATGTTGGTTACTTGGGATGGACAACTGTGAAATCCGCCTAATTACATAAAATAGTATGAAAAAAACATGTTAGGGGTTTATGCTCCACATAAACATAACATCAATAAGGATGTATTAATTGAAGGGACAATTGTAAGATCATTGTGGGAAAAGCTTAACAAGTTATAAGTTGAGAAAGGTGATAAATCAGTGAGGTTTGACACCTGAATAGAATGAGGTATGTATAATGTATCTCTGACAAAGAAATAGTAGAGTATGTGACCTGCGTGACAAGTTCTATGATAACCATGTATGGAAGAACTTTGTGTTGACCAAAGTTCTATGACATCTCCATGACATTAAGCTGTTATGTGGAGACTTGATGATATGATGAATAAATAATATTTGTCTTCCTTTACCTGGGATTTCGGGGACGAAATCCTTGTTGGGGGTTTATAATTGTAACATCCCTGACCTGGGTTAAGGCTTAACCCTAGATGTTTTGCTTAAGTAAGTCATTTATATTCTTGTCTTTATCTTTTGAAAAGTAATTAAGGCTCAAGAGGAACTTATGTTTCAATTTTAGTCCTTTTTGAATAATGTTGAAACAATGTTTTACTTGTTTTGGACTAAAGTGCAAATTACCCAAGTTGAAGGGTTAACTTGCAAATATTACATGATAAAATGTTCCTCAAGTGTTGAAGCATCATGAGAATGAAAATGATGCAGAAGTATGGCTTGTGGTAGCCTGAGCACCAAGAAAGAGCTTGTTGAGCAATGTTTGTGCATTAAAACCTAGTTTTGGTGTAATGTGCAATTTACCCAAAACCTAGGGTTCAATATGCAAAATACCACCTCTAGAGAGTTTCTCATGTTTATTAGCATCATGTAGAGAAAATAAAATGAGAGGGGAATCTCATTCGAATCACTTTGGAGGAGAGAAAATCTTGATATTAAAATAATTAAGATTTAAGCATAGTTGAAACCCTAATTCAATTTAATGCAAAAATAAACATATTAATTGATGTGCCCTTCAACCAAAAATAGGATGGTTGAATTTTCATAATTGTGGACGTATTTTTTCCTTGCAAAGGCCACAAAATATCTAAAGTGAGTGGAGAGCCCACTCACATTAGTTAACTAAAAAGTAATATCCACTCAATTTTGGATATTATTATTATAATGGTTAAGGTGCTTAAACTGCTTTCTTTTAATTCATGGATAATGAAGAGGAATTACAAGGTGGGGGAGATGGATTCGTATTCAAGGGATGGAGGGGAGTATGTGGCACCACTTTTGGGAGTTAAAAGGATTATTATATCACTTTCTCTCTCATTGAAATTTCCTTATAAACATCTCATTTCCAACTCAAATGAAAGGCTTTTTCGACCCTTCTTTCTTTCCTTGCTTTGGTTGAACACAAAGGAGCTTAGGAGAAATAGGAGGATGTGCCCCAAACTGTAGGTAAGCTCCATAATCATCTTCAACCTTGATTTCATGGTAAAAATTGAAATTCAATGTTTAATTTCTTCTTTTCTTCATTCAATCTTCAACCTTAGCCATTTATTTCACTCAAAGACTTGAGAACGAGCCTTGGGAGGTTGACAAAGATTCATTCACCACTGAAGGCATGAAGCTTGAATTTTGGTTTCAACTTTGAAGGCGGGTTATATAACTTGAGCCCTTAAATGTCATTATTGCTTGCAATTGATTCATCATGTGTTGAACCTTTCTTCTTTCTCGATTTCCTTTTGATTAGTTGTTGAAATTGCCATAAGAATCACAACAGATTCCAAAGGTTTGAAGCTTGAAGATGATGATGTCATCTTAAGCACACACCTCAGCAAAGGAAGGTGCAATCGGTCTTCAAAACCAATTGAGCTAATTCGGTTTCAAAACCGATTGAATTGATTCGGTTAGAAGACCGAATGGGCAATTGAGCTCAAGACCGAATGGGTAGTTGAACCTAAGACCAAATGGGTAATTTACTTCAAAATGAATGGCTAATTTAGTACAAGACCAAATGGGTAATTAACTACATGATCAAATGGGTAATTGAGTTCAAAATTGAATGGGTAATGGATCTCAAGATCGAATGGGTAATTGAGTTCAAAATCGAATGGGTAATGGATCTCAAGATCGAATGGGTAAATTCAACTTTAAAACTATTTGGGGTTAATTGCTGATGTGAATGATGAAGATCCAATGGCTCAAATTGATTTAATTTAATGGATTCAAGGATGGGTGATCCATTGGTTGCTAACCCTAATTGGATTGAATGGTTGAAACCCTAAATTGATTGAGTCAATTTCTAAGTTGAATGACTCAAACGGTCTCAAGACCGTTTGGAGGTCAAGGGTTGTGATGGATGATTGGAGATCCAAGGGTTGTAATTTGATGCATTCTCAATGGTTCAATTGATGATCGATTCAATAAAGAAAATCCTAAAATCAATTGATTGATTAGAGGAAACCCTAATTGGTCCAATCAGTTTCAAGATGTTTTGGACCGAACGGTCATGAGACCGTTTGAGTCCAAATGGTATTGAGACCGTTTGGGATCAAACGGTCCTCAAACCGTTTGGAGGGCAAACGGTCTCAAACTGTTTGATGTTCATTCGGTCTCAATGATAAATTGAGCAAACGGTTTCAAAACCAAATGAAGGAGTTAGGGCAAGACCGTTTGGAGGTACAAAAGATTCAAGACCGTATGGAGATACAATTGAACCAAGTCCGTTTAAGGTCTAACAATCTTCAAGACCGATTGAAGGTCAATGAGGTCAAAACCGTTTGAAGGTTCAAAAGTATCAAAATCGTTTGGAGACCTAATAGCCTCAAAGCTATGAAAGATCAATTAACCCTATGATTGTAAATGATGTACCTCAAAGATAATTACAATGGTTGTACCTTTAAGGTACTAGGGTGATTAGTATCCTTATAAGGGTTACCTTTTGATGCTTATGAAAGTGATATCTCAATACATTATGCTAACCCTAAATGTATGTACTTGAATGAAGGGTTGACCTAATCTAATCAAGCTTGAAGCAATTAACATCCTAGAGAGGATGAGAGAGAGGAATTCATACATATATGATAATCATGTAGTGGATAAGCCTCAACACTTTCAACATGAATAAAATATGTAGTTAGGGTATGATCCTTAATAAAGAGATCATGAAACCCTAATTGAGAAGGTTGATGAGCCCTAACCCTAATTTAGGGCAATGTTAGGTGAAACCCTAACCTAGGGTGATGTCATGTGAAACCCTAACCTAGGATGATGTCATGTGAAACCCTAATATAGGATGATGTTATGTGAAATCCTAATGTAGGGTGATGTTATGTGAAACCCTAATATAGGGTGATGTTATGAAAGCCCTAATTGATAAGATGGGAAACCCTATCCCTAATAATGTAATAGTGACTAATATATTGATAAGTGAAACACCTGAAGTGGTTGTAATGGATGACCTTACATTAATAATGCCTTAACTCGAGATAAGTCCATATCATTGACAATGGTTGCATATTTCAAATAAGTGACTTGTGACCAATACATTACATGATAAATGTGATGAACTGGTGCATGAAGTATTAGGATGGGAGATACCCTAACACAAGATAAGTTGATGAGTTTAAGATAAAGGTGATGAGGGAAGTGATACATCAAGACATGATAGATATCACATCCAACACCTCAAGATTGATACATCTTGATGTATTATAAATCCAATATACTTGGATGAGTAACACATGAAGTATGTGATGTCAATTATTACATTGAAATGTAATGCACTTTGATAAGTGTAGGCTAATATGCCTTATGAAAAGGTTAAGCCGAATCAATAAAGTATGATGTAATCATATTCTGGTAAATTTGATAGAGGAACTTATATCCTGTGTTGATAATTCATTTAATGATAAGTGATGAGAATAAATAAACATGATTAAATACTTATGTTATCAATGTTGGCTCCTAGCTGTGTGGAGCAATGAATTAGGGCTTGATCATTAATAATATGATCTTGAGAACCTAAATGGTTAATAATGGAAAACCCTAACCCCAATGAAGGGTGATGGTATGTAAGAGAAATCCTAACCCTAAATAAGGGAATAGTGATGCTACTCTTACATTGCTTAGTGATGATATGTAATTGATATAACTGTTATTATGTAATGATCATACATGTGATCATGAGATGATGAGCATAGCCAGGTATGAGCTATGATGTGTTAATTATTTAAATGCTTTATGGACCTTGTGAGCCATTATATGTATTGTTTCCTAGTAAGAGGTAACAAGAGACTAAATGGGCTTTGAGAGCCATGTGAGATGCTTGTGTAACAAGTATCATGTTTACCTTGGTCAGATGACCTGAAGGTATTAGTTACCTAATAAGTGGTAACAAGTGTTCTTTGATGAACTAAGGGTTTGAATACCCATATTCCATAATCATGATGATAAGATGTTAAGGGATGAGAATTCCCATGATGTGATAAGGGATTATGTTCCCAATGTTATACAAAGTTTTGAAAAGTACTTGATAGATGAATTATACTTTTCTTTGTAGCATTTGTCATAGTAATGTTTGAGAACTTGACTGATGTTAAAAGAATACAATAATTTATTTAATTAATCAAGTGGAATCCTATCATGTAGTGCCCTGGTCATATAACCATCAGTGTCACAATTTTCTGGATGGTGAAACGGGTTGTTCCGCGGCATAACCCGGAATGCATATTTTTGAATATGCGAGGGTGATCGGTGAAAATATCCTTATGCCGTAATGGAGGAATTGATGTGAGATAAACATTAAATCTCTCAATCCTTCATTATATATGTCGGGGTGGATGTAACATTAATCCCCCAAATGTCGGGATGGACGTATCACTAATCTCCCAATAATTTTAATGTTGGATCGATGTAAGATAAACATTAAATCTCTCGATGCCGAAGGAGTGCAGCTGACTCTATAACTCTATAGCAAAGTTGCCAGTATACCCTGGAAAGCTATTTAGCAGAGACACAAGATGACCTGCATAGAATCTCATACTGACCGAGATAAGGGAGGTCATGGCAGCCGACTCTTCCATTGACCTTGTATGTCACCAATTTTGACTTTGCAGTGATCGGTTGGTGTATGAGCGGTATACCTCATTTACTCAGGGCATGTGTGATTGTAAATGTAATCAGACGGATAGCATGTTTGCTTAAGGATTGAATACGAAAATCATTGGCTTATGTTACATTTCTTTATGCATCTTTAGCTGATAGATGATATATTTATGATTCCTTGCATTCCTTTCAAAGTAGATAAATGATGTATAATTCTATCATGGGTAGATGGAATGTTCTCCTTAAGAAAGGAGATTATCCTATTCTGTTCATACAATGATTAATACTATTGTTAATATAAAAGAACTCATGCTCAATTTTATTCTATCAATCTGTAATAATAATGTTTCTGGCGGAGAGTTATATCTCTCGCTGGGACAATTTTGAATTGTCTCACCCCAGTGGGATCCAACTTTTTAGGTAGATGCAGAAGAAGAGGCAGAAACCCTATAGTAGGGGGAGAAAAACAACAGCAATAGGGACAGCTGTAAAACTCCAAGTGGAGACTCTGGATGTCATATTTTTGTATAGAAATTCCTATGTGTCATATCTGTACTCTCAGGTCCTCAGAGTTAGTAGTTAGTGTTTTGAATGAATCAATCCAAGATGTTGGCTTGATGTCTCGAGTTTCTTATGTTGCTTATGTATAGTTTTAAAAGGGCAGTTGATGTTTGTAATCCTCGAGAAGGAATGGTACAAGATACACACTTATGAACCAGGATGTAAATGAAATGCAGTAGTTTCTTGATAAAAGAGTTTTCCGATGTTTGGATCTCTTTGAAAAAGGTTTTAATTTTTAGTGATTTTCAGTAATCCGTTGTTAATGACCGCTTTTGCTTAGTTAATAACATTTTGTTCAAACAATGTGTCACAGTCCTGGTCCTATGTCTCAGTAAATATGACATTCAATATCTTCTCTGTTATGAAGTAGTCAGTCCCCTTTAGTCTTACTTGTAGTTTAAATTCACCTACCATCTCATCTTTTTCTCTATTTGCGAGCGACACCTTTATCAGAGAGGAAATGAAATCCACAAAGAGGCATGTGTAGGAGCATTGGACCTCTATACATATGATGTGAAGGTTTGCCACCTTTAGGAATTCCATGACCCTTTTGCAGAGCCTTAGTTGTCTGAAGTCGTGTTTGTCCATATCTCTGACTCACTTGAACGTTTTGGTTAATGAACATGTTGTACTTGTTGAGGTGTTCCTAGCCCCTAGGTTGGAGTGTGACTGGCATTTGTTTATGGCCGTCACCAATTGGTTGCTTTATCTTGCTGGCGGCCATGTCTACTGGTGTGGTCGATGATACTACTCCTTTTGTCTGTCTCTTCACAACTACCTTCTTCTTCTTTGTTATTGGGGTATCAGGCATGATCCTATCACCTTTTGCTTCTCTTTTTCCCTTATTTCTACCTCCTAAGGGACATATTCAGATGTGTTGGTCACCTCAGATTGACTAGATTCCTCTTATAAAATTCGGGGTTCATTACTCAACATGGCTTCATACTGTTCCTTCTGTAATTGTAGTAGCACCCACTTCTCATGCATATCTGGAACTTCATTGAGGGCCTTGTTGATGAGCTCGATTGCCTTCTCTATCCTAGCTAGAGAAGCAACCCTCTTCTTTAAAGAGTCAGAGGTTGGAGAAGACATTCCTTCGACTAATGGAATTTGTTTTATCAGTAAATAAAAATTGGTTGCACTCAACTGACTAAAACAAAGAATGGGGGTGGTGGGTCAGTAACTGGTACTGAGCGGGGGTGAGATAGTAAAAGTAAAAAATTCTTGGCGGTCACTGAAACTTTTGTTTAATGGTTGCTAAAAATTATGAGAAATGGCAACTATCACTGGAAAATCGAGGCAAACGGCCGCTGAAAAATCTCTTCAACGATTGTTGACGAATCAAAAGCGGTTGGTCGCTATGAAATTAGGTTAGGCGATCGATTGATGTTGTATTAATTTCAGCAGTCGGTTATCGAAAACTTCTTAACTATCAGACAAGTCAGGGTGATTATTGAGTATATGGGGATTTTCGGTGATCGATAAAGATCTCGGAGGTCCCAGTGGTCGTAGAAATTTTGTCCCTAAGAAAGAAAACTCGGTGGTCATTGAGAGTTTTGAAGATGCCAAGATCGCTGAGAAAGATAAAATTGTTGTGGTCACTAAAAACAAGGACTGTTGGGATTCCAAATGAACACGATCATTGGCGATTCACTGAGAAGGTCTTAGTGTTTTCCATTGAGTCCGACAATCAAAACAAGAGTTTAACTACTTAGAATTTGCAAAGGATGGGAGAAAGGGGAAAACTTGCGGCAACACCTTAATCACTTAGGGTATGGAAAATGGATGTTTGGATGCCAGAAAAATGGGAAGGTGGGTGTGATAAAGTTCTAGAGTTATCGTCCATCAAAGGTCGACTCATGGTGGAGCGATGATGACTAGTTTTGGTTTGGCACGGGCATTGGTGATCGGTAACAGAACCAAGAAGAAAGTCAAGAGTCACACTTTGTCGTCAAGGGGCACTTCAATTATCATGGAATTATTCCAAGGCTTCACTTCAGTTGGAGTAAAGTGAATGATGTAGGGTTGACAGTGGTGCTTATATGCTCTTATGATTGTCAGTCGCCAAAGTTTCTATTCAATGGTCACTGAAATTGGTCACTAAAAATTTATTAATAGAAAGTCATCGAGATGATTTTAGAATTCTCTTTGGTCACTAAGAATCCTAATCCCTTGGTCACCAAGTTTCACATCAACGGTTGTTAAAAAATTGGGGGCTCCTTGCGTTTGCCGAAATCTCAAAACCTTGATGTGTTCGCTGAAAATCTGCATCGATGGTCGCTGAAAATACTTGATCAATGATCATTAAGGAGTTATTCTTGACATTCGCCAAAAATGGGATTCTCAGCGATTGATGGAGATTGGTTTGAATGTTTCTCCTGAAATCAATGCATATTCATTAATTTCATTTTCAATTTTTTTTGGAGAAGTCAGGAGGCAATTTTATTCCATTCGCTTTCCTTATGCAAGCAAATTTGGAAATCTATTACATGGAACGATTAATGTTAAACATGGTAGTCCCACTACCATTACATCTATCCTTATCTATTAAACTAGAAACCTCACTTGGAGGCCATATGTAGTTGAAATCTCGTTTATGATTCTTCAGGTGGAATTTAGCTAGGGCATCTGCATCCATATTGCTCTCTCTTTTGCTGAACACCGCCCTTATGTTGTCATCAAAAGAGCACTGGATCTGAGCCAGCCAGTAGGCATATTTAGGGAAATGTAAGCATTCCTTCTTGATCATGTCCGCTGCTACCTTACAGTCTGTTTCCACCAGGATCTTGTGCATCCCCATTCTCTTAGCATATTGCAATGCTTGTTCGATGGCTATTAGTTCCGCCTTAGTGGGATGGCTAGTTAATAACACCCAAATCTGCGGATATTGTCCATGCATTTATTATATGGTTTCATGTCACTTTAGTATTAATTTGCCCAACAATGCTCATGTTTTGTTACCTTTTATCTTCTCATAGGTAGTGTAGTTGAAATAGCCATTTATGTAGCTAAATAGCCAATGTTGGATTAGCATGCACCGAACACAGATGAACAACCACTTTTACTCTCTCTCTCTCTGCTAAATCTGGCCCAATGAATTATACTGCCTGATATTTTGTTTAACGATCATTATTGCCTTATCCTTAATCCTGGGCCCAGTTCTACTTTAATTACTTGATTTCATTGTCTAAACCTTTTTGTATATCCATGCTAAACTTAGTTGATTTAATCTCTATTTTATGGGATTTATTCCTATTTATGCAGGCTATTTGGAGCTCGTGGGCCTGATCCCAACACAAATACAACCTTGTGGGCCTTTGTTTATCCTTGGTTTAAGCATGGTCAATGTTGGTCAACGACCCCTTTGATATCCATGCGTGGCTATAGTGCTCGCGTTTCTCCTCTTCCTCCCTCAACCCTAGTCACAAACGCCCGCGGTTCCTTATCCAGACCGCGATTTATAGGATATCTGGTCGCGATCTTTCCCCCTCCAACAAATCGCGCCCACAATATTTATCGTGACCATGGCACCATCTTTCTCCTTGTCGCGACCCTCTCTCTCCTCCCCTCAACAAATCGCGACCGCGATTGTAGAGATCATGACTCTGCAGCTTTTGATTTGCTATCTCCGTTAGTCACACATCACAACTGCGACCCCCACTTCACCTTTTGCCTCACGCACACATCAGGGGCAATGAACACCCGACCACAACCTCGCGATCTGCCCACACCTTCCTCTCGTGACTGCGACAATATCACCACGACCATCCCTGGATCGCGATCGACAACATGCCTCGCCTGCTACCTCTGCCGCCTCCCACCATCACCTGCCCGTGATCGCTGCTCACCATCCTCCAAAACCGCAGACACATGTCCATGGTAACTACCACGACCCTCCTCAGAATTGCGACCCTTCTACCACAATCGTGACCTCCACTTTGATTGCGCCCGCGGCTTCACCTCCACTTCATCACCTTCACAGTTCCCCCTCTACCTGCAACCCTAGTAGCTGCTTGGCATCGACGTCCATGGCAGTCTCCTCCTGCCCACAGTACCGCCTCTCCTCGCATGAAGACCACGACGGAGTCGCCCCTTCCAACCACAATCCCGCCTGCCATCAGCGTCCATGCCGCGACCCGTCCTACAACTGATCGCGGTCGCGATCTTTTGCCGCGACCAATCTCTCTGTGCCCGTGGCTCGCCTGGACCGTGACCTGCTCTCCCATCCAACTACTGTGGACACCTCGACCTCATCTGCCCTTGCACTGCTGCACCTCCCTTCATCCGTCACCTCCTCAAGCCACGACCAACAGCTACCTCTAAGACCGCGACCTGGCAAAAAGTAAATTGCGACCGCGATTCCACTAATCACGACCGTGACATCAACAAACTGTGACCTGGGCACAAAGAAGATTGTGACCAAAAGGGGCAGTAAGGGAGATCGTGACCAAAACTTATCGTGACCTAGAAAAGATCACGATCGTGCAAAAGATCGCGACCTACTGCTCCTATAAACCAGCTTAAAAAGGACACATGCCGTGCACATGCCGAGGCTCCCAGCAGGCCTATAAATAGGACCTGATCCTCTTCATTCAAGGAGGATCCAACCTTAAGGCCAAATGGTTGCTGGGTCGTTTCCAGACATCAGAAGGCTACTGGGTTGGAGCCAGAGCTTCGGGGAAGCATCCCAAGGTCTGAGAGGACCGAGGCAGTTGGTCTACGTGCTCCAGCAGACACCAGCCTTCACTCTCTCTCTCCTCCATCTCCATCTCAGATCTACTCTCTCCAAGGACGGAAGTCAAGGAGAGAGGAGATCTGTGCTATGTTCATCTTCACCACCAAGGAGAGAGAAAATATGCATCACCGCCCTCCTCCACTACTGGTCTACGATCTCCATAGGCAGAAGTTGAGGGGAGAGAAGATCGGTCTACACCAACATCCTCTCACATCAACCGGGTTGCTATTTGGAGTAGATCTAGAGAGAGAGAGAGAACCAAGGAGTCCAGAAGGATGAAAAGGAGGATCAAGGAACAAGATCCGGCCTCCACGAAGACCGAGGAGTGAGATCCACCTTCCCTCTATGGGCTATATCTCTTTCTTCTTCTCTTTCATTCTACTGCATTCCTTTGTTTCTTGTACAAACGATGTTCATCCGTCTTTGTTCGGTGCTAACCATGCTTGTCTGTGGCTAGTTAGCTCCTTCTTGGCTATGTAGCCCGATCTGGGCATGTATATGTACTTTTGCCTTAAGCAAGTAGATTCATATCATATCTAGTATGTTGCATGTTCTATTTTCTCTTTCCAAGTTATGATTACTAGTTTGGTTGATCTCTTACTCGCTTGAACTGCTATTTCTACCTGTATTGAGAGATCCATTGTAGAAATAGCTAAGAGACGATAGTTTGGATCCGAACCCGAGAGGAGGATGATCCAGGGTATTCTGTTCCTAACACCTCAGAATATCCTAAGACCCGAGAGGGAACTTAGCATATTCCGAGGTGTTGATATGTCATTCCTCAAGAGAGGGTCGATGACATATCATTGATGGTTTTAGTCACGCATCACGAGAGCAAGTGGGACGACCCATAGGACAGATGCCACTGTGCGTACTAGATGCTTGCTTGGGTGTTCGAGGGTTGTCTACGCCCGAGAACGAGTGCATAGACTATCCCATTTGTGGTTACATAGCTAAGAACTCTCTTTCTATGATTAGTAGAACCACGAGCTCTATTTTATTTATTTTGTTTTCTTTGTTTTGTTTTAAATTGTGACAACCCGCTAGACTAGTTCTAGCATATATTTTCATCGCATATCGTTTTGGCTTATCTGACCCAAGAATGAAATCTGTGGCGTCCTAAACGTCACCACGTCCCTGTGTTCGACCCCGTATATCTAATTCGACCTCGTAATAAAAGTTGTGGGGCCTAGAAGGTTTCAGGTTATAAATTTAAGAGTTCGATTCCTTATGAATCCGCCTTCGTATTCTGGACACGCGATTCAGGTCGATCAACTTTTTGGTGCCATCGCCGGGGACATGGTTTTCCACGTTTACACGCCTAGTAGATTTTTGTTCTGTCACTATAAGCCTGTACATACATGCATAGTTTCCCTCTTACTTTACACATACTTGTTCATATATACTAAATCACTTTTCTTTTTTCTCTTACCTTTTTCAGCCATGTACCTTGATTCCGCAAGACAAGTTATCTTGTCCACCTGTCCTCCTGAGTTTTTCCACAGTTCCGACTGCTGGCAAATAATTGAAGGTCGTGCTCTACAGCTAGTTGAGTTATACTCACCTCCACCGTCGTCATATGTTGAAATTACAACAAAGGAGACTGTCAGTCAACCATCAACTCCTGTGCTATCATGAGATCAAGAACTAATTAATGCAGTGGAATTAGCTGGAGAAAGTGTCAAGGCACTCACCTCCCTAGTTCCTCATCTCCAAGAAAACATCGATCCGCTCCAGCAATTATTAGACAAGCAGGAGCATCATCTCAAAGTAGCCACCAAGGTTGCAGACCACAGTAGAAGTCTACTTCAAACTGTCGAACAAGGATTCATCCCGAAGCATCAGTTTGATACAGTGGATTCACCTTATATGTGCATGGCAGAATCGACGGGTCTCGAAAGCATTGCTGCTCAAGTACAACAACTTCATGATAAAGATGTTGAACAAGACAGGTGGCTCCAAGAGCTCATCGATTTGGTTACAATCCAATTACAATTGCCATCACAAGACAACGAAGATGTTAGTCATCAAGACCATTCCATTGGGTCTGAAGTGGAGTATGCATCACCATCCTATTCATACCATCAACTGGATTCACCGACATTTTTCTGTGAAGACCAACCCACTCCGGGAAGTTCTTCATCCTATCCAGATGAGCCAGCTGATGAACCAATGGAGGAACAAGAATGGGTCTATGAAGATGATGACTCCTATCCTCACTGAGAAAGTTAAACAAACTCACTATTAGAAAGTGAAGCTTGTTCTGACAAATCAGATTCAGATAGTAATCCAGACCAGAGTGATGACACTCACATTGAGACTTGTCACTTAGCTTCAAGTAGTATGCCGATCATGGCTTGGAACAATCTATATGGCTAGGATGAAGACAACTATTCATCTCAGTGGAGCGACTACACCGACGACGATGAGCTGGAACAACACGAGCTTACAATCACCACCATCCCTCCTCAAGGCTTGGTGGAACTCAAGGGAGGTAGATGGACGGTTCACTACAACATGGCTGCTGAGCATGAAGATACCCCTGACTCCATGCTAGGTGATAAACTTGGGGTGGTAGAACCACAAACTGAATCTTCAGGGAGTACTTCTTGTTCATAAGATGATTGGATGACTCAAACTGTATATAGTAGTTTATCTGAGCATATAACCTCAAGTTTAGAGATGGAGAGGGAAGATATAAGTCCTCAAGATGACGTCTAACCTCTCTCATCCATCTCATCCTATGTCGACATCCCAGGACCTTCATTTTCAGATTCATATAATGAAAGGTACCCTGAGGATGATATGCCAAAGAATTCATCACAATGCAGTTCAAGTCAATTCCATAATAGTGATGACTTCACCGAGTCATCGGATTACGTTTTTCTTCTTTGCAATCGACAGGGCCAACACATCCACCTATTCTACTCATATTATGTGGCTGAACCCATCGGCAAGACACAGGTGACACTGGTCCCAAAACTTAGGATTTGGAATCCTAGTGTCGGTATCGTGGGGCAACCACCCCCTTTTCTCTTACCCACCCTCCCACCCTTTTATTACAATAAATTTTGTTTTCCATGTTCTTGTTAGTTAATTTCTTTCCTCTAATTGTTTTTATATCCTTGCATCCATGCATCATCTTTAGAACTTCAATAACTGTCGTTAAACTCATGCATTCCTGCCTCACTATCTCAAGTTTGAGTCTTGCTCGAGGACGAGCAAAATTTTAAGCTAGAGGTGGTGGGCTTCTCCTTTCTTGCATGCATGTTTATTTCCTACATTTAGTTTTAAATTTTCAAAAATTTTCTACTTTTTAGCTTTGCTATTATGGCTATATGGTGCGAATCTAATAGATAAATGCTTGACTTTATGCCTAGATGCACTGTTTTCATCTTAAAAATTGCTTGACCTTTTGCTTGACTTGCTCTTTGACTCTTTCCTTGAGTTTGGTAATAAATCTAAGGTTATGTACCTTTTTCATAGCTTAAAGCTAGATTCCCTTGATCTATGTCGTGAATGGCAAACTCATGGTAAAGGACCGTTGGAATGAGCTAAAACATGGTCAAAGAATCCTAGCTGCAGATTCACGAGCTTGCCTCTATTCTAAGGATTCTTGAATCATAATTTCAAGTTTTCACACAGGTGTTAAGAGAATCATGATGAGCTTTGATCTATGATCATGATGAAGTGTTTTTCCTTGATGGACTACGTGCCTTCTCACACTAGATTGAGTCAAAAAGATGAAAAATATAAAAATGTCCAAAAGAGGCTTGGCCGCCCACAAAATCCCAAAATATCTATATAGTTCTCACCCAAGCCTACAAATAGAATGCAGATGATAAAAGCCTGAGTGTGAACAATAAATGAGCGCTTGTTTTCTCTTTTAGGAGAGTTGAGGATGGTGCCCAGCCGGTGTATGACTGCGCTCATGAACGCGGGTACGTCGTTCCTGGTAGTATCATTTCAAAAGCTCATTAGAGAGTCATTAGGAACCCCTAGGTGACCTATGAGATCATCTCAGTAGAAGGGTTGGTTCGAGCGTAGTATGAGGAGTTCGTCTCACTACGTTAGACCAACTAGTTTGGATTGCAGGGACTGTTGCTCGCTACATGGACCAACCTGACGCAGATCGAGATCCTCAGAAGTCATTAGAGTATGTTGCTTTGTTTCTAAGGACATGAATAAGTGAGAAGAGCGTTGTTCCATATTGGTATGCAGGGATTCATGGTGATAGCTCATTACTCATCACCTACTTGATTACCTATGTGACAATTCTTTCATGTCTAATATTTATGATTCAAACCCTCATGAGTATCAACATGTTGTAGTGAATTCGCTTAATCTTGCATGGACACTCTTTGATCTTGCTTTGGAAGGACTGTGGTTGATTTGGTGAGGGGTTTGTTCTGAAATGACATGGATCAAGAGTATTTATGCTTTAAACTATTTTTTTCTTAACTTTAGCATTTATTGCCAAGCTTAATTTGGATGTTATCTTTTTGTTCTTTGAACACAATCTTGCTTGGGGACAAGCAAGTTTTAAGCTTGGGGTAGTTGATAACACCCAAATCTGTGGATATTTTCCATGCATTTAATCTATGGTTTCATGTCACTTTAGTCTTAATTTGCCCAACAATGCTCATGTTTTGTTACCTTTTATCTTCTCATAGGTAGTGTAGTTGAAATAGCCATTTCTGTAGCTAAATAGCCAATATTGGATTAGCATGCACCGAACACAGATGAACAACTACTTTTACTCTCTCTGCTAAATTGTGGCCCAATGAATTATACTGCCTGATATTTTGTTTAACGATCATTATTGTCTTATCCTTAATCCTGGGCCCAGTTCTGCTTTAGTTACTTGATTTCATTGTCTAAACCTTTCTGTATATCCATGCTAAACTTAGTTGATTTAATCTCTATTTTATGGGATCTATTCCTATTTATGCAGGCTATTTGGAGCTCGTGGGCCTGATCCCAACACAAATACAACCTTGTGGGCCTTTGTTTAGCCTTGGTTTAAGCATGGTCAATGCTGGTCAACGGCCCCTTTGATATCCATGCGCGGCTACAGTGCCCACTCTCCTCTTCCTCCCTCAACACTAGTCACGGACGCCCGCTGTTCCTTATCCAGACCGCGATTTATAGGACATCTGGTCGTGATCTTTCCCCCTCCAACAAATCGTGCTCGCAATCTTTATCACGATCGTGGCACCATCTTTCTCCTTGCAGCGACCCTCTCTCTCCTCCCCTCAACAAATCACGACAGCGATTGTAGAGATCGCGACCCTGCAGCTTCCGACTCTGCTATCTCCACAAGTTGCACATCACAACCGCGACCCCCACTTCACCTTTTTCCTCACGCACACAACAGGGAAATGAACATTCGACCGTGACCTCACGATCTGCCCACGCCTTCCTCTCATGACTGCAGCAATATCACCACGACCATCCCTAGATCACGATCGACAACACGCATCGCCTTCTACCTCTGCCGCCTCCCACCATCACCTGCCCTCGATCGCTCCTCTCCATCCTCCAAAACCGTGGACACCTGTTCGCGGTAACTACCGCGACCCTCCTCAGAATCACGACCCTTCTACCACAATCGTGACCTCCACTTTAACCGCACCCGCGGCTTCACCTCCACTTCATCACCTTCACGGTTCCCCCTCTACCTGCAACCCTAGCAGTTGCTTGGCATCGACGTTCATGGAAGTCTCCTCCTGCCCACAGTACCACCTCTCCTCGCATGAAGACCACGACGGAGTCGCCCCTTCCAACCATGATCCCGCCTACCATCATCGTCCATGCCATGACCCATCCTGCAACTGATCACGACCGCGATCTTTTGCCAGGACCAATCTCTCCGCGCCCGTGGCTCGCCTAGACCGCGACCTGCTCTCCCATCCAACTACCGTAGACACCTCAACCTCATCCTCCCTCGCGCTGCTGCACCACCCTTCATCCGTCACCTCCTCAAGCCACGACCAGCAGCTACCTCCAAGACCGTGACCTAGAAAAAAGGAAATCGCGACTGTGATTCCACTAATCACGACCGGGGCATCAACAAACCGTGACCTGGGCACAAAGAAGATCACGACCAAAAGGGGCGGTAAGGGAGACCGTGACCAAAACTTATCGTGACCTAGAAAAGATCACGATCATGTAAAAGATCACGACCCGCTGCTCCTATAAACCGGATTAAAAAGAACACGTGCCGTGCACATGCCGAGGCTCCCAGCAGGCCTATAAATAGGACCCGACCCTCTTCATTCAAGGAGGATCCAGTCTTGAGGCCAAACGACTGTTGGGTCGTGTCCAGATGCCGGAAGGTTGCCGGGTTGGAGCCAGAGCTTTGTGGAAGCATCCCAAGGTCCGAGAGGATGGAGGCAGTTGGTCTACGTGCTCCAGCAGACACCAACCTTCACACTCTCTCTCCTCCATCTCCATCTTAGATCTACTCTCTCCAAGGAAGGAAGTCGAGAAGAGAGGATATATGTGCTACGTTCATCTTCACCACCAAGGAGAGAGAAGATTTGCATCACCGCCCTCCTCCACTGCTGGTCTACGATCTCCATAGGCAGAAGCTGAGGGGAGAGAAGATCGGTCTACACCAACATCCTCTCACATCCATCGGGTTGCTGTTTGGAGCAGATCTAGAGAGAGAGAGAGAACTAAGGAGTCTAGAAGGATGAAAAGGAGGATCAAAGAACGAGATCCGGCCTGTACGGAGACTGAGGAGCGAGAGCCACCTTCCCTCTACAGGCTATATCTCTTTCTTCTTCTCTTTCATTCTACTGTATTCCTTTGTTTCTTGTACAAACGATGTTCATCCGTCTTTGTTCGGTGCTAACCAGGCTTGTCTGTGGCTAGTTAGCTCCTTCTTGGCTATGTAGCCCGATCTGTGCATGTATATGTACTTTTTCCTTAAGCAAGTAGATTAATATCATATCTAGTATGTTGCATGTTCTATTTTCTCTTTCCAAGTTATGATTTCTAGTTTGGTTGATCTCTTACTCGCTTGAACTGCTATTTCTGCCTGTATCGAGAGATCCATTGTAGAAATAGCTAAGAGACGATAGTTTGGATCTGAACCTGAGAGGAGGACGATCCAAGGTATTCTGTCCCTAACACCCTATAATATCCTAAGACCCGAGAGGGAACTTAGCATATTCCAAGGTGTTGATATGCCATTCCTCGAGAGAGGGTCGATGACATATCATTGATGGTTTTAGTCATGCATTGCTAGAGCGATTGGGACGACCCACATGACAGATGCCACTGTGCGTACTAGATGCTTGCATGGGTGTTTGAGGGTTGTCTACGCCCGAGAACGAGTGCATAGACTATCCCGTTTGTGGTTACATAGCCAGGAACTCTCTTTCTATGATTAGTAGAACCACGAGCTGTGTTTTATTTGTTTTGTTTTCTTTTCTTTGTTTTGTTTTAAATCGTGACAACCCGCTAGACTAGTTCTAGAATATATTTTCATTGCATATCGTTTTGGCTTATCTGACCCAAGAACGAAATCCGTGGCGTACTAAACATCACCACGTCCCTGTGTTTGACCCCGTATATCTACTTTGACCCCATAATAAAAGTTGCGGGGGCCTAGAAGGTTTCAGGTTATAAATTTAAGAGTCCGATTCCTTCTGAATCCACCCTCGTATTCTAGACGCGCGATTCAGGCCGATCACTAGTATGTGATAGGTCGTCCCTTCCTCCAATCCATATACCCTCATGGTTTTTAGCAATCACAGCAACTGCACTTAGCTCCTTCCCCACAGCAGCATCTACATTAATTTTGGTATACCCTTCCTCGGGAGCCTTCCAACTGATGTTCTGATCTTCCTCTTCGTGTGAATTAAGGGTCCACGCCCTTATAGTTGCACCCACCTCCTTTGTAATGTATTGAACCTGATGCTCAACATTCGTTGGTTTGTTGTCCATCACTTGCTGATTCCTGCACTTCTAAATGTACCAACACCCCACTAATAGTTGAATGCTAGTATTAACACCCTTGTCAAGACTATCAGCAACCCATTCTACGAAAGTCATCCAGCCAAAGAATGTATGATGGTCCGTAGCAGGTATATGTCTGTTCCATACCTCCTTCGCATGAATGCAGTCCCTGAGCGCGTGCATCATCGTTTCAGCCTCCAGGTTGCATCTTCTGTAGGTGTTTTCGACACACATATGTCACAACACTCTCCTATTATTTGTCAAAATAGTGTCGTGAAGGTTTGTCCAAGCAAAACACTTAATACATTTGGAGATCTTCATCTTCCAAATAGCTTTCTAGTTTCCTTCTATATGGATGTCTTTCCCCTCCCGGAGACGGGTGTAGGTCGATTTTGTTGAGTAGTTGCCATCCTTTGTTAGCTCCCAGGTCTGCACATCCTCAGTGGTGTTGTCTATCGGTTTCCCCATTGTAATGATCGCATTTACTACTGACGTAGGGAACCATTCTTTGAGAAAATCAGTATACCACTCCCCATTGAGGTCAATCAAGCTGCTGACTTTAAGATTTGCTAAATCATCAGATATGGGTTTGAGTGTAAGCTCCTTCAAGATCACCCCGATGTCCAACCATCTGTCATACCAGACATTGGCTGACTTTCCGCTCAAGGGGATCGTATGAGTATTATCTATAATGAATCTTTTGCCATCAAGCGCCGACCGGCCCAGCCCGGAGACATGAACCTGCTTCCCATCCGTATAATTATTGAATTTCCTCACCATACCACGACACCAGGGAGTGTCCCTCATGGTCTGCAGATCCCATGAATTCTTCAGTACTAGGGCCATGTTCCATTCACGCATCGCCCTCAGGCCGAGCCCTCCATTTTCTTTGTTACAGGTTACCTTATTCCATGCCACCAGGGAACAAGGATTAGCTTTATTGTTTCCGCCCAAAATAAATCTGTGAATGGATCCATCAATTCTGTCACATAACGTGAGAGGAAACACCGTAGTTTGCATAACATATGAAGGGATCACATTCAAAGTAGTTTTCGCCAAGCACACGCGCCCAACAAAGAAAAGTCTTCGAGCTACCCACGAATTGATTCTACTGTCTACCTTTCTCAGCACTTTAGAATAAGTGTTTTTATCCACTCTACTGTGTATTATTGGTACACCCAAATATCTGCCCAGATTTTCCATTTCCTGGAAGTGACTCAGACAGTTGATTATCCTTCTCATCCTCCTGGGTACTGTTCTTGAGTAGAATATCCTCATTTTCTCCACTGAGATGGTCTAGCTAGAAACCTTTTTGAAGTCTTCAAAGAATCTGAGGATTGTCTTGATTTGAGCCGGAGAAGCATGGGAGAATAACAATAGATCATCAGCAAAGCACACATGGTCAATGACCGGGGTACCATTTGACAACCTGATGGGTTTCCATCTCTTTGCCTCCACCTCTTTGTGAATCATCCGACTTAAGCGCTCGAGGCAGAGAATGAATAGGTATGGCGATAACGGGTTGCCTTGTCTCAGCCCCCGCAAAGGCTTGAAGGGATTTGTTTGGTTGCCATTCCACACAATAGAGGTAGAACCCCCTGACAGTGAATGCATGATGTATCGCTGGATGTTAGGTGGTAAACCTACTTGTTGTATCGTATCAACAATGAACTCCCATTTCATCATATCATATGCCTTTGAGAGATCAATTTTAATAGCCATGGTCTTAGCCCCTCTCTTCCTCCTCATCTTGTGAATTAGTTCTTGCACTAGTGTGATGTTGTTTGTGATTCGTCTGCCTGCTACGAAGCTACTTTGGGCTTTAGAGATCCAATTGGGTATGTGCAGTTTTAGCCATTCCATGATGATCTTCGAACAAAGCTTCAGTACTATATTGTTAAGTGATATCGGCCGTAGCTGATCACATTTTTCAGGCTATGCTACTTTGGGAATTAGGATAATAGTGGACGTGTAAGCTTCCCCTGGTAAGTGATGCCCCTCCAAAGCCAACTTCACGCACTCCTGACACTACTACAAAAATGGCTTATAATGTCACTTTTAAAGGTGTCAGTTGCATAAATACACCGACACCTAAACAATAAAGCGTCATTTTATAAAATAAACCGACATCAATCTGTGAAGGGCGACCAGACACGAGTATCACTTTTATTCAGTGTCGGTTCCTTAATAAAAAACCGATGCCTAAAATTAAACGCCAAATCCAAAATTTCCAGTGAAAAAAATTACCTCCAAAATTTAACATATGGCGTCAGTCATTCACTAATAAACCGACGACTAAAGGTTATTCACGAAACAGAAATTGGGCACATTTTGATCGTTGGTTTTACAACAATGACCGACACTTATCGGTTTTCCCGTGTTGTTCGCGGGAATTTTTTCACACCCTTTGAGCGTCGGATTTAAAAAAAACTGAAGACTATGGTCATTAATCGAGAACAAATTTTTTAATCGGCATATGTAGATAGACGTCGATTTTTTTCTAGTTAAAATCGACGATTATCATTGAGAATAGGTGTCGGTTTTTGTGGTTAACCAACACCTTTAGTTTTACGTGTCAGTTTTGTTTAATAACCGACACCGAATGTTAACTTAATAGCGCGTGAGTGAGCCCGACTCTTCCCCTTTCTCTGTTTCATTGCAATCGACTTAGGGTCTGGCGATTCCGGTGAGCAAGCAGACTCCCTCCGCGCCGCCGCCCACCACCGCCGTTCAACTTGCTCGCCGCCGCCGCCGTTCTCCTTGCTCGCCACCAACCACCTGCTGCTCGCCGGCCACCTGCTGCTCACCGGCCACCTGGCTACTCACTGACGCCCTAGCTTCTCCCTCGTCCTTGCTCGCTTGTCGGCCACCTACTGCTCGCCGGCTGCCCGCTCGACTGCCTGTTGGCTCCCTGCTCGCCTGGCTGTTGACCGCCGCCTACTTGCTCTCCCCCTACCTACTTTCCTACCCTCCATGTCACCCTCTCTCCCTGCTTACGCCCGGCTGGGATCTAACAGAGGTAAACATCCCCCAAAAACCCTATTTTATTACACTGTTTGATCTTAAATCACATAGACTTAATCAACATTGCTACTTGTATGATCTTAGTGATTAAAATCACTCTTTCCTGGTACCTCAGTAACTAATGTTCCTTTGAGATGAGTGTTAATTGAGCTAGCTTGCTTACTTTCCTTGTAATGTATCTTTAATGTGCTATGACCCACTAGTCACCTTTAGAGTATCAAAATGATGCAACTTGTATACTTGTTAAGTTTGAATCTATAAATCCCATGAAATGATATCACCCCACAAAATCAGTAGTCACTATTATGTCTTGTATACTCTAGAATCAAGATCTAATAATTTTATGCTATTTTAACACCATGAGACCTTTTTTTCTCATTCTAGTGGATTATTATGACCTATGATGATCTAACATGAAACCATGCTCTTAATGATATGATTTTGTTGGCCTAGAAACCCATCCAAGATTTACTCATTAGGAGTAAATCTTGGATAGTCCCTGGTTTGGGACTATTCTTGAACACCTAATCTCACTTAGGATGTAAGTGTATAATGTGTATTGGGTTTTCGAGAAAATTTTGATAGCATTTCCTCGTTTGTTCTCTAAGTACATACATACTTGGAGAACATCGGGGAAATGCTGCCAAAATTTTCTTGAAAACCAAATACACATTATACACATACTAGTGAGATTAAGTGTTCAAGAATGGGATAGGTGGTACACATTTATTATATATAAGAATGACATCACATGTATAAAACCCTAAAGTTTTAACTATAAACTCTAATCAGTTTACCCTAGACCCTAATCTTGTTGTAATATATACCAATTTTCTCTTTGATCATAGAATGGATAGATCATGGATGTCCATTCGCAATCGCTGCACCCTAGAGTTTATTTCTGGTCTTGATCAGTTTATTAGATTTACCGAGGAACATAGGAAACAACCTGGAGATGGGTTCTACTGTCCATGTAGGCATTGCGGTAACAACTTGAAAGTCAGTACTGGTGACAAAATCAGAAGTCATGTCATGTGCAATGGGATTGTACAAAGCTATACAGAATGGCACTGGCATGGAGAGATTTCAAACCTGAAACCAGTGGATGTCGATAGCAGTGCTTGTGTGGAAGAAGAAATTTCCTTCGATGACGTAGATGTGAACGAATCAGTTCCAGTAGACATCGTTGATGCGATGTTGGATAGTTGTGGAGTAGAGCACACCAAAACTGATGCACCTCCCATGTTTAGAAACATTGTGCATGATGCTGAGATACCGTTATACACGGGTTGTAAGTTTACAAAGCTTAGCACTGTGTTGAGATTGTATAAACTGAAAGCTAACAATCGATGGAGCGACAAAAGCTTCACGTCATTGTTGTCTTTGTTGAAAGAAATTCTTCCTGAAGGAAACGAGCTACCGATCTCAACATACCAGTTAAAGAAATTGTTGTGCCCAATGGGAATGGAGGCCAAGAAGATACACACATGCAAGAATGATTGTATATTATTTCAAAAGGACTATGTGGATTTGAAATATTGTCTGAAATGTGGTGCGTCAAGGTATAAATTGATGACTTTGGGGGAGTCCAAAACTGGTTCTCCCGCCAAGGTGATGTGGTATCTACCTATAATACCACGGTTTCAACGCTTGTTTGCCAATCCTATAGATGCGAAGAATTTGAGGTGGCATGCAGATGTTAAAAAAAAATAATGATGGGATCCTACGACATGCGTCTGATTCCCCACAGTGGAAGAAGATTGATTTATTGTACCCTAAATTCGGTGAAGAGGACAAGAATCTAAGACTTGGGCTTTGTACAGATGGGATGAATCCATATGGGACATTGAGTAGCCAACATAGCACTTGGCCAGTTATGCTTTTTATATACAATCTTCCTCCCTGGTTGTGTATGAAAAATAAGTATGTTATGCTGTCATCTTTGATATCGGGCCCTAAACAACCTGGAAATGATATCGACGTTTATCTTGAACCTATGATTGATGACTTGAAGAAGCTCTGGGGTGAAGGTGTGATGACCTATGATGCTTCATGAAGAGATACATTTTGTTTGCACACTATGTTGTTTTACACTATGAATGACTTTCCAGCATATGAGAATTTGTCTGGATAGTGTCAAAGGATCTAAAGCGTGTCCTATATGTGAAGAGAACACTGATTCAATATGACTAAAACACGGCGGCAAGACTGTATATCTTTCTCATCGAAGGTTTCTTCCAAATTTCATCCGTATCGTAGGTTGCGCAAAGCATTCAATGGACGGAATGAGGAACGTTGTTACGACCCCATCTGAGCTTAATTGGTAAACTAGAGTTTACCTAGACAATTGCAAAGATTAATTGGAATAATCATTCTTGAAATCTAATTAATGACGATAACACAATTAGGATGTTTTAACTATGATAAGAAGTCTAAATGTTCTTTTGTCTTGTGAATTAGGGTTTGAGAAACATAAACCCTAATCGGCCCAATATAGGGTTTTGATGATACATGAATACAGAATTTGATAAGTAGAATGTCTCACTAAATGATTTTTAGTATTTTATGTGTAACTATGATTTACTTCAAATTTTGATATGATTTGGATATATAAAATGTGAACAACATTGGAAAATATCAGAATTTTTGAAGAATGCTCTGACCTGTTTATCGGCCGAGTTTCAAACTCGACCGATCACAATTTCAGATTTATATAGCAGTGTGGTAATTGAATTTTATCTTTTTATTGGTATATAAAATTGATCTCAAATTTTAACTGTGCTTGAAAAACACAATTTTAGACACTCTGTTAAATTGGCGTAATTTTTGGATGACTTTTGAATCCCTACAGTAAGGGTGTCGGTCGAGTTCTGTGCAGGACAAACTCGGCCGAATATTCTGCAGACTGCAATATAGCAGTGCACTGTTCGATTTTTAATTAATTATTGGTAACTTGAAATGATCTAAAATTTTTATTGGAGGTCTGAAACTACATTAGGTATAACATATAAAATTTCCAGAATTTTAGAAGCTTCTGTTAGCTGTTCAGTAGGCGAATTACAGAAGCTATTGTGAAACTGAATATTCAGCCAATATAATTAAAGTTGAGTGTTGGGTCAATATGCAATTGACCCAAGCAACTCAAATTTGACTTATATGATCGACCACACACACACACAGCTCTCATTCTTCGTCATTCATTCCAGAGAAACGAGCTCCTAGAGAGAGAGGGAGAGTTAGGGTTTGAGAGAAGAAAGTGGGGGAATTGCTGAATTAGGGTTCTGCGGTCCCAAGAATGGTGAAATCAAGTAAGTTTGGATCCTTTGCATAGACTTTTATGGTGAATCTTCTCTCTCATGTCAAGATTCCGTCCATGCTCTGATTTGATCCAAGATGATGTCGAAATTCCCTCTTTTCTCACCCTTTCTTCATAATCCCTCATTTTTAAGGTTTCCGAGTTGAATGGAAGAAGAATTGGGAGATTTGCTAGGGATTTGATAGGAATTCGAGATTCCCTGAGTTGAGCTGCAGTTGTGAGGTGTTTTCACACCTTAGGGTGAGTGGGTTCTTCCTTCAAACAGTGTAATGCACGAATTTGATTATAGCACCTAAATCCCTAAATGCTTAGCATGTGATTCTCAATCCTGAATGTGTCCGTTTGATTTAAGTTGTTGCAAATTGATATGTTATGGATTCCTTCTCTGTTTGAATGACTCCTTAATGGTAGATTCACATCAGAAATGTATACAACACTTCCTAGTAAGAATGCCTTTTAGATTTATATCAAATGATGCAATTAGGTTTTACCCTAAGAGTAGGGTGTTGGCATGTGATGAATGAATAAGGCAAATGAAACCCTAAAGATAGGGTTTTCAATGAATCATATTATGATAATATGAAAGGTCTCGATATGAGATGTGCTGATGCTTAATTGTTGAATTGTATGTTTCTAGTGCATTTAACTTTATATGCTTGTTCTCTCTGAGATGATATCTACATACTACAGGGCTTCTTATTTTCAATACATATCTCATAAATTGCAGGTGATGAGATATGACATGCCCTAGAAAGGGATGTTACTGAGACATGGTATATGTTAAATACATGAGCTATGATGTTTTATATGATATGATATGGCAGGCCGTGTGAGCCTTGTGAGAAATGTAAAATGAGTTATGATTTCTATTTTACATATATCTAAAATGTTAATGTTAGACTTAGGTGCCCTGAACACCGTAGAACCCCTTTGACATATCTGCTTCTTAGGGGTGAAACTCATGTTCAACATTATCCGTGCTTGTGTCATGGAGACACGAGGAAAGAGAGGCAGTGTCCAACAACAACGCGTGCTTGTGTCACGGTGGCACTGGAGAAAAATGGGGGTTATTCAACATTAATCCGTGCTTGTGTCACGGTGGTAACCTGGTGAGACTCTCCGCCTGTGTACTCAGGTTAGAGGAGGAGTCTAGAGCACTCAGAGTAGTGCCTTGAGGCCGTAGAGCCTATGAGTCAGGCCGGAGAGCCTGGGGTCCTGTGGCAGAGCAGGGCTGGCGTCAGACTTAGCATTTCCCGGGTGTGTCGCTAAGTCTTGTACGGTGTGGTCGTAGTGCACTGCGAGTCTCTTATGCAGAGTACACTGCATAAGATCAGGGCATAACCTAAAATATGATCACATAGGTTCACAGAGTTCTTTATAAATGAAAGAGTTAAGGAAGACTAGAAGCATAGTCTTCTAGTAGTTATTCTTTGGATGCAATATTTACATTCTTTGTTATTTCAATTATATTGTTTTAGAACTGCTCAGTGTAGTATTTATTGTTGTTAAATTTCATATCGTTTACTCAAATTATATATGTAATCACATTAGTGCATTAGTTTGTTTCCATGAAGTACTCATTCACTGAGCGAGTAGGCTCACCCCTCTACTCAAACATTTTTAGGGTTAACCGCGTGGACTTGAAGATGGTCAGAGCATCAGTGTAGACCTGCCACAGGAGTCAAGTACGAGATTAGTTGAGTCAGTCGGTCCTTGTCACTCTAGGTCCTCAGTAAGAGTTTAGAGAGAGAGTTGTAATTACAATGTGTAATATTGTTCCTCTTTGATATGTATGCTAATTAGCAAGTTTCATGTGCATAATGTGTGAAAGACATCGTGAATGCTTATACATGTATCTTTACTATTGAAGTCTGATTAGTAAAAGAAATGTTCAGATTCCTTTGTTAAGATGATATGTCGTTCAATGCGGGGAAACAAGAGTTTTAAAGAAAAGAAAAGAAAAGAAAAAGTTAAGGGTGTTCTTTGTGTTGCATACAAATCCCATCTTATGCCCTAATCTCATGATTTGAGGAAATTGTGAGATCGGGGTGTAACAAACGTAGTGCACCTAAACCTATATCAGGGGAGGATGTTTACGAAAGAGTGAAAGACATCACCAATGAATTTGGTAAGAGATCACAATGTACAATGGCCACAAGGAGTGATAAGTCTTTATTCAAGAAGAAGTCGATATTTTGGGATCTTCCTTATTGGAGTTCTTTGACATTTAGGCATTGTATCGATGTCATGCACGTTGAGAAAAATGTATGTGATAGCGTCATCGGTACTCTGTTGAATATACCAGGTAAGACTAAAGATGGGATAAAGTCCAGAATGGACCTACGTGAAATGGGAATAAGGACAGAATTAACAAAAGTAGTTAGTAGTGATCGGAGAACATACTTACCTCTCGCTTGTTACACGTTGTCTAGAAAGGAGAAGAAAGCATTTTGTGAATGCTTGGTAAATGTTAAGGTGCCACAGGGTTACTCATCCAACATCCGTACATTGGTATCAATGAAAGATCTGAAGATTTTAGGTCTTAAATCTCATGATTGTCACACTCTAATGCAACAAATATTACATGTGGCAATTAGATCTATATTACCGAAGCATGTAAGGTTTGCAATCACCAGACTTTGTTTCTTTTTCAATAGTCTGTGCAGCAAAGTTATTGACCCTGATACTCTCGATAATTTGCAAAGAGAAGTGGTTGTTACCCTATGTCAGCTTGAGATGTATTTTCCTCCGTCGTTCTTTGATATCATGGTACATCTTGTTGTCCACTTGACTAGGGAAGTGAAAATGTTGGGACTAGTTTTCTTGCATTGGATGTATCCCTTTGAACGATACATGAGCATTTTTAAAGGTGATGTTCGAAACCGTTATCAGCCTGAAGGGAGTATTATTGAGGGTTATGTGGCGAGAGAGGTTATGGATTTTTGCAATGACTTTCTGAGTGGTAATGGCACTCCCGTGAATGATAAGAATATTGAGGAGCATTTCGGCAACAGAGTTTTGGGATCACGAGTGAAAGTAATCAGCCGTGAGCAGTTGGTTCAAGGTCACTTGTATATTTTACACAACATGGACGAAGTGAATGTTTATATCGAGGAACATACCAATTTCATCAAGAGACAATATCCTCGAGCCAATACAATGTGGCTTGGTAGAGAGCATAACAAGACATTTATTAAGTGGTTTGAAGATAAAGTCTTACATCAACTATCTCAAACACCAGATAATCTTACTGAAACCATCAAATGTCTCGCCTTTAAACCAAAATTGAATGTTATGTCTTATGAAGGGTTTGACATAAATGGTTTCTCATATTACACAAAGCGTCAAGATGATAAGAGTGTCATCCAAAACATCGGGGTCATCCTTCAAGCGTCTTCATTGTTTTTTGCAAGTGCAAAGGATAAAAGTCCACGTGAAGCTAAAATGTCATATTACGGTGTCATTGAAGACATATGGGAGTTTGACTATGTAGATTTCAGAATTCCGCTCTTTAAACGTAATTGGGTTGACAACAACAAAGAAGTTATAGTGGATGAATTGGGTTTCACGTTAGTGAACTTTGAAAAGATTGGTGAGAAGGGTGAACCATTCATATTGGCATCACAGACGAAACAAGTATTTGATATCGATGATCCTGCAAATGATAAATGGTCGGTTGTTCTTCATGGTAAAAGACAGTTCATTGAATATCATATAGATGAAGAAGAGTATTATGATAAATATGATGACTCCAGTCCATTCTCAGTTGGGTTGCCAACACCACCAAACATTGAAGCTGGGGATCACAATGACTTGTATGTTCGCGGGGATCATAATGAAGGATTGTTAATTGATAAAAGATCACAATATTAGAGGCATGGATGTTAATATTTTTATTATGTTTTATTTTTCTGAATGTGAACTTTATAATGTGAATGTGGACTTTACAGTGCGAATTACTTTACAATGTGAATTACTTTACAATGTGAACTTTACAATTAGTGTTACTTTACAATGTGAAATTTATAATTTGAATGTGAACTTTTAGATGGCTGAGGACCGTGCTGATGATCACCGTGAGGGTGAGGACGTGCTTGCACCACCTGACAATGTAAGTTTTAAGAATATATCCCTGAGGTTTCTATCTATATGTTCATTTATAATTATATTATGTAAGTGTGTTTTTATCAAATTTTAGGTTGGTGATGTACCCCCTGAAGAAATTACAACACTTGATGAGCAGCAAAAGAAAATTGAGAAAGTGAGGGGCATCACAATGATGAACAAGTTAATACAGCAAAGGGGCAATGGACCCAAATTGGATGTGGATTTCGATCAGGTAGGAAATCCATATGGAGTGAACCACAACTCATTTGTTTCATATCTTGGGGTTCTTACTCACAATCATTGCAGTCCTATCCTAGAATCATGACATAAAGTTCCTAAGGGGAAGAAAGACCACATATGGAAGAAACTATGCGTGAGTTATTATTATTTGTAATTCTATTTGTGTAGATTACTAATTTTTAGGATACTAGTTAATAGCAATTGTATTTAATTTGCAGAGCATATTTGATCTGGATGAAAAACTGCATCGTAAATGTGTGATGCAACGTTGTGGGAGGGTCCTAAGGAACTATAGGACCAATCTCACCCGAGATTACATACGCGATGCTGAGAATAGGTTCTTGATTGATTCCAATTCTAGACATTGATCAATATTTCACTAACTCTACACTAATAATTTTTGTTTGTATTCTCTTTGAAAATAAATATAGGAAGAAGGAAGCCACACAACAATGGAACTACTTGGAACCCAAAGAATGGGAGGAGTTTGTTACCCAAAGAAAAATAGATGAATTTAAGGTATTAAGTGCCACTCCCAATTTAATTAATATATGTTTTTATGTATTCACCTTGTCACACCCCGATCTCACACTAACCACTAATCACGAGATTAGGGCGCGACGGAGGGATTATCACATAAAAAAATCACTGAGAACTTTTTCTTTTTTTTAAAAACCTCGTAATGATATCCAGATTATTGTTGTAAACTAGAAAATGATAAACTATTGCGGAAGCATTTCAATTAACCTGGCTAGAGAACATAAACAGAGTTTACAACATGTAACATTGTTTAACAGAAAGTAAACATAACAGTTAATTTACATCCTTTACACATTCGCCATACATACTTTCTCTCACCCACACCATGTCCCAAGGATCGAGGGGAAAGGACTAAGAGACCTCTATCTAAACTAACTACATATACCTTCTACAAACTAAGCGTTAGGATGAAAAGATCCTTCCGATTCCTGATGCTGATGTTGACCTGAAAATGTTTGAGTAGAGGGATGAGCCTACTCGCTCAGTGAATAGCATTTCATTTAGCTATCACTAAACAACTCATCAGATAGATAAAATTAAATAAATGATAAGTGCAATACTAACAGGGAAGTTCTAATGTCATAGCAGTTTTATAGATAACAATCTCATTTCTAAGCAACATCAAATATTTTAACAAATAAACAATTATAGAGAATTGGCACAAAAGTTCAAATCTCTTAACACATTAAATTTACTGTGATCCTATATGATTACATATTTATAATATTATTATGCCCTAATCATATGCAGTGTACTCTGCATATAAAGATCCGTAGCGAACTACGATCCCACCGTACAAGACTTAGCGACACACCTGGGAAATGCTAAGTCTGACGCCAACCCTGTTCTGCCACAGGACCACAGGCTCTCCGGCCTGACTCACAGGCTATCCGGCCTCAATGCACTACTATGAGTGCTCTAGACTCCTCCGCTAACCTGAGTACACAGGCGGTGAGTCTCACGGGGTTACCTCCATGACTCCGCACGGATCTTGTTGCAATAACCCCTATTTTCTCCAGTGCCACCATGACTCCGCACGGATTATTGTTGAACACTGCCTCTCTGTCCTCGTGCCACCATGACTCCGCACGGTTAATGTTGCAACACAAGTTTTACCCCTAAGAAGCATATCTCTCGAAGGGGTTCTACGGTGTTAGGGCACCTAAGTCTATTAACTAGATTAACATATAAACATTTAAATAGGAATATCACAATTCATACTTATTCCACATTCTGAATATCACTTAAAAACGCATATATATATATATCATTTGTCGTCTATAAACATGACTCAATATCACTTATCCAGATTCAATGCTAAACAACCATCTTTAATCAGCATATACATTGCAACTATAATACAGAAAATTCCATCATTTTCATCAATCATACTATGTATTTCAAGTTTCAATGAATCTATCATACACTATTGTATGTGCTACACTGTTTAGGAGTTATACCAACTAATACTGAAGCAATTAAGCACTTAAATTGAGTTAAATAATGATTTCTGAATGAACTGCCACTCACAGCTCAGAAACTCGACCGATTGGTCGGAAACTCGACCGATCACTGCACAACTCGACCGATCAGCTACAAACTCGACCGATCAACCTGCTGTTCGGTTCCTGCTCAAGAAAACTCGACCGAATCACATATAACTCGACCGAACGGCGAACAGACTGAAAACCTAAACCGACCTGCTGATGTCGATTTCACTCGAATTAGCAGACAAGACTACGGATTTGTGCAACAAATCACCTGCAAAAGATGCGTACACCCACGAACTAACTGTAGGAGAGGAGAAGAACGAACTAGGGCTGCTCTTCGCGCCCTTTCTTTCTCCTGGCCACCGCTGCTGCTAGCACAGCTCCTGCTGCAAGTGTAGCTCCGGCTAATGCTGGTTCAGCTGGCGAAGAAGAACGGTGAGGCGAGGATGGAGGGCCGCAGCTGCCGGCCGGAACCAAGCTAGGGCTCCAAATCGTCTTCTCTCCCTGGTCTTTCTCTCTTTCCCTCTCACGCGAAGAAGAGAAGAAACGCTCTGCATTTCTCTCATTTCTTATAAATGAAATGAGTAAAGGGGAAAGAAAGGATAAGAAGGAAAAACCTAGGGACCAAAACGTAAAGTCCGAGAACTTTTAAAAACTACAAACATGTCCCTAAAAGCCCAAAAACATACAACTTTTGGCTCGAAAGTCGGTTTCAGACGATTTCTCTGGCAACGCCTCAAGCGCAAGATCTTACACGTTTTAAGGGCTAGGATTCACACTACGCACATATCATATCTGTTTTAAACGTTATTAACAAAAAACAAGCTTATAACTTAGCAAAGCAGCTAAACACATGCTTAGCAGCATACTTACAGGGTAAGCTCAACACAGGTCGTAACAATCTCCCTCCCTTATAAGAATTTCGTCCCGAAATTTCTAAAAGAGAAAAGGAAACTTGCTACGCATCTCAGACTCAAGCTCCCACGTAGCTTCTTCAAGGTTATGATTCCTCCACAGAATCTTCACTAAAGGTATTTCACGGTTTTTAAGCTTCTTGATTCGGTGATCAACTATCTGCACTGGTCCTTCCACGTAGGACACATCTGTTTTAAGCTGTGCCGGTACTGGATCTAAAATCTTTTCTGTACCGGGATGACACATCTTTAGCATAGACACATGAAACACGTCATGAAGATTTGCCAACTCAGACGGCAAATCCAACCTGTAGGCTACAGGTCCAATCCTCTCAACAATAGGATATGGGCCCATATACCTAGGGGTCAACTTGCCTCTCTTGCCAAACCTTAGCACTCCCTTCCACGGTGAAACCTTTAGATAAACCTCGTCACCAACCTCAAACTCAAGAGGTCGACGTCGTCTCTCTGCATAACTTTTCTGTCTGTCCTGAGCAGCTTTCAACTGCTCCCTAATCACATATATCTTTTCTGTAGTTATATCAACTATCTCAGGTCCAAGAATTTCTTTCTCGCCAACCTCGTACCAACAAACTGGTGATCTACACTTCCCGCCATATAGAGCTTCATATGGGGCCATTCCAAGGCTAGAATGGTAGTTGTTGTTATATGCAAACTCCATCAGGCTTAAGTGTTCTTCCCAGTTACCTCTGAACTGCAGAACGCATGCTCTCAGCATGTCTTCAAGAGTCTGAATGGTCCTCTCAGATTGACCATCTGTCTGTGGGTGAAACGATGTACTGAACCTCAGCCTTGTGCCCAACGCACGATGTAACTGATTCCAAAACCTAGATGTAAACTTAGGGTCTCTGTCAGAAATAATGGAAACTGGAATCCCATGTAATCTGATTACCTCATCCACATAAGTCTTGGCCAGCTTTGGAACATCAAAGGTTGACTTGACAGGAAGAAAGTGAGTAGACTTAGTTAGTCTATCCACAATCACCCATATCGAGTCCGAACCTCTAGGCGTTCTGGGTAACCCTACCACAAAATCCATTGTGATGTGTTCCCATTACCATTCAGGTATAGGAAGCGACTGCAAGGTACTAGCAGGTTTCTGATGCTCAGCTTTAACCTGCTGACACACTCCACATCTAACCACGTACTCAGCTACATCTTTCTTCATACCAGACCACCAGTACAGTTCTTTGAGGTTCTTATACATTTTTGTGTTACCTGGATGCATAGCATACATAGAAGCATGCGCTTCTTCAAGAATTTGCTTTTTCAACTCACTATTCCCAGGTACACACAACCTGTCATGAAGATACAACACACCATCGTCAGAAAACCTGAATTCTGACCTTTTACCTTCCGACATATCCTGCATGACCTGCCGCAACTCATCATCATTCTGCTGCAACTCCTTAATCTGATGATAGAAAGTAGGTTTGACCTGCATCTGGGCAATCAACCCACTTTGTCCAGTCACATCCAAGTCTAAGTTCAACCTTCGCATATCTACAAGCAAGTCTCTCTTGAAACATGTCATAGAAAATGCATCTGCTGTTGAACTCGATTTTCTACTCAAGGCACCTGCCACAACATTCGCTTTACCAGGATGATAATCGATTGTCACCTCATAATCTTTAATCAGCTCAAGCCATCTGCGCTGTCTCAGATTCAAATCCTTCTAAGGGAAGATATACTTCAGGCTCTTATGGTCCGTAAACACCTGACAAGTCTCACCATAAAGGTAGTGACGCCATGTCTTAAGAGCATGAACTATAGCAGCTAACTCCAGATCATGAGTAGGATAGTTCTCTTCGTTCTTCTTAATCTGTCTAGATGCATAAGCCACAACTTTGCCTTCCTGCATCAACACACAACCCAAACCTCTCCTGGAGGCGTCGCAGAGCACTGTATAACCTTTGTCCGCCTCTGGAAAAACCAACACTGGTGCTGAAGTCAACTTCCTCTTCAAGATCTGAAAACTTTTTTCACAGTTATCAGACCAAAGAAACGGTGCATTCTTTCTCGTCAAGCGTGTCAAGGGTGATGCTAGCACACTGAAGTTCTGTATAAACCTTCTGTAATAGCCTGCTAATCCCAAGAAACTTCTAATCTCAGTAGGAGTCTTAGGCCGTTCCCACTGAAGCACATAATCAACTTTCTTAGGATCAACGCTAACTCCATCTCTTGAGATAATATGTCCAAGAAATGCTACCTCAGCCAACCAGAACTCGCACTTGCTAAACTTAGCATACAGCTGATGTTGCCTCAACAACTGCAACACTACTCTCAGGTGTTGCTCATGCTGTACATCATCTCTGGAATAGATCAGGATATCATCTATAAAGACCACAATAAACTGATCTAGGAACGGTTTGAAAATCCGATTCATCATATCAATAAAGGCTGCTGGGGCATTGGTCAGCCCAAACGACATGACCAGAAACTCATAATGCCCATACCTGGTTCTGAAAGTTGTTTTGGGAATATCAGAAGCCTTTACTCTGAGCTGATGATACCCAGATCTCAAGTCTATTTTAGAGAAGATCGTCACTCCACACAACTGATCAAACAGATCATCTATTCTCGGTAAAGGATACTTGTTCTTAATAGTGATCTTGTTCAATTGCCTGTAATCTATACAGAGACGCATGGTACCATCCTTTTTCTTAACAAACAGGACTGGAGCACCCCACGGTGAAGAACTGGGTCTAATGAAACCCTTATCCAGTAATTCCTGCAACTGCACCTTGAGTTCCTTCAACTCTGCAGGTGCCATTCTATAAGCTGGCAGTGCTACTGGATGACTACCTGGATATACCTGAATCTCAAAATCAATGTCTCTGACAGGAGGTAAACCTGGAAACTCTTCTGGAAAAACATCAGAAAACTCACGAACCACAGACACATCATAAACACTGGCGGTACTCTTCTCTGCTTTAGTGTCAACCACATGAGCAAGGAACGCTTCACATCCTTTCTGTAGCATCTTATCAGCTACAGCAGCTGATACTATGCACGTAGGAAGACCTTTCCTGTCTCCAGTAAAGACACAAGAAAATTCACCTTGTTGAAAGGTAGCTTCCTTCTTCCAACAATCGATTTGCACTCGATATGTCTCAAGACAATCCATACCCAAGATGACTTGAAAAGTATTGACATCCAGGGGTATAAGATTAGCAGTAAAGGTGTAACCTCCAAAAGATAACAAACATCCGGGACAGAACTCAGTCAGAACTGTTGGTCCACCTAGTGGAACCCTCAACACTAACTCATCTACCAACTCTTGAGTTAACAAATTAAGTTAACCAACTAAAGAGCGTCGTATGAAAGAGTGAGTAGCACCCAGATCTATCAAAACTGAAACTGGTATACTATTAAACAAAAGCATTTCTCCTGTAACGACTTGTGAAGAGATTATACCTTCCTGAGGTGTCAAAGAGAAGAAACGTGCTGAAGCTCTCCCTCTAACATGCCGTCCTCTCTGACCACTCCTGCCACTAGGCACTCCACCACCTCTGGAACCAGAAGCCACAGAAGAACTCGGAACATCATGGTATTGAGGTTGGAAAGCTTGTGATGCTGCTTGTTGAAGCTGAGGACATTCCCTTTTGAGGTGTCCTACTTGTCCGCAGACAAAACAACTTGGACTCCAACACTGACCAGAATGTGGTTTTCCACATTTGTCACATGGCGGTATCCCTTGTCCCTGGGGACCTGTCACTGACATTGACGACCCAGAAGACTGTCCACTAGCGGCACTGCCCCATCTCCCTGGGTTGTATCCCCCTTTGCCTCTAGAAGAAGTAACATCCTCAGATCTCTGTCTGCTGAAACAGCTAAAGCCACGCCCAAGTTTAGAAAAGAAACCTCTACCTCCATCTCTGTATCCACTACTGGACTGTCCTCTACTGAAATCTGCAGATCTCTTCTTAGACTCAGGCACCTTGTTAGCATTCACAGATTCTTCAACCTGTCTAGCAGCCTCAACAAACTCACCAAAATTCTCTCTGTTCCTCCTACTAGTAGCAGAAACTGTATGCCGAATTTCTGGCCTCAGCCCTTCTTGAAACCTTCTGCATCTTTTTATGTTATCGGGAACAAGCTGCGGACAGAAGTTCGCTAACCGAGTGAAAAGCGCTTCATACTCCGTAACTGTCATGTTCCCCTGCTTAATGTTCTATAATTGCCTGATTTTCTCATTAATGAAAGTGGGTGGATAAAATTTAAGATGAAACTCTTCAGAGAAGTCCTGCCAAGAAAGCTCTGTACCTCTCCTCTTTTCCTCCACACCACGCCACCACAACTCTGCATCGCCTGTCAAAAGATAGACTGCATGATTAATCTTTTTCTCTTCTGAAAGCTCCATCAGGCGAAAGACCTTCTCTATCTGTATCAACCACTCATCAGCCTCTGCTGGATCTGTAGTACCACTGAATTCTGTACCACCAAGCTTCTTTACAAGCTCATAAGATCGCATCAAATCCTTACTGCTGGTAGAAGTAGAAGCTCGCCTATCAGCCTTATACCTCTCTTTGGTCTACAGAAACATCCTGTACATACGGGATGCTTCATCCACATGGTCACCACCACCTGGACCCAAGTACAGTGGATCAGGACCAACATGGCTCTCGGCCTGATCATCACGATCAAAGCCTCTTTCTGCCATCTGCAATGATATAACAGAATATTTCCTGTTAGAAAACTACAGATAGAAGAAAGACACCTAAACCTTAATCCTATTGGTCTATTATCGTCCCCTGACTTGGACTCTGAGTAACTATGTACTCAACCTAAGCTCTGATACCAAAAGATGTCACACCCCGATCTCACACTAACCACTAATCACGAGATTAGGGCGCGACGGAGGGATTATCACATAAACAAATCACTGAGAACTTTTTTTTTTAAACCTCGTAATGATATCCGGATTATTGCTGTAAACTAAAACATGATAACCTATTGTGGAAGCATTTCAATTAACCTGGCTAGAGAACATAAACAGAGTTTACAACATGTAACATTATTTAACAGAAAGTAAACATAACAGTTAATTTACATCCTTTACACATTTACCATACATACTTTCTCTCACCCACACCATGTCCCAAGGATCGAGGGGAAAGGACTAAGAGACCTCTATCTAAACTAACTACATATACCTTCTACAAACTAAGTGTTAGGATGAAAAGATCCTTCTGATTCCTGATGCTAATGTTGACCTGAAAATGTTTGAGTAGAGGGATGAGCCTACTCACTCAGTGAATAGCATTTCATTTAGCTATCACTAAACAACTCATCAGATAGATAAAATTAAATAAATGATAAGTGCAGTACTAACAGGGCAGTTCTAATGTCGTAGCAGTTTTATAGATAACAATCTCATTTCTAAGCAACATCAGATATTTTAACAAATAAACAATTATAGAGAATTGGCACAAAAGTTCAAATCTCTTAACACATTAAATTTACTGTGATCATATATGATTACATATTTATAATATTATTATGCCCTAATCATATGCAGTGTACTCTGCATATAAAGATCCGTAGCGAACTACGATCCCACCGTACAAGACTTAGCGACACACCCGGGAAATGCTAAGTCTAACGCCAGCCCTGTTCTGCCACAGGACCACAGGCTCTCCGGCCTGACTCACAGGCTCTCCGGCCTCAATGCACTACTCCGAGTGCTCTAGACTCCTCCGCTAACCTGAGTACACAGGCGGAGAGTCTCACGGGGTTACCTCCATGACTCCGCACGGATCTTGTTGCAATAACCCCTATTTTCTCCAGTGCCACCGTGACTCCGCACGGATTATTGTTGAACACTGCCTCTCTGTCCTCGTGCCACCACGACTCCACACGGTTAATGTTGCAACACGAGTTTCACCCCTAAGAAGCAGATCTCTCGAAGGGGTTCTACGGTGTTAGGGCACCTAAGTCTATTAACTGATTAACATATAAACATTTAAACAGGAATATCACAATTCATACTTATTCCACATTCTGAATATCACTTAAAAATGCATATATATATCATTTGTCATCTATAAACATGACTCAATATCACTTATCCAGATTCAATGCTAAACAACCGTCTTTAATCAGCATATACATTGCAACTGTAATACAGAAAATTCCATCATTTTCATCAATCATACTACGTATTTCAAGTTTCAATGAATCTATCATACACTATTGTATGTGCTACAGTGTTTAGGAGTTATACCAACTAATACTGAAGCAATTAAGCACTTAAATTGAGTTAAATAATGATTTCTGAATGAACTGCCACTCACAACTCAGAAACTCGACCGATTGGTCGGAAACTCGATCGATCACTGCACAACTCGACCGATCAGCTACAAACTCGACCGATCAACCTGCTGTTCGGTTCCTGCTCAAGAAAACTCGACCGAATCACATATAACTCGACCGAACGACGAACAGACTGAAAACCTAAACCGACCTACTGATGTCGATTTCACTCGAATCAGCAGACAAGACTACGGATTTGTGCAGCAAATCACCTGCAAAAGATGCGTACACCCACGAACTAACTGTAGGAGAGGAGAAGAACGAACTAGGGCTGCTCTTCGCACCCTTTCTTTCTCCTGGCCGCCGCTGCTGCTAGCGCAGCTCCTGCTGCAAGCGTAGCTCCGGCTACTGTTGGTTCAGCTGGCGAAGAAGAACGGTGAGGCGAGGATGGAGGGCCGCAGTTGCAGGCCAGAACCAAGCTAGGGCTCCAAATCATCTTCTCTCCCTGGTCTTTCTCTCTTTCCCTCTCACGCGAAGAAGAGAAGAAACGCTCTGCGTTTCTCTCATTTCTGATAAATGAAACGAGTAAAGGGGAAAGAAAGGATAAGAAGGAAAAACCTAGGGACCAAAACGTAAAGTCCGAGAACTTTTAAAAACTACAAACAGGTCCCTAAAAGCCCAAAAACATACAACTTTTGGCTCGAAAGTCGGTTTCAGACGATTTCTCTGGCAACGCCTCAAGCGCAAGATCTTACACGTTTTAAGGGCTAGGATTCACACTACGCACATATCATATCTGTTTTAAATGTTATTAACAAAAACAAGCTTATAACTTAGCAAAGCAGCTAAACACATGCTTAGCAGCATACTTACAGGGTAAGCTCAACACGGGTCGTGACACACCTATTCAAGATTAACCTTTAGTGTTACTAACCAAATCAATGTGCTAACTAACTAGGCTATCAGCGATGCTCAACAAGCAAGGTGTGCACTGAATGTGCACGAACACACAATGTGTCCAAGAGGATATGCAGGCATTCGCCAAAGACTACAGGCTGAGTCTATTCAGCCTACTGCTACTCAGGAGACTGCAGAGTCCTCTACTGCTGCTCCGGCACCTCTGCCTCGTCATGTTATGTGGATAGCTGGGAGGCAAAACAAGAAGGGAGAGATACCGAAGCCCGCAACCACTGAAGCGGCTACAAAAATGGTAAAAATCAAACTCTTTGAGCAATCTATCGATATTGATTATTGTTATATTTACTTACGGATTTTTGTTGATGGTGCTTAGCGGGAGCTACACGAGCAGAGGAAGGAAGGCAAGTTCATCCCTCAGGGCACAAAGGATGAACTGACATTTTCTCTGGGTAACCCAAAGCATCCTGGACGTATAAGGGGTGCAAGCGCTGGTGTGGGCATCAAAGCATTCTTTGGGCCATCCCAGCGCAAACCTGTCCCAAAAGCGGGACTTTCACAAGCTGAGGTAACTTATTCTTATTTTAGAACGTTATTGTGAAAGAGAATTCAATAATCAGAAACTAACATTTCTTTTATCCATGTATAGGTAGATTCCTTAATTGATAGGAGAGTCGAGGAAGTAGTTGATAAAAGACTCCAGGAAGCATTTAACAAGTGGCAGGCGTCTCAGACTGCCACTCAAATAGTACCTGTGGCGAACCTCTCTTCTCCTACTGATCGTACTACAGAGGTTGGGAGTAATCCTATAGACCCACAACCTAGCACGTCCTCTGTAAGTATTTTTATGACATATATAATAGCTAGTCTGTTCAAGATGATATGTTTGTGTATATATGCATATAACATTCTTTACGTAAATTTGTAGGGGTTGAAGCCATGTCGACTACAAAGTGAAGGATATATCGTTGCAGATGCATCGACTTACCCACCCCTTTAAGGGTGCATGTTTCATGGGAGTCAAGTACCAGATGGCATGGTACGTGTGAGCCCGATACATATACTCGCTGGATGGACGAATCTTGTACTACCTCATGCACACCCAGATGCTGAAACACTTGGTGAGGCAGTAGGCGGAGTGATACTGTGGCCCGAAGCGGATGTCCTCTATACTGATATTGTATGATAAATTTTCATTACTTTAATTTGTTAGTGTGTATATATATATGAGTCAATTGATATGAAATTATATATACAGGTCAAAAAGACGAGACCCGCTACATCTCGACCTCCACCTCCTCGACTACCAAGTTGGCTTCCAGGAGACCTACACGCCTCGATAGGTTCTAATTGTAGGAGTGTGGCAGTATGGATCGTCGAACATAATCTAAATTTCCCTATAAATGTTACTATTCCGGAGACTACTGTAGGTAAATCATACGATAACAATCTATTTATACAAGTTTAGCATACATATTAATGCATACATATTAGAAGTTCTGAATACGTATTAATGCAAGTCAAACATTCGGAAACAACATATTTATACAAGATATTTTGGAGTTGTTTAGTTATGAATGACCGAACACATCTATGATAGAGCTGTGGATATGGTGAGATTAATGCATACAACAATCTGGTTTATACATCCATATACCTTGTTTTATATACGACAATCTGGTTTCTTATATATTAATACATACGTAATACATGTTTTGCAGCCACTTACACAAGACATGTACAGATTTTGGGTTTTCCCATGTGGGATTTTTGGTTCCATCTTTGATTAGTCTTGTAGATACATACCCGTCTTCAGTTACTTCATATTGATGTGATGCTTTTGAATATTTAGGTAAAAATAATAAGACGGTAATAATAGCTCCATTCAATGTCGGGTAAGTTTACTTTGCTTGTAATTTAGACTTAAGTAAATTACATTTTTATTGCAGATATTGAGTTATTAATTTTCTACTTTCTTACTTGTAGTTCTAAGCATTGGGAGTTATTAGTTATTGTCCTCAAGACATTCACCGTCTATTATCTAGATCCTACGGGGAGTGAGTTGGATGTATTATATGGACATGCAATTAAAATGCCATTATTCTCGTGATAAATATTTTATGTTTTTATATCTATTAACATATGTTACTGCATTACTATTTAATTATGCAATTTAATGTGTTACATTAACATATATAGGGCTTTACAAGAGTACAAAAAAGCTGGAGGAAAGGTCCCCAGGAAAAAGAATCTGACACTCATTTGGGAGAATGTGAAAGTAATTTCCTGACTCTAATGTATATATTATTTATGTGAACTGTGCTTATTTGTATTTTTGAATATTTTGTATGTTTCAATTTATAGTGTGCTACACAAGACAACGACTGGACATGTGCCTACTATGTGATGCGATTTATGGACCTAATCATCAAACATGCCGTATTGGAAATCGATAACATACAACGAGTATTATACATAGTCTTGTTAGATAATATGAAATATATGAATCTTATTATATATTATTATAATTATGTATATACGTCATTCTCTTTGTAGGTCTTTAAAACTGAGGACTTCAACACAGGTGCAAAGTGTTTCGATGTAAATGCTCCCTATACGAGAGATGAATTAGATGTTGTAAGAGAAGATTGGGCAAAAGCGTTGCAAAGAGTGAGAATTTTTCAATATGATTTTGCTGACAATGATGAATAAAGAACAACTTTGTTCTCATAATTAATTTTGTGTGAATGCGAATGAATTTTTATGAATTGTCATATGTGTGTGAAAATCATCAATACATGAATGTTTCTACGTGTCTGAATGTGAAAAGAGATGAAATAAATAGAACTGCATGTTGCTACTGATTTCTACATGCGTGTGATGAAAAAATAATATGAATTAAATGTTCTTATATATGAGTGTGAATCACATATATATAATATTGTCCATCATGTTAATTTTGCAGGTTTGTGGCCTGTCGTTGGCTGATATCAATGGATGTCGTAAAACCTGCAATTCATAACTAAACTGCAGGTTTCTAATCCTGCGACCAGCCACAACAGGTCTGCAGACTGACAGAAAAAAAATAAAAACATAGGCTTCATTTATTTGAACAAAACGACACCTATGTTATACGGCGGAGGTTTTCCACCTAAAACCGATGTCTATGTGACCAGGTACCACGGCCCGTGCTGGGAAGCAGGGCCGTGGTGGCAGACAGGGGATAGGGCGTCAGTTATTATCACAAAATCGACGTCGGTTCAGATGATGTGGCGTCGGTTTCTCTTAGAAAACCGACGCCTATAATCCCTTTGCTGGAGTATTTTGGTGGCGGGAAGAGTTTTGGCGGCGGTTGTTTAGTAAACAATTGACGTCTATAGTCCCTTTGCTGGTGCGTTTTCGGTAGCGGGAAGAGTTTAGGCGTCGGTTTTTACTAAACAAACGACACATATAGTCCCTTTACTGATGTGTTTTTGGTGGCCAAAAACGTTTTGGCGTCAGTTGAGATCCGACGCCGAAGATGTCCCCCTTTAGCGGCACCCACTTGGGTGTAATAAAGGACGCTAAAAAGTTAGGTAGTAGTGTGAACAGATTTACCCACTATACACCAGTTCAGTTCTTTTGAAGGAACAAAGTCGAGACCGCATTGGGTCCGGCAACTTTGTATGGATTCATAGTCTTCAAGACTTCCCAAGTTTCCTCAATTGATGGCGCGACCCCGATCTTGTTCAGCTGTTCTTGGTTGAGTTTTAAGAATCTCGCTGGGCAGCTGGTAAGCCTGTTGATGCGGGTATTCTCAGCGCTACATGTGGTTTCTGTAGGTAAAGCTTTGAAGTGGTTCACTACCATACTTCGCAGCTCCGCCTCATCCGTTACATAGCTGCCATCGCTGTTACGCAGGGTCACAATGGTGTTGTGCCTTCTTCTCTGATTGACATATGCATGGTAGAATTTCGAGTTCGAATCCCCATTCCTGATCCAGTTAATATGCGCCTTTGTTTTAGGTCTTCTTCTTCCATCTTTAGGATGGTGTTAAGTTCCTCCTGCATTTCTAGGCACATGTTGTCCGAAATAGGGTCATATTGCTCTCCCAGATTAGTTTGTAGCATATCGATGTTTCTTGTAAGTCTATCCTTCTGGTAGCGTTTCTTCTTTTGTTCCTTGTTGTCCCAACTCTTCAGCTGTCCTTTGGCTGCGTCTAAAGCTTCGAAGAAAGGCCTGTTAGCTGCCCAACAACTCCTTAGAATGTTATCAAAATCCTTGCGCTCGTTCCATGATGCTCTTGTGAGCCATCTTCCAGTGTTGTGGTTTCTTTTAACAAATTTCACAAACAGCGGGCAGTGGTCTGAGCAGATACGCGGTAGGTGTTCGATAACAGCGTTGCGAAATTGTAGAATAAACCTGCCATTAGCAGTAGCTCTGTTCAAACGCTCTTGAAGGGAACCATGTTTGTATGTAAATTTCATTCTAGTGAAACCCATATCAGATAGGCCTGCTTCCATCAGGGTGTAGCTAAACACCTCTGCCTCCCTGTAATCGTAATGAGGGCTCCTACTCTTTTCACTAGGATCCAGGGTAGTATTGAAATCACCCAACAGTAGCCATGGTTCGTTGTCATACCGTCTTCCCATGTCCACAGATGTGTCTCCAGATTAGCTTACGAACTGTGATATGGGGGTTTGCATAAATGAAAGTGATTTTACATTGCCTATTCACCCTGCAGGTTATGAACTGACGATGGCAGTTAATTGTTTGAACCTCGCAATCCTTCTGCTTCCAACACACCCATATGCCCCCAGAGAACCCTCTGGCTTCCACTCGTAAGGATCTGTCAAATCCTATTTTGTTGATAGTTTTGAGTGCTTTGGCTCCGCTAATCTGGGGTTCTGCGATGGTTACAACTTTCAGTTTTCTGCTTGAGATGATCTCCTTCAAGGATCTATGTGTTTCCTCATTACCCAATCCACGTACATTCAAATAAAGGACGTCGACCATTGAATGAACTGTGATGTTTCGTACCAAGCCGTTCAGGCCAATTCGGTCTCCTTCATTACCTTGCTTCCCTCCAGTTTAGCAATCTGTTCTATCAGTAGCCTCGGGCTCGTCCTCTTCAGTGCATTGTTTGGGTTAATACCATGTTTTTTCATTCTGGCACTCCTTCCTTTTATCTTCTTGTTACAGCTGTTCGGGGTGGGCTCTCCAGTTGTCGTTGAGCTATTTTTCTTCCTGCGTCCCCCTCACCGAGCACTGTCCTGTGTTACTGCAATTGATGATAAACTGTCCTCCTGTTTTTCTTCATCTGACAACTGTCTCTCATTTTGTCTCTTGTCAGTTTTATCTTCATTGTCGCCCTCTATATCGTCCCTGGCCTCAACAGGCATTATTTCTACGACCTCGTCAATATCAAGGTTAACGACCGCATGGTTCTCTGTGTTGTTTTCAACATTGTTGTTGTTCCTCTTCGGTTGTGCCTCGTTGAACTGCCCAGGTTTCTGCGCTGATGTTTCCCCTTTCCCCACAGAGTTTGCTGTTTTCTTCTTCTCTTTCCACACTCTTGTTGTTCTACCATGTCCTCCCTTTCCTTCTGGGCAATTTTCAATATTACTCGATGAGTCAGCATTATCCTCAGGTTCCTCACTTATCAATGCTGCGAACTTATTAGCTTGCCCAGCCTGGGATTCCGGTGGAGAGTTTGAGTCCGGCGGTTTATCCTGTATCTTGTTTCTATGCAATCTTTTATTATGCCTGCTTCTCTGAGTTTGCCAGCCGCCTTTATGGTTCCCACTATCCACCTGTCTTCGTTGCTGTTCTGTATTGGCCCCTCCTTACATTCCGCCTCCAGGTGTCCCGTGCTGCCACATCTTGGGCATTTGTTGGGTATCATCTCGTATTCAACAGTGTATTTTATGCCATTGATCAGCACTGTTGTTATTAGGGGCCGGGTAGTATCTATTTCAATAGCTAATCTTGCAAACTTGCTCCTTCTTCTCCCTGCCGTGTGATTGTCGACTTTGATAAGTCTTCCCAGTGCGAGACCAAGGTACTCAAATATTATTGGAACATAGAGGTGCAGTGGCAGCTGTAGTATTCACACCCAGGTTACAAGGAAATGTGGTAGTTCTTCAGAAGGTTTGAAGCTTGGATTCCATTCCCATACAGCAAGACAGTGCCCGAAAATTTTCCATGGACCTCCGATAAGTGCCGTTTCGAAATCCCTCTTGCATGACATCTGCACAACAAAGTGCATCATATCTAGTTCAAATATGTTATATCTTCCTGTCAGTCCCCACATAGCTTTGATGCGGTCGCGCATCGTCATATAGCCTATCTCTCCTCCAATGAGCTTGGCGACTACCGCGTACCGCCATGGATCCACCAGGTTCTGTTGCGCCTCAGGTGAAACATCGATAGCAGGGACGCCGTCCTTCTGGCTGAAGGATACGTCTTTCTCATCCAGAACATTAACGAACAGGCTTTCAAGAAAAAACGGTTCCGATGGTTGAGAGGGATTGTTCGTGGTGTGCCCTGTCCACGCCGGGATCGTCTGCGTGTTGGAACTTGGAGCCCAAGGCCGGGAAGTCTGGGCCCGTGAACCCCGGGTCTTCGCGTATCTCCTTTCCGGTTTCACCGGACTTGTTGACTCCTTCCTCTTCTCCTGTGCGTGACTTTGGATGGGTGAGGGTCTGGTTTCCCCTCATGCCGCTCCATTGGAACTGGATGCCGACGCCAGGAACCGCCACTCGAACTCCACTCTCCTCCAACCGTTCTCCCCCTAATCTGCTCTTCCCCGGATTCCTCTCGTCATCCTCGTGGTCTTCGGCGTCTTGGATGCTCTCTTGCCCGCGTTTGTGGCTAGTTTCAACCCTCGGAAAGCGGCCGCCGCCGGCATGACTCCCAAACCCTCGCCCCCACATCCCCTAATTTTCAAATTTATTTAAGAAACACATTAAAACTTGTGTTTAGAGTCTAATGAACTAAGAAAACTTAAAGATTAGGGAGACATTTAAAGGAATTCTTAATTTTATTCTATGTACACTAAAAATTAAGAAACATAGTAAATTTGGCAAAACGGTGATGTAGCTTGTGATTTAAAAATTATGAAAAGTCCATCAGAAAGTAGACTAGAAAACAAAGTTGAGTAATCCTTGGGTTACCTCCCAAGAAGTGCTAGTTTATAGTCTTTAGCTCGACTGTCTCTTTTTTGTTCCTTAAACATCCTCTGGTGGTGTTGGCGGGTTTTTTTTCCAACCGGAGCTCTGATCTTCTGGTGAACACTCCATCTTCATAATATCTCTTTACTCTGTGACCATTTACCTTGAACGTCTCAGTCTTTTCACTTCAAATTTCCATCATCCCTAATGGATATATCTTGTATACTGTCAAAGGACCAGACCATCTTGATCTTGTTTTGCTCGATAAGTCTGATGCTAGAGTTAAATAGGAGGATTTTATCCCCTTGTGATACATCTTTCCTTCTTAGATGGGCATCATGCCACACCTTTGTCCTTTGCTTGTAAATTCTAGCATTTTTATAGGCGTGGAACCTAGCTCTTCCAACTCCTGTAGTTGTAGAAATCTTCTTTCCTGCCAAGGCTAGGTCCATGTTCAAGAATTTGAGGGCCCAAAAGGCTACTCCAGTTCCACTGGCAGGTGGTAAGACTTCACATATATCAATATGTAAGGGGTAGTCCGTATGGGGTTTTTATATATAGTTTGGTATGCCCAAAGTGCATGTTCAAGTTTCATTGACCAATCTTTTCTAGTTCGGCTAACTATTTTCTATAAAATATGCTTGATCTGGCAATTCGACACTTCCACTTTTCGAGACGTCTATGGGTGATAAGGTATAGCAACTTTGTGCTTTATCCCGTACTTCCTCAATAGAGCTTCAAATTGTCTTTCCTCAAAATGGGATCCCCTATCACTAATGACGCTGTGTGGGACACCAAACCTAGGAAAGATGGTCTTCTCAACTATTTAATAACTGATTTGGAGTCACAAGTGGGGTTCTCCACTATTTCCACCAATTTGGAGACATAATAAAAAACAACAAGGACGTATTGGTTGCTCCTAGATGAAGGGAAAGACCCCATGTAATCAATCCCCCAAACATCAAATATTTCATTTCTTTTGTTGCCGGGGGAAACCCACCCCCCAGGCGAGTGCCCAGATAGAAGGGATTGTAAACCTAGGGAACCCCTCCACCTACACATTGGGATCTCAAGCAAGTCACATCAGAGGTCGGTTGACGTGGTGGGAAATTCATTTCCGAACAACACCATCGGGAGGATTCAAACCTGGTACCCTTCGTGAGGGGCACCCATGCTTGACCACCCAAGCTACTACTCGCCGACACATCAAGGATTTCTACTTTGATGCACTCTGACATAGGCATTTCATTCCTTCTGGAGATGTTCAATGCCCTTTGGCACTCATTACAGGCCTTAGCATAGCCATGGGCATCCTTAAATAGAGTAGGCCAATAGAACCCTACTATAGAACTTTTGTTGGTGTTATATCCCCACCAAGATGCCTACCATATGATGAAGAATGACACCCGTGTAGGATCTTTGGGACTTATTCTTCTGGAATGCATCCTCTCTACAGGTTGTCTGCGCATCTCTTGAATAGGAGTGGGTCGTCCCAGTAGTAATTCTTCAAATCCAAAAACAACTTTTTCTTCTCATTATATATTATCTCAGTGGCAACTATTAGTAGGCTCAGTAATTGCATATATCTGCAAAGCATGTTGCCTTGGGATCAACAACCTTGGCAATCATCAATGTTTCATCAACGTAATTGTCATTGATAGGTAATAGATCTCTTTCAGCTACTATGATCCTCAACTAATGGTCAAAGACTACATTTTCTGTTCCCTTCTTGTCTATGATTTCATGACCAAATTCTTACAATAGCAGATCCCACCTTATAAGTTTGGGGTTGGTGTCCTTTTTCTACATCAAGTATTTGATCGCACCATGATTGGTGTACACCTTGACTTTTAATCCTATCTGATAGGATCTGTCAAAGGCAAATACTATTGCTAGCATTTCCTTTTCAATAGTGGTGTAGTTGACTTGGGCATCATTTAGGGTCTTGATAGCATAGTATATCATGTGGTGTTTCTTGTCTTTTCTTTTCCCAAGAATGACTTCAATATCATAGTCATTGGAATCAGACATTATCTCAAATGGCATCTCCCAATACGGAGCTTGCAATATTGGAGCTATTTTCAAAGCATTTTTCAAAGTATTAAAATCTTCAAGGCACTTATCTATAAATTCAAACTCAACATCCTTTATGAGAAGGCTGGACAGGGGCTTTGCGATCTTAGATAAGTCCTTAATAAACCTTCTGTAATATCCAACATGTCCCAAAAAGCTTCTTACCCCAATCACTGATTTAGGGGGTGAAAGTTTAGATACTGCCTCTATTTTTCTAAGGTCAACCTTGATTCTCTTTCAGAAATCTTAAGTTCAAGAGAAATGCCTTCTTGTGCCATGAAATGACATTTTTCCCAATTCAGAACCAGTTGATTCTCCTCACACTTTTTAAGACTCGAGATAAGTTCTTTTGGCATTTATCGAAATTGGTTCCATACATGTAAAAGTCATCCATAATGACCTCCATTACATACTCTAAGAAATCCACAAAGATAGAAATCATGCACCTCTAAAATGTCACAAGTGTGTTGCATAAATCAAATGACATGCTTCAAAAAGCATAAGTTCCATAGATGTAGGTGAAAGTTGTCTTATCCTGATTATCAGGGTGAATAGGAACTTGGTAGAATCTTGAATATCCATATGGGAAGCAGAAATAAGATGGCGGGCCAACCGCTCCAAGACTTGATCAATGAATGTAAAAAAAGTGGTTTTTCCTAGTGGGGACATTGAATTTTCTATAATCAATGCACATCTGCCACCCAGTCATTGTCTGTATGGCCACTTCATCTCCATTTTCACCTTTTACGATTGTTATTCCTCCCTTTTTGGGTATTACATGTATCATGTTTACCCAATTATTCTCACTAATTGGGTATATAATCCCTACATCACACAGTTATATTACTTCTTTGTTGACTACCTCCCTCAACATTTGATTCAATTTTCTTTGAGGTTGGGCTAGAGACTTACCTATTTCATCAAGATTTATTCTATGCATACAAACTACCAGGCTCAGCCCCTTGATGTCTTCTACACAATACCCTATGGATTTCCTTCATAGTTTTAGTTCCTTCAACAACTTCTCTTCTTGTTCATTACTCAAGGCAGAGTTTATGATCACCGAATTCCTTCCCTCATCACCCACAAACTCATACTTGAACCCTTTAGGTAGTTTCTTCAATTATGGTCTCAACTTTGGTGCCTCCTTCTCTTCCTATGTTTGATCTAGTGGAGCATACTTTACAATTTTAATGGATTCTTCTTCTACATCACTACTATACTCTTCCTCTAGTTGGTTCAAATAATCTAGAATCTCTACAGCTTTAGGATTTTTGATATTTGGATCAAGGTTTTTGATGGTTCATACAAGTGGATTGACTATGGCGTTATGTTCTTGCATCTCCTCACAAAATTTATTGTAGCTATCAACGAAATAAACTGACTTGAAAAGAGAAGATTCCCTCATGGCATCTTGAACGTGGAAGTCAATATGATCATTCCCCACTCAAATAGTGAAAATTATGGCTTCAACATTAATTCATGCTCTCCCCATGGAGAGTAATGGTCTTGGTCTCACAAAGATCATAGGGCATGTTGGGTCTTCTACCATATCTATCACGAGTATGTCTCATTGGATAAAGAATCATCCTACACGGATAGGGACATCTTCCACGATCCCTATAGGATTTGTGAGAGTATGGCCATCTAGTTGAATCTCATTCCAGTCATTACCATATCTGTGAGTCCCAACCTCTGGGCAAGAGTTAGGGAAATGAGACCGATACTTGCTCCCAGGTCTACTAGTCCTTGTCTTATCTCATTATCTATAATGTCAAAAGGAATTGTGAATGCTCATGGATCCTTCTTATTCATGGGCATTTTGGCCTAAACAAAGGGCTGGACATTTTGGCTAATATCACTATTTCTATGTGGTCTCCCTGCCTTCTCTTTGTAATCAATTCTTTGAAGAACTTGGTGTAGGTTGGCATGTCCTCAATAGCATCCGAGAATGTCACATCAAGGTGCAATTTCTTTACTGCTTCCAAAAAATTTTCATACCTCTTCTTCAAGTGGGCCTTGATCAACTTATAGGGGAAAGGAACTCTTGGTGAGTATGGGTCCCTGTTAGCAAATACCTCCTCACAGGGGTCATATTTCTTTTCTTTAACAATGTTCTTTTCCTTGCCTTTCTTTTTTTCTTATTCATCTTGGTGATCACTTCTTCTTTTGGTTGTTCCTATATCATCACTAGTCCAGGTTGTGATTCAACATTATAGATTACTTCTTGGTTAGTATTATCCTTCGGATCCTCCAAAACCTTTCCAGAATGAAGAGTGGCCATTTTCACACTCTCGATGTTGGATGGAATCTTTCCTTGCAGATTTTTGTTGAGTTCTAACAACTGTGCTAGTTTCTGATCAATTTGCTTCTGGTGTGTAAGCATGTTAGCCATTTGAGTCTGCATTGCACTCAAGAAACCCATATTGGTGACAAAACTTTGTGTTAATTATTCATTTACTGTGGCATACAACTCATAAAAATATAATTAACTAATGCGAAAGCGTTCACTAAGCAGCGGATTACCAAAAATCACTAAAAATTAAAACCTTTTTCATCAAAAGATCCATCAAGTAAAAACTTTCTCACATAGAACAAAAGTAACATATTTACATTCTATTTTTCAAAAGTACATAACTTGTATCATCTCTTTCTGTGAGTTACAAGTATCAGCTGCCATGTTAAACTAAACACAGGCAGTATGAAAATCTCGAGGCACTGAGCCAAAATCTTGAAAGCACTAACTACTACTCCGAGGACCTGAGAGTACAAAGATGACACATAGGACTCTATCAACATCCATACAAGGCATAACAACCAGTGTCTCCACCTGAGACTTCACTAATGTCCCTGCTGCTGTTGCTGCTGTCTTTCTCCTACTGAAGGATTCCTGTCTCCTCGTCTGCGTCCACCTAAAAATGTAGTTCCCACGGGGGTGAAACAATTGTAAATTGCCCCAGCGAGAGATATAAATATCTGCCAGTAACATTATTATTGCAGCTTAAGAAGATAAATATGCACAGAGGAATCATATTTGATTGACAACAGCTAATTCAATATCTAACAGATTATAATATTATTCTTATTTAAAACATTGCAGCTATAACTTGAAAGATCCACATGTCACTTATTCATTAAGGAATATGAATAACATGTATAACATTTATTCACTACAACATCATTACCACAACATTAACTATCTTCATGCTTAGATCATATATCTACTACCTGGCATTGTCATTGTGGAGTCATGGCCTGTAGCCATACTCTTTTCACAAAGTGTTGGGATCTTAATCCCTCAACTCACCAAGTACATTTCCTCTTCTTAACAAGTTCATCATCATGATTATAGCATATGGGTATTTGAACCCATAACTCACCATAGGATACTTATTACCACTTGTTAGGTAACTTTTTACCTTCAAATCATCTGACCAAAGACATCATAATTCTTTCTATACAATGTATTTTACATAGTACACACAGCTCATTGATTCTTACTACACAAAGCATATGAAGGCTTATAAAGCCTATAAAATATTCTCAATAAATAAGCATCATAGCCCATACCTGGCTATGCTTCTCATATCATCATCCTTATATGATTAGTATTCATGGTAACAATTATAATGCTTTCATATCAGTATCATACAACACTAAGTAGTATCATCCCTTTTTAGGGTTCATGATTTCTCTTTCACATCAGTACCATACAACACTAAGTAATACCACTGTTCCCTCTTTAGGGTTCATGGTCTCTCTTTTATATCAACACCCTTCATTAGGGTGTTCCATAAATAACCACTTGGGTTCTTAAGATCATATTATTAATGATCAGCCCTATTCCATTGCTTCTCAAAGCTAGAAACCAAAAATAGATATCATAAGTATTAAAACATACTTACATATCCTCATCATTCATCATTGAATGTATTATCAACACAAAGTATGAGTTTCTTTCTCATCTTTATCAGACTATGATTGTATCATAGTCTATTGATTTGGATTAACCTTTTCATAAGGCATGTTAGCCTACAATCATCAAGGTGCATTATATCTCAATGTAACAATTGACATGACACATTTCATGTCTCCCATTCACTCCCCTTCTTATCCTCTCTAGGATGTTAACTTCTTCAAGATTGATATATGGTTAACTCTTCACTTAAGTACACATAGTTAGGGTTAACCTTCATAATCATCATTGTTCTACATTATTAATAATCACATAGCTAATTGACCTTTGATCATATTAAATGTCCAAATGGTCTAATCAATTAAACCATCAATTATATGAAGAATTCAAAAGAATTGACCCATTAAACTTTCAATTCCACAAGGTGATAAATTGGGTTAACCATTGAAATCTTCAAATGCATTAAGTATCCAAATAGGTTCACCATATTGGACCTTGAATTACATGAGATATTGAAATGGATTAACCATGTTGATCTTCACAATATTAATTACTTAGACCCTCAATGATCTTGGTTCTCATAAATCAATTGGTTGAAAACCATTTGAACAAGTTATACTTGAAACCAATTGGACAAGGTAGGTATTGAAACCGTTTGCACTTTGGGTCTCCAAACGGTCTTGAGATCGTTTGGTCCAAACCTTCTCAAAAGCGCATGGACCAAAAAGCCACTTCAACACTCAATCGACTCAAACTTTCAATCCATGAACCAATTATAAATTGAACCACTAAAGTATTCATAAATTGGACTAATGAATCATCACTCAATTAGACCGTCAATTTAGGGTTTTGAGCCCAATTGAACTAGGTTTGATAATCAAGAAACCATCACTTAGGGTTTGAAATTGAGGATCCATCAATGGTTGACATATTGAAACCAAATCAATTGAAATCAATAAACTATCATCATAACATGATATGACCTGACCTCAAACGGTCTTGGATGACCACCAAACGGTCTTGAGACCATTTGGTTGATCTGCAAACGGTCTTGAGACCGTTTTCCCATTCCATCATCAAAATCCATGACATCCAATCAGGGTTTTAGACCATTGGATTGATTATCAAATCATCACTTAGTTGCAATTCAATTTTGTACCTTTGCACCTTCAAACACTTAGCCATACTTAACCCTAGACCTCCAAACGGTCTTGGGTGACCCCCAAACAGTCTTGAGACCGTTTGGGTGATCCCCAAATGATTTGAAATCGTTTGGGTCAATCAACCCAAAACATCATCTCAATCAATTTCAAAAATCAGCACTTAGCCGATTAGGGTTTGCAATTAAGGATCATTCACAATTGAACCCTTAAAGATCAACCAATTGAAACCATTGGATCAAGATCCAAGTACCACAACATATATCTTCAAACGATCAACCATTTCAAACGGTCAACCTACCCAAACGGTTTGGAACCCAAACCACCAAATGGTTTGCAAACCGTTTGGTCCCAACATTGAAACTGTTTGCCCTAGATAGTTGGGGAGGTGTGTGCTTATTATGATGTCATCATCATCAAGCTCCAATCTCACAAAATATACTGTGATTTCCATGGATATTGCATCAATCAACCAAACTTAATTTCGGAAATGTAGAAATGATCACCAATTGATAGGGAATTGATTGCAATAATAAAATTAAGGGTTCAAGTTATAAAACCCGCCTCCAATTGAGCTCCAAAGCTCCAAGCTCACGGAAACAATGGTGGATGAAACTCCTTTCACTATTCCAAGGGTCGTCCTCAAGCTTTGAGTGAAAAGAATTGGTTAGAATTGAAGAGGGGATCGAGATATGAAGAAATCATGCGTTGATTTTCGATTTCCACCATGGATTCAAGGTGAAAGGAGGTCAAGAACCTTACCAACAGGTTGGGGGTCGTCCTCCTGATCCTCCACAGCTCCTTGGTCGTTTTCCAAGCAAGGGGAAAGAAAAGAATCCGAAAAAGCCTTTGTTTTGGCTTGGAAAGGGTACTTTTATAAGAAAATTGATGAGAGAGAAAATTCTTTATAAAAGTCTTTTAATTCCAAAATTTTTGCCACCAATCCCCCTTGGTTTCTTGCATGCAAGGGAATCTCTATACCCACCGAGATCCCTTCCATTATCCATGAATTAAGGGAAAAGAAATTAAGCACCTTAACCCTTATAATAAGAATATCCATATTTGAGTGGAAATTCTTTTTCTTATAATAATGGTGAGTGGAATTTCACCTCCTTAGGATATGCTCGTGCCTTTGCAAGGCTTTAATATTATCCACACACATCTGAATCCAACCATTTTAATTTTGGTTGAAGGCCCTTGAATTAATACATTCATTTTTGCCCTACATTGAATTAGGGTTTCAATTAGGATTAAACTTGATTATTTTAATATCAAGATTCTCTCTCCTCCAACTTAATTCAAATGAGGTGCCCCTCTCATTTTCTTTGCTCTAAATGATTCCAATAAACATTAGGGACCTTATTTAAGTGGTAATTTGCATATTGAACCCTATGTTTTGGGTAAATTGCACTTTACACCAAAACTAGGTTTTAATGCACAAGGATTGCTTTACAAGCTTAATCTTGGTGCCCAAGCTTGTGAAAACCATACCACTACATCATATTCATTCTTATGATGTCTCAACATCAGAGGAACATATTATCATGTACAATTTGCAAGTTAACCCCTCAACTTGGGTAATTTGCACTTTAGTCCAAAATAAGCAAACATTGCTTCAACATTGTTCAATCAGGACCAAAATTGAAACATAAGTTTCTCATGAGCCCTAATTACTTTTCCCAAGATAAGATTAAGCATCTAATCAACCTTATTAGGCAAAACATCTAGGGTTAACACATAACCCAGGTTAGGGATGTTACAAATTATAAACCCCTAACAAGGATTTCGTCCCCGAAATCCCAGGAAAAAGGAGGGAAAGATTGTTCATTAATCATGCCCTCAAGTCTCCACATATCATCTTAATGTTATGGAGATACCATGGATCTGTAATTCACACAAAGTTCCTTTCATTAATTCCACCTTATCACTGTTTATGTTTATGCAGAGCATAAACCCCTAACATGTGATGTCCATATTATTGAAAGGAAGAAGCATAAAAGAACATACTTATATCATCACCCAAGAATATTTATCAAAAGAAAAACATATATATCTAACACAGATAATTCACTGAGCAATCCTTTATTTGTTTGGAAAAGTTCACTGAGAAAGCTCACAAAGCAATTAATTTAGAAATATTCACTGAGAAGGTTCACTGAGCAGTTTGTCTTGGAAAAATTCACTAAGTAAGTTCACTAAGTATGTTCACTGAGTAATTTGTTTTGGAAAATATTCACTGAGCAAGTTCACTGAGTATGTTCACTAAGAATGTTGTTTTGAAAATATTCACTAAGCAAGTTCATTGAGTATGTTCACTGAGTATTTTGTTTTGAAGATATTCCGTGAGCAAATTCACTGAGTATGTTCACTAAGAATGTTGTTTTGAAAATATTCACTAAACAAGTTCACTGAGTATGTTCACTGAGTATTTTGTTTTGAAGATATTCACTGAGCAAATTCACTGAGTATGTTCACTAAGAATGTTGTTTTGAAAATATTCACTAAGCAAGTTCACTGAGTATATTCACTAAGTATGTTGTTTTGCAGATATTCACTGAGCAAATTCACTGAGTATGTTCACTAAGGATGTTGTTTTGAAAATATTCACTAAGCAAGTTCACTGAGTATGTTCACTGAGAATTTTGTTTTGAGGATATTCATTGAGCAAATTCACTGAGTATGTTCACTAAGAATGTTGTTTTGAAAATATTCACTAAGCAAGTTCACTGAGTATGTTCACTGAGTATTTTGTTTTGAAGATATTCACTGAGCAAATTCACTAAGTATGTTCACTAAGAATGTTGTTTTGAAAATATTCACTAAGCAAGTTCACTGAGTATGTTCACTGAGTATTTTGTTTTGAAGATATTCACTGAGCAAATTCACTGAGTATGTTCACTAAGAATGTTGTTTTGAAAATATTAACTAAGCAAGTTCACTGAGTATATTCACTAAGTATGTTCACTAAGTAATTTGTTTTGGAAAAATTCACTGAGAAGGTTCACTGAGTATGTTCACTGAGAATGTTAACTAAGTAATTTGTTTGGAAAATTTCACTTAGCTCTTCCTATTTAATTTCATTATACTCTCTAGATTGTTTCAGAATGACTACTTGATCAGAGTAATAAAAAAGATAACAATCTAAGAGTTTCATACTTGCCTTATCTACAATAATCATATACCTGGCCAGGGTATACAAGTATTGAGATTAGGTAGTATGCACTTTATTTACTATCATATTCGTCACTTTTCATATCATTATACACACAGGATTCTCCATTCTTGAATTTTCTTCAGGCATCACTTCTATATCTCATCTTTCAGCACACAGATAAGGGAGATTATAAAACATTTTAAGGAACACTGAGTAAGATATAAGTTCTCATCTCCCTTGTGTCCTTATAGGACTAGTCAAAGGAATTCAATAACAACTACTTTCATATCTTTAACACATAGAATCATGATATGAAGTATCAAAACAAAACTATTTTATTTGACCTGTCTGGGACGTCTGTCCACGTCCTCTATTATTACTAGAAAATTGCCTCCTTTGTGAGCCTTGCTGACTCTACACCTGAGGTTGAGTCATCATCATATTCCTGCCTGGACAATCCTTTTCCAGATGTCCCAGTTGTCTACATTGGTAACAGATTCTGGGCGCAAAGTGTCTACGAGACCCAGTCACCGATGTTGATGCTATGTCAGAGGCTCTATTTGGAACATTACTATGATCCCTATCCCTACTTGACATCCATTGTGTCTAGGTATGGAATCTCGATGATGCTGCCGATGCAGAAAATCTCGACTTCTTAAAACTTTCAGACCTTTGTTCTTGAGGTTGGGTGTACACCTTCTTACTACTAGTCCATTGTTTTTCAATTTCAGACCTCTCTATCCTCCTTACCGACTCCACAAAGGTGGCAAACCTCTCCCTGTTCTCTAAAGCAGACACAGGAGTGGTTAATTCAACATTCAACCCCTTATCAAAATGTTGAATTCTTTCCTCATCACTAACTGCCATTTGCGGACAAAACTGTAACAACTCCATGAACTTAGCTTCATATTCGCTAACGTTCATCTGTCCTTGTTTGATCCTCTCAAATTGAGAGATTTTCTCATCTAAATATGTCTTAGGGAAGTATCTACTGACGAATTCTCATCGGAAAACCTCCCATCCAATTTCTTCACCTGGTCTCTTATCTTCCTTTATCATCCACCAATGACCAACACTTCCTTTTAGGAGGTATACAACATGTCTTACCTTTTCAGCTTCAAGAATATCAAGGATCCTGAAAGCCTTTTCCAGCTCTGTCAGCCACAGATCAACATCTGCGGGATCATATGTACCAGCATAGTCTATGGCTCCAACCCGGCGAAGTCTCTCGAAAGTCTTGTCGGCTCCATAACCCTCATGATGGCCTGGTACCCTAGGTGCAGGTGGTGGCATCCTGTCTGCCATATGTGTCATGGATGTCAGGAATTTCTCAAATAGAGCATGAAGAGCTAGATTTTATATCACAGTTGGGTCAATCTGGGGCTGTTCAGGTACATGCCCTCCCCTATTCTGGTCTCTTGCACCTCCTCCTGGTGTAGCAGTGCTGCCCTCAGCAGCATGTTCTTCATGTTATCCAAACATCTTCAAGTTCTTCTTCTCCTATTTGAGCAGAAGATACTATCAGATAAACTGGAAGATACTTAGAACAGACACTACAACCTTAGTCCTATGTCTCTGTAGACTCAAAAAACCTAGAGCTCTGATACCACTTAATTGTGGCATACAACTCATAAAAACATAATTAACTAATGTGAAGCGTTCACTAAGCAGCGGATTACCAAAAATCACTAAAAATTAAAACCTTTTTCATCAAAAGATCCATAAAGTAAAAAATTTCTCACATAGAACAAAAGTAACATATTTACATTCTATTTTTTAAAAGTACATAACTTGTATCATCTCTTTCTGTGAGTTACAAGTATCAGCTGCCATGTTAAACTAAACACAGGCAGTATGAAAATCTCGAGGCACTGAGCCAAAATTGCGAAAGCACTAACTACTACTCCGAGGACCTGAGAGTACAAAGACAACGCATAGGACTCTATCTACATCTATACAAGGCATAACATCCAGTGTCTCCACCTGAGACTTCACTGCTGTCCCTGCATCTGTTGCTGCTGTCCTTCTCCTACTGAAGGATTCCTGTCTCCTCGTCCGCGTCCACCTAAAAATGTAGTTCCCACGGGGGTGAAACAATTGTAAATTGTCCCAGCGAGAGATATAACTCTCTGCCAGTAACATTATTATTGCAGCTTAAGAAGATAAATATGCACAGAGGAATCATATTTTATTGACAATAGCTAATTCAATATCTAACATATTAGAATATTATTCTTATTTAAAACATTGCAGCAATAACTTGAAAGAGCCACATGTCACTTATTCATTAAGGAATATGAAGAACATGTATAACATTTATTCACTACAACATCATTAACTATCTTCAGGCTTAGATCATATATCTACTACCTGGCATTGTCATTGTGGAGTCATGGCCTGTAGCCATACTCTTTTCACAAAGTGTTGGGATCTTAATCCCTCAACTCACCAAGTACATTTCCTCTTCTTAACAAATTCATCATCATGATTATAGCATCTGGGTATTTGAACCCATAACTCACCATAGGATACTTATTACCACTTGTTAGGTAACGTTTTTCCTTCAGATCATCTGACCAAAGACATCATAATTCTTGCTATACAATGCATTTTACATAGTACACACAGCTCATTAATTCTTATTACACAAAGCATATGAAGGCTTATAAAGCCTATAAAATATTCTCAATAAACAATCATCATAGCCCATAACTGGCTATGCTTCTCATCTCATCATCCATGTATGATTAGTATTCATGGTAACAATTATAATGCTTTCATATCAGTATCATACAACACTAAGTAGTATCATCCCTTTTTAGGGTTCATGATTTCTCTTTCACATCAATACCATACAACACTAAGTAATACCACTGTTCCCTCTTTGGGGTTCATGGTGTCTCTTTTATATCAGCACCCTTCATTAGGGTGTTCCATAAATAACCACTTGGGTTCTTAAGATCATATTATTAATTATCAGCCCTATTACATTTCTTCTCATAGTTAGAAACCAAAAATAGATATCATAAGTGTTCAAACATACTTATATATCCTCATCATTCATCATTGAATGTATTATCAACACAAAGTATGAGTTTCTTTCTCATCTTTATCAGACTATGATTGTATCATAGTCTATTGATTTGGATTAACCTTTTCATAAGGCATGTTAGCCTACAATCATCAAGGTGCATTATATCTCAATGTAACAATTGACATGACACATTTCATGTGTCCTCCATTTCAATTATAATGGACTTATAACACATCATGGTATATCAAAATTGGGGTGTTGGATGTGATATCTATCATACCTGGATGTATCACTTCCCTCAACACCTTCATCTTACTTGAATTTATTCACTTAGCTTGTATTAGGGTATTTCTCATCCTAATACTTAAACACTAGATCATCACATTCATCATGCAATGTAATGATCATGATTTATCTATTTAGAAAATACAACCTTTGCCGATGATATGGACTCACCCTTTAATCAGGGACTATTAATGTAAGGATAATCATAAACAACCCCTTTAGGTATTTCATTTGTCAATACATTAATCACTATTCCATTAATAGGAATAGGATTTCCACAATTATAATTTGAGGTTCACTTAGCATCTCACAAATATATATAGATTTCACCTAGGATCACTCTTCATTAAAGTTCCACATAACATTCTTCTATATCAGGGTTTCACCTAGTATTATGTGAAATTAAGATTTCACAACACATCACCCAATGTTAAAGCTTCACATTAGCATTAAAGGCACTACCCTATATTAGGGTTTCATATACCTTCATCCCATTTTAGGGATTAGGGTTTACTATTCACATCCAAGTGGGGTTTCTCTTACCTCATACCCAATTTTAGTGTTAGGATGTGCAATTCCCATTAAATTAGACTTCTTACATTGTTACACTAAGTTAGGGTTACATCATCACCCTAGATTATGATTTCACTGAGCTTAGCCCTAGATTAGGGTCAAGGTACATCAATTTTTTCAATGAGGATTTCATGATTTCATATTATGAATCAAACCCTGATTATACATTTATTCATAATGAGAGAATTAGGGCTTATTAAATAAGAAATCATCTCTCCCATTCACTCTCCCTCTTATCCTCTCTAGGATGTTAACTACTTCAAGATTGATATATGGTTAACTCTTCACTTAGGTACACATAGTTAGGGTTAACCATCATAATCATAATTGTTCAACATTATTAATAATCACATAGCTAATTGACCTTTGATCATATTAAATGTCCAAATGGTCTAATCAATTAAACCATCAATTATCTGAAGAATTCAAAAGAATTGACGAATTAAACTTTCAATTCCACAAGGTGATCAATTGGGTTAACCATTGAAATCTTCAAATGCATTAAGTATCCAAATAGGTTCACCATATTGGACCTTAAATTACATGAGATATTGAAATGGATTAACCATTTTGATCTTCACAATATTAATTACTTAGACCCTCAATGATCTTGGTTCTCATAAATCAATTGGTTGAAAACCATTTTAATAAGTTATACTTGAAACCAATTGGACAAGGTAGGTATTGAAACCGTTTTCACTTTGGGTCTCCAAACGGTCTTGAGACCGTTTGGTCCAAAACTTCTCAAAACTGCATGGACCAAAAAGGCACTTCAACACTCAATCGACTCAATGTTTCAATCCATGAACCAATTATAAATTGAACCACTAAAGTATTCATCAATTGGACTAATGAATCATCACACAATTAGACCTTAAATTTAGGGTTTTGAGCCCAATTGAACTAGGTTTGATAATCAAGAAACCATCACTTAGGGTTTGAAATCGAGGATCCATCAATGGTTGACATTGTGAAACCAAATCAATTGAAATCAATAAACTAGCATCATCACATGATATGACCTGACCTCAAATGGTCTTGGATGACCACCAAACGGTCTTGAGACTGTTTGGTTGATCTCCAAATGGTCTTGAGACCGTTTTCCCATTCCATCATCAAAATCCATGACATCCAATTAGGGTTTTGGACCATTGGATTGATTATCAAATTAGCACTTAGTTGTAATTCAATTTGGTACCTTTGGATCTTCAAAAACTTATCCATACTTAACCCTAGACCTCCAAATGGTCTTGGGTGACCCCCAAACGGTCTTGAGACCGTTTGGGTGATCCCCAAATGGTTTTGAAACCGTTTGGGTCAATCAACCCAAAACATCATCTCAATCAATTTTAAATTCAGCACTTAGCCGATTAGGGTTTGCAATTAAGGAATCATTCACAATTGAACCCTTCAAGATCAACCAATTGAAACCATTGGATCAAGATCCAAGTACCACAGCATATATCTTCAAATGGTCAACCATCCCAAATGGTTTGGAACCCAAACCACCAAACGGTTTGCAAACCGTTTGGTCACCAAACAGTTTGGTGAAACTGTTTGGTCCCAAAATTGAAACCGTTTGCCCTAGATATTTGGGGAGGTGTGTGCTTATGATGATTTCATCATCATCAAGCTCCAAACTCACGAAATATACTGTGATTTCCATGGATATTGCATCAATCAACCAAACTTAATTTCGGAAATGTAGAAATGATCACCAATTGATAGGGAATTGATTGCAATAATAAAATTAAGGGTTCAAGTTATAAAACCCGCCTCCAATTGAGCTCCAAAGCTCCAATCTCACATAAACAATGGTGGATGCAACTCCTTTCACTATTCCAGGGTCGTCCTCAAGCTTTGAGTGAAAAGAATTGGTTAGAATTGAAGAGGGGATCGAGATATGAAGAAATCATGCATTGATTTTCAATTTTCACCATGGATTCAAGGTGAAATGAGGTCAAGAACCTTACCAATAGGTTGGGGGTCGTCCTCATGATCCTCCACAGCTCCTTGTTAGTTTTCCAAGCAAGGGGAAAGAAAAGAATCTGAAAAAGCCTTTGTTTTGGCTTGGAAAGGGTACTTTTATAATAAAATTGATGAGAGAGAAAATTCTTTATAAAAGTCTTTTAATTCCAAAATTATTGCCACCACTTCCCCCTTGGTTTCTTGCATTCAAGGGCATCTCTATACCCACCGAGATCCCTTCCATTATCCATAAATTAAGGGAAAAGAAATTAAGCACCTTAACCCTTATAATAAGAATATCCATATTTGAGTGGAAATTCTTTTTCTTATAATAATGGTGAGTGGAATTTCACCTCCTTAGGATATGCTCGTGCCTTTGCAAGGCTTTAAGATCATCCAAACACATATGAATCCAACCATTTTAATTTTGGTTGAAGGCCCTTTAATTAATACATTCATTTTTGCCCTAAATTGAATTAGGGTTTCAATTAGGATTAAATCTTAATTATTTTAATATCAAGATTCTCTCTCCTCCAACTTAATTCAAATGAGGCGCCCCTCTCATTTTATTTTCTCTAAATGATGCCAATAAACATTAGGGACCTTATTGAATTGGTAATTTGCATATTGAACCCTAGGTTTTGGGTAAATTGCACTTTACACCAAAACTAGGTTTTAATGCACAAGGATTGCTTTACAAGCTTAATCTTGGTGCCCAAGCTTGTGAAAACCATAAAACTATATCATATTCATTATTATGATGTCTCAACATCAGAGGAACATATTATCATGTACAATTTGCAAGTTAACCCCTCAACTTGGGTAATTTGCACTTTAGTCCAAAATAAGCAAACATTGCTTCAACATTGTTCAATCAGGACCAAAATTGAAACATAAGTTTCTCATGAGCCCTAATTACTTTTCCCAAGATAATATTAATAATATACTCAACCTTATTAGGCAAAACATCTAGGGTTAACACATAGCCCAGGTCAGGGATGTTACATTTACGGTGTCTTGTCTTCTTGCAAATTCAAAGAGCTCAAATACTATGTCTGGTTGGTTGTTACTTTTGTTCTAGTTCTGATCTTGGCTCAGCCTATTCAAAATTTTGTTCTAATTTTGGCTTGGTCCTTGACCTTGAAATTTCTTCTATTATGCTGGTTATTTGTATTACAGGTAAACATAGTTTGTCTCCCACCTCTCCCAAATCCAAGTGATCCTTTAGACATACTGTTGAGCTGGTGAGCATTCTCAGAAACATCTTTTTGAAACCATGGTGGCAAAGTCTCTTAAAGTGTGCATAAGAAACATTCTCAGTATCTTCCTTTTTAATATCTTCTTCCACTTGAGCATATATCTAATTGTCGATACCACAACCCCCCTCTCCACATGTGACACACTTCATGACTTTCTTGGCTTTACCTTTTCCTTTGTTTCCGGTTTCCTTCAACTTTTACATCTGAAGCAATCTTTTGAATTTAAGTAGTTATGGTTTCCAAGGCCTTAAATTCGATAGTAGGACCTTCATATGTTTCCTTCTTGACTGAACCCCTATCATCTCATTCATAGTCCAGACCAGCTTGCAGAGTAGCCATGTTATTAATGGTTTTCATGGTCTTGTTAGGGGTTTGACCAAGGAATTTGCTTCCTGCAATGACATTCAATAAATATCCTTTCTACAGATGTTAGACCATTGTAAAATGTAGTCACTAGAAACCCCTTGTAATATTTTTGGGGAGGACAATCTCTTTGGTATTCTTGGAATCTTTCCCAAGATTCATAAAGATTCTCTCTAGGTTTCTGCATGAATTAAGTAATTTGATGCATGTTCCTTAGAGTTTTCTCAATCATGTAAAACTTCATGGCAAAAGCATCAACCAATGGTGCCCATCCATTGATTGTCTTGTTGGGAAGAGCATGGTACCATGACAAAGCTTTGTCCCTCAAGAAGAAGTTAAACCCCTTGTAGTATATCACCTCCCGTGGTACCCTTTTCATATTGATTGTGTCGCTTATGTTCTTAAAGGTGTCCATGTGGTGGTAAGGATTCTCATCTCTAAAATTACCTCTACAAGTCTTGTTTTAAATCATGGCAATTACCACGAGCTTTAGTTCAAAGTTTGAAGCATTAGATATTGGGATGATGAATAGGAACCTTGATTCATTTGACCTTATAGTGTCTAATTCATAAAGGGAAGGGCCTCTGTCATCATCTTCGTCATCATTGTTATTATTATTGTTGTTGTCCTCATTATCATGGTTGTTCCTACCATTCCTCCTTGCTCTGGGATGACAACCTTCATCATGTCATTGTTCTTCATGCTCCTCATCACCATGTGGTGGTGGGATGCCCTGAGGTGGGTTTTCAGGCCCTGCTTCATTGAGTGGTATTCCACATACTCAGACTCAGGCTCAGGCTGAGGTTGTTCAACCCTCAGGTTTTAGTTGCCTCCTGCTTGGCATCCTCCCATATGAGGAGGCATTTTGAAAGTAGGTAGGGGGTTGAATTTTCTATCTACTTCTCTTCAAGCTACCTAAAATAGTTCACATAGTCGAGTTAGATACTGGATGTGTGAGATGAAGTATTTAAGGTAGTAAGATGTAGTGGATTAGATCCAGTGCAATCAAGTCTATTGCTAGACTTGAGGCAAAGGTGTATGGTAAGTAGATTCAGGTTCTTAATAGTACCGTTTACCTTGTCCCTAATAGCGGCGCCAAAAAGTTGACTGGCCTAAATCACACATCCAAAAATGGAGCGGATATAGAGTAATCAAACTCTTAAATTTATAACCTGACACTCAAGCCCCTACAACTAGTATACGGGGTATGATGTAGTAAATGGGGATCGATCCATAGGGACAAGGAGTGGTAAGTTCTAAGAACATAGAAACTTGGCTCAGTTACACCAATCAAAGAGTGAGATTAAGTTTGATGTTCCTTAGGGAACGATGTTACTTCAACCAACAAAGAAAACAAAATAAGAATAACAAAGCAAGAAGTAAAATAGGAGGATAAGAAGAAATAAAGAGTGATATAACAAATATGGATGGGAACTTGGATTGGGTTTCAACATCTAATGCCTCTCACCAGCATGCAATAATCACACCCTTTGCATACCCTTAGCAAGATTACTAGCAATCATCATATATGTCTATTCCCTTCCATATCGATCTTAGGATATATCTAGACTATAATGTTCTCTCTCTCGGGATGGCAAACAAACAATAAAAAATATAGCCATATAACCATTAGCTTAAGCATTCCAACATTCTCATGTATTCATGCAACTCCATAACACTTAGATAAGGCTAGTACTATTATTATGAGGCACTAACAATCAATAATCACAAGATGGTAGCTAATTATACAAGTGAAGCATTAAAGACCAATGGTATGGAGATAACCATTGCTAAGAGAAAATATTCAAGGGATATAAGTATTTATATGTTGGTAGATCGTTAGTGGATACTCCCAATCTAAGATTTGCATTTAGCCACTCATGGTGGTGAGTAGCATTATAGATTTACAAATGTAATGAGACATGAGAGAGAAATATGAAATGACAAAGCAAATGGAGGTTGATGAACATATCTAGAGGGGAAGGAGGAGGGTACACCAATTGTGATCACAAATAACCAACATTGATGAATATCTTCTTAAGATCTAGATTTGGAGCAAGCGTGAGAAGCAACTAGTCCTTCTTTCTAAGAATAGACTGATGATGTTGAGGATGGCGTAGATCCTCTCTCTCCTCTAGACTTTTGTCTTTAGAGATATAGGACTGATGAAACAACTAATGGATGGGGGCTCTATAATGTGACAACACTTTTTTGTCTCTCCTCACGTTGTGACCCCTTTCATGTATGAAGTGGTCGACTATTTATAGGCTTGATTCCTAAGGCAACCGACTTAATCTGAACGATCAACGAGATTGTCGTGCACTTTTTGATCACTGAGATGTGTTGGTTTCTAGAATTACAAACTCAACCATCAAAGATATTAATTGGTCATTTAGAATGGTTGCCTCTAGAGATCCCTTGTATTGGTAGTCGCCGACCTTGTGGTTAGTTCAGCGGTCGTTGAAGGTGGAGGCTAGCAACTACTGATGAAGAGTATTGGTCGCTTGCTGAGATGTTGGCAATCACTGACATGATGTGGGGTCATGAGTCACTGAGGTAAAGGAATGCCAATGACATCTGAAGCACGAGGTCTTCAGTGATTGCTCAACTTAGACCTGGTGACCGCCTACATGTGGCATTATCAGTGCTCGCTGAAATCCACGTCCACTTTTGACGATGTTCTGTGTAAATCAAAGACAATGAGATGAAATTAGGTGGTAATATCAAAACTTACCAAAAAAATTGAATTTATTTAAGTAAAACATCGTTTAGATGATAATGCAAGGATAAAGCATGCACTCAAATATCCCCAATTGGAGGTTATCATGCATGTCTATTGAAATTGACATAATAGGCATGTTCCTTAATGAGAGTTTCTTATCCTAGCTCAACATAGATGCACTATTGATCTAGATGTCCTTGATCTCCACATGCATTACATTGAATAACCTTTCATGGTGCTTGTCTTGTATGATAGAATTTGAGTGCTTGAACATGTGTGGCAATTTATCGATCTATGTGGCTCACAGATCAAAAGATTTAGCTCCTTTCATAGAAACTATAAGACCCTCACTATTGGCAGAACTACATCCAAAATCCCATGTAGATTGATACTTTACCGTGTTATTGATAATTTGTGTGCATTTAGTCACATCTTTTTTCCAGAAATTCACTTTATGTTACAGTATTGATGGACTTCTTTTCTACTTAAGTAATCCCATTGAAGAAAGTTGTGATTAAGAAGGATTCATCAAACCCATGGTGTGGAGACTCCCTTTGGAAGCCTTGAAACCTTTTTCTATGCCGCATATATATTTTTGATGAATCCTCCAAATTCATCATTACAGTAGCCAATTCTAGGGTTTTTATACCTCATTATGACTAAATTACCCTTGCTTTTCTTTACACTAAGTATTCGATGCTATTATCTCTTACACACTCTCCTTTCTCTCTGCAGATCACTCTCAATCATCCAATCAAACATCAACAACTCACAACTATGCATTCTGTCCTCAAAGCCCCAAGCCTGTGCAACAAATGATCAAGATCATGAAGCAGAACAATCACCACGACCGTGCTAGTCACGCCACGGCCGTGGAGCATCACCAATAGTGCCAAGTCTCCATCTGCCACGACCGTGCTGGTCACGCTACGGCCGTGGCGCATCACCAACAATGCTAAGTCTCCATCCGCCATGACCGTGCTGGTCACGCCACGACCGTGGTGCATCGCCTACAGTGCCAAGTTCTCACCCGCCACGCCCGTGGAAGGCAGCACGGTCATGGGGGCTATAGCCTCAACACGACCGTGTCACAACATCACCAGAGCCCAAGTTCTCACCCGCCACATCAGTGTAAGGAAGCACAACCGTGGGACATCAACATCACTACGACTGTGGTGCCTCAACACGACTGTGGTGCGTCGTCCCCTACCTCCCGATGCTGCTAACTTCTCAACCTGTTGCTCCAAAGCTCCATGGCCCCCGATGTCGCCCTCCTCACCAAGAGTATTTCTGACCTGCAGCGCCTCACGATCCCAGAATGCTTGGAAGAGTGCAAGGTCCCAGACGGTTTGGAGGAGCTCACGGTCCTAGACCGTTTGGAGGAGCTCACGATCTCAGATCGTTTGGAGGCTGGATGCTCGAGGTCATTTGAATGCCGCTTAATCAAGATCACAGAGAGAGTGCCATCGTTTGGCACCATGGTCACAAGATCATTTGGTAGCAAACGGTCTCCAGACCGTTTAGAGGGGATATTTCAAGACCGTTTGGTGAAACTGTTCGATGCAAAAAGCCACAAGATCGTTTGGGACCAGAAATGTGCCTATAAATAGGACCGGCAGGGTCCCCAGTTTGGCATCGGTTCTGGGACACTGACAGGTAGCCAGTACACAGTTTCGATCCAAATCCAGTCCTATCTACGCCAATTTCATTCCACCGACTGCCCGTATTGCAATCAAGGAGACTGAGAAGAGAAGGAAGACAGAACGAGAGAGACTATCCGGGCTATTTTGGCATCTCTCGTTCCGTGTCCAGATCTGCTCCAACACGATGTAGAAGACTGCTTCATCTTCACCGAGCTGCGACTACCTTCTGCACCGAGTCCATGGCGGATTTCTCCCTCCTTCTCATTCTTCTTGTTTCTCGCATGAGGAGCGAGTAGTTTCATCCAATGGGGTGCGGGGACTAGCCCCACTGCGCATGTTTTGTAATTTGTACTAAAAAGATGTTATCATTCTGATTCAATACTAAATCATTTCTTACATGCTTGAATGTTGGCCGCGTTCTTGTATGCATCTATTGTCTTTTGTTGTGGTTTGTCTATGACCGCTCTTGAGACTCGAATACTGATTTAGTGTTGGTTTCTGGTGTGTGTATCCACCGCGCATCCATTTCGGTATCTAGGAATGCTTTCTAAGGAGTGAAGTAAACTCACCTCCATCGTTGTGCTTTTGTACTATGAAATGGAATCAGTTGTTGTACAAAAGTGCAACCTTGATAGGTCGAGGAACACATTCCACGGAGGGAGTGGTGCAAGGTATTTGACCATTCATTCGGGAATGGATGACGTTGCAACACTCCCACGTTTCTCATAGCTATATCCTCAAAAGAGGGATAGTCTATAAGGATACTAATCGAATTGGTAATTATCGCTCACTTGTTAGTTTTCCGATATACGTTTCACGAGTTTGAGTAAGATTCTCTCTTCGGAGACTACATATCTTCATTGACACGTAGATATGTACCGGATGAGGGTTACTCAACCTGTGAAGGATATGTGCATTACTCTTGTACAATAAGACATCGGTATTGTATAACATCCATGTATCTTGCTTGCAGGTCTTGCTATGATTGGTACAGGTACAATACATGTGTAGTGGTGGTGAATACCCGCATCATCCCAGTGATCCATCATCATTTGCTTATCTTAGATCTTAATCCTCAAGCTAGTTTTTATTCTTGCCTTTATTTTTGTATGTTTTAGGTTAAATAACTCAAATAAAACTTTTGTACTTAGATGATTGACTTAGATTGATACGAAATGAGAAAAAGACACTCAGATTCTTAACGTTGTCCTTTGGGTTCGATCCTAAATATGTACTATGATAAGGCTTCCACACTCTTGTGGGGTTGGAGCATTTATCTAGCACCAGTTGTAGGTAAACCTAGAGAGAACATTAACTCCCTAGGGTTTTTGGTGCACTTTAGGACTTCCATTGGAAGAGTAATCTTTTGGTGTAAGTTTTAGCTCCATCAAAAAATGGCACCGTTGTCGGGGACAACGGTATAAGAATCATCTTTTTCAAATTCTGTATCGATTTAGGTTTCTCTAGGGTTTTTCATTTTCTTTTCAAAAACCTAAAAAGTGAAGGGCTTAATCTTGCATATCTTCTTGGATTTGAAGTGGTTGGTCAAGCTTGATAAACTCTCTCCTTGATTTCAGGTACCAACTCTCTTCAAAATGAAGCAATCGACACCACCAATCGTTAGATGTCAACTATGTGGTGAGTATTCTCACGCATCGATTTACTGCTTCAATGTCCCTCCTCTCTACGTGATGGCTCTGCGTCAAGTAATCGTGAATCGTATAGTTGGGAAACTCAAAGCAACCTCTTCATACAACTATGGATATAACGCAAGTTATAATCCATATCACCCTGGAGGCTACTACGAAAAACCTAACTATGGTGGATTTCAAGGCATGGACTACAATGTAGAAGGGAACCTAGAAAACAAAGAAATTCAACACTATGATGAGGGGAGCCATTATCAACATCAATCAAATAGATATAGGGAAGAGCTTTTTCATGAAGATCAACGCAAATTGATGGAAGAACTACGTGCTCTACAAACATCGGTGGCTCAACAACTAGCTGATCAGACAGCTGCGACCAAGAAGTTGGTAGCCCATCTAGACCAACTTATGCAACTTGTCAATGCTCCTGAGCAACATGTAGAACAACCACCTATTTCAACTAAGCACACCCCTAGTCCACATGTTGCAATCGATTATGATGATGATTATAAAATCATGTGGGATATGCCTTACAATGATCTTCAAGCATCAGTACAGGGTGAGGAATCATCTTCAGAGTTAATAACTGAACCCAAGGACGATCTCTTCACAACATTACAAGAGAAAGAATCATCCTTCGAGCCAAGACCTGACTCAAAAAGTGATTCCTGCACTATGCCCTTAGGTGAAAGATTGAGTAACCAATATGAGAATTTCCTACAGTCAGGAGATCAATGGGGGATAAACTTCAATACTTACCCACCTTCTGACTTCATAGACTCAAATCCAACCATTGAAGAGCAATTGGTAATAATCGATTCCCTCAATGACAAAATCTTTTCAACTTCAGCTATCTCATCAATAAAATCCATAAAAGAAGGGCTAATGTCACAAGGACTCTACACTCCTTCACAGTCAGACTCAGATGGATATATGACCAATTCAGATAAAAATATGTCTTTTATACATGAGAATCAAATGTCTCCATTTCTGGAACAAGACCTGAATTGTCCCTATGAAGAAATTTCTGATCATTCAACTGATCTAGGAACAGACTTCGAGGATAGGACTGATCAAGATCTTGATTTAGGAATGGACCATATCACTCTCACTAATGAAACAAAATCAAGGGAGGACATCAAGTCACAAACCCATCCACTTAGAGCAATTCACCCCTATGAAGAAGACCTTCCCAACATTCAAGAAACTGAGATATGTCTTTTACCTGAGCCATGTTTCAATATTCCCATAGAAACTCCTCCCGAGCACTCAATAGAACCGGAGGAGTACTATGAAGAAGTACTCGAACAACAATCTGACTCAGAAATGGAGTACTTTAGTCCCAACATTGAAGAAACGGAGTCATCAGGAGATTCTAGCCTTCAAAACATTTTCGCATGGACTAATCCCTCCCATGAAGAACCATCATTGGAACCTCTACCACGGAATCCCATGATTTCCTCAACTGAGCAAGAGTTCGTCCCACCATTCGAATCATCTTCTAGCTACTTGGATGAATTAAGGATGTTCTACAAGGAAAATTCTGAACAAAATTTTGAAAAGAAGAATGATGCTCTCATCAATTTCGACATTGATGAAGATGATGATACTTCTCAAAATAACTCCTCTGATGAAGAAACATCACCCTAGCTACCATATCCTACACAAGAAAAGCAAGGCGATGAAATGAAGCCTGAACCTGATCCACCACCTGATCCAGGACAGGAGGAAATTCAAGTGGCCGACTCTCAATCAATTATTCTGGACTTTGAAGAAAGTAGTTTTACTTTGAACCTCGAGGGTGCGCCACAACTGGAGGACACAAATAGGCATGACTTCAATTATTCACCTAGTCCCCCAATTTTTACTGCATATATTCCACCCCCGGTTGATGGGGCAAGGTCTCTGGATTCTTCTGGATGGACAAAGAGGTGAAAGAAATGTGCATCCAAGCTGTCCAGAAAACCCGTTCGAGTTGCCACAGGTTGTCCGTGCCAGTTCCTCACTCTCAGTTCCGATCCTCATTAAACATCTTCGTGGGAACTTCTTCCAATTACGAGGACCGCCTGGTTAACACTGCACAACTCTTCCCCTCCATCTCGACCTTAGTGTTTGCTCAGAAACAAGCAAATTCATAAGTTCGAGGTGGAGGGTGGATGGTATGTTTCTCACTCCACCCTCTATCCTTAATTTTTTCTCGTTGCCCATTCTAATTTATTCTTTCATAATTTTTCTACATTGTCGTAAGTCTTCTAAAAATAAAACCTTTATCTAGCCGGCTTTTTCTTTTCGAATCTACGGTCATCACCTCTTTTCGTTGCAAATCCATGAGAAACAAACGTTTAAAACCAACCGATAAATGGTTTCATCTTGTATAGTCTATGAACCCTAATGTCATAACCTCCATAAGAATGATAAGCCTCAATAAGTCTGAGATAGATCAAATGCATCGTGCCTCTAATTGAATAATGGATCTGTTGTATGGATTTCTCATTTGAAGTTATATCTTGTCACTTGTCGAGCAGAGTGTGATGGAGAAAAAGAACCCATCATATGGAATCGCTAAGCAGACTGCATTATGATCCGAACTCTCTCCTACACTTCTTCCTTCATTTTCATACCCTTCCGCTCATCAATCATGCCAAAGCTTTAAGGTTGGTGTGGCACGCCACACTCCTTTCTAGTGAAAACTAGAATTTTTCTAAACTCTAAGTTCAGTGTGGTGAACCACACCTATGTCGAACTCTAAGTCCGATGTGGTACACCACACCTCCTTTTTCATTACCTCTTCTTCCATACCCCTCAATACATAACAGGGGCGTATCACCTTCTCTTATTGATTCCAAGATTATACAATGATGATTGTGCACATACCGAGGTTGGCGAAAAATCTACCCCAATTCCAAAAAGAGGCTTGGCAGCCCAAATATACAAAAATCCAAAAATACCCTTTCTCCCAAGCCAAGTGAGAATGAATAAAAGCCAGAGTGTGAATAAAAACATGAGAGTTGTGCCCTGAATAAGGATAACAGATAAAGGTCTCACCCGGAAGGTACATTAGCTGCCCTCAGAAAGGCAGATGTGTCATGACGGGTAGTGAGATCCTAAGGATCCAAAAATTACCCCTACCTCCTCTCAAAGAGGTAAAATAGCCAAAAGCCTTACAACCAACCTATACACACTTCTAAGTTACCTTTAGAAAAAAAAATCGGGTGTAAGGCTAAGTCAACCAGAGTTGTGCGCAAAACACTCAAAGTATCTCGATGAATCAACCAATAATAAGAGTCTTGAGTCAATTAGAAGAGAGACTCTTATCTCTTGATCATACCCCCATTGTTTCCTTTTCTATTACCAGTGACAAATCATATGCATTATGTTGATTCAGTGGGTCTGTTCAAAGTCTCATAAAACTTTTTAACATGACCGATACAACAAAGAGTGAGAAGGAAATACTTCAGTAAAGTGAACTCAGAAATGATGATATCATAAGATGTATTCCATGATCTAAGGAAGCTTTGATGCTGTATCGATCTGAGCCATTAACAAAATTACGATATGACAATAGGATGAGGCAATCATGAGATGAACGATTTCATTGGTGACTGCTTTAAGTTTTCCGTTCCTCGAGATGAGCAACACTTAAGTTCGGTGTGGTGATGAATCCTCCAGACTCATCCTCAGTTACCAATTCAAAGGATTTCTAACGTTTTTGCCCTAATTTTGTTTTGCCTCTTTTTTCCTTTCTATTTTTCATGAAAATTCTGACATTCACACAATGATGAGGAAATTACGAGATGAGCGAGCCTTTTGTCAACTGTCTTAAGTTTACCGTTCCTCGGGACGAGCAACGCTTAAGTTCGGTGTGGTGATGAATCCTCCAGATTCATCATTACAGTCACCAATTCTAGGGTTTTTATACCTCATTATGACTAAATTACCCTTGCTTTTCTTTGCTCTGAGTATTTCTTCATTCTCACATAAATAATTCTTCAATAGTTCTAATTACTAGTTTATTCAATTCTAATATCTCTTACACACTCTCCTTTCCCTCTGTAGATCACTCTCAATCATCCAATCAAACATCAACAACTCACAACTGTGCATTCTGTCCTCAAAGCCCCAAGCATGTGCAACAAATGATCAAGATCATGAAGCAGAACAATCGCCACGACCATGCTGGTCACACCACGGCTGTGGCACATCACCAATAGTGCCAAGTCTCCATCCGCCATGACCGTGCTGGTCACGCCACAGCTGTGTCACATCGCCAACAGTGCCAAGTCTCCATCCGCTACGACCGTGCTGGTCACACCACGACCGTGGCACATCGCCCACAGTGCCAAGTTCTCACCTTCCACGCCCGTGCAAGGTGGCACGACCGTGGGGCTATAGCCTCACCACGACCATGGTGTCACACCACGACTGTGGCTCAATGTCACCAGAGCCCAAGTTCTCACCCGCCACGCCCGTGCAAGGTAGCACGACCGTGGGACAGCAGCATCACCGCGACCGTGGTGCCTCAACACGGTCGTGGCACGTCGTCCCCTACCTCCCGACACTGCTAACTTCTCAACCTACTGCTCCATGGCCCCGACGTCGCCCTCCTCACCAAGAGTATTGCCGACCTGCAGTGCCTCACGATCCCAGATTGCTTGGAAGAGCGCAAGGTCCCAGACGGTTTAGAGGAGCTCACAGTCCTAGACCGTTTGGAGAGCTCACGATCTCAGATCGTTTGGAGACTGGATGCTCGAGGTCATTTGAATGTCGCTTATGCAAGATCACAGAGAGAGCGCAGATCATTTGGCACCATGGTTACAAGATCGTTTGGTAGCAAACGGTCTCCAGACCATTTGGAGGGGATATTTCAAGACCGTTTGGTGAAATCGTTTGATGCAAAAATCTATAAGATCGTTTGGGACCAGACCTGTGCCTATAAATAGGACCAGTAACGTCCCCAGTTTGGCATCGGTTCTGGGATGCCGACAGGCTGCGAGTACACAGTTCTGATCCAAATCCAGTTCCGTCTATGCCAGTTTCATTCCACCGATCGCCCGTATTGCAATCGAGGAAACTGAGAACAGAAGGAAGACGGAGTGAGAGAGACTGTCCAGACTGTCTTGGCGTCTCCCGTTCTGTGTCCAAATCTGCTCCGACACGACGTAGAAGACCGCTTCATCTTCACCGAGTTGCAACTACCTTCTGCACCGAGTCCATGGCGGATTTCTCCCTCCTTCTCATTCTTCTTGTTTCTCACATGAGGAGCGAGTAGTTTCATCCAATGGGGTGCGGGGACTAGCCCCGCTGCCCATGCTTTGTAATCTGTACTAAAAAGATGTTATCATTCCGATTCAATACTAAATCGTTTCTTACATGCTTGAATGTTGGCCGCGTTCTTGTATGCATCTATTGTCTTTCGTTGTGGTTTGTCTATGACCGCTCTTGCGACTCGAATACCGATTTAGTGTTGGTTTCTAGTGTGTGTATCCACTACGCATCCGTTTTGGTATCTAGGAATGCTTTCTAAGGAGTGGGTAAACTCACCACCATCGTTATGCTTTTGTACTATGAAATGGAATTAGTTGACGTACAAAAGTGAAACCTTGACAGATCGAGGAACACATTTTATGGAGGGAGTGGTGCAAGGTATTTGACCATTCATTTGGGAATGGCTGACGTTGGAACACTCCCACGTTTCTCATAGCTATATCCTCGAAAGAGGGATAGTCTATAAGGATACTAATCGAATTGGTAATTATCGCTCGCTTGTTAGTTTTTTGATACACGTTTCATGAGGTTGAGTAAGATTCTCTCTTCGGAGACTACATATCTTCATTGACATGTAGATATGTACCGGATGAGGGTTACTCAACCTATCAAGGATATGTGCATTACTCTTGTCCTATAAGACATCAGTATTGTATAACATCCATGTATCTTGCTTGTAGGTCTTGCTATGATTGGTACATGTACAATACATGTGTAGTGGTGGTGAATACCCGCATCATCCCAGTGATCCATCATCATTTGCTTATCTTAGATCTTAATCCTCAAGCTAGTTTTTATTCTTGCCTTTATTTTTGTATGTTTTATGTTAAATAACTCAAATCAAACTTTTGGACTTAGATGATTGACTTAGATTGATACGAAATGAGAAAAAGACACTCAGATTCTTAACGTTGTCCTTTGGGTTCGATCCTAAATTTGTACTATGATAAGGCTTCCACACTCTTGTGGGGTTGGAGCATTTATCTAGCACCAGTTGTAGGTAAAACTAGAGAGAACATTAACTCCCTAGGGGTTTTGGTGAACTTTAGGACTTCCATTGGAAGAGTAATCTTTTGGTGTAAGTTTTAGCTCCATCAATTTTCATGTGGTTTTTATGAAACTAGTGATTTATTGAGGTAGTGGATGTTCATTTATGCAGGGAAAAATCCACTGATGAAGGCTTCAATATTTTTTTTCTAGGTTTGAATGCCAATAGTTTCAGGCTAAGGTACCATCCTAAAGCCTTGTCCCTTAGAAAGAAAGAGAAAAACTTGGAGTGGATGGATTCATGTGGAAATATCTAATTTTTCTGAGTATCACAAATTTCCTTGAAGGAATCAATGACATGATAAGGATTCTCATTAGGCAAGTTTCCTTTAAACATTATTTTTAGGGCCAACACCTTCAGATATTCTTTGTTGAATAAGAGAAATAGTATTCCCCTGATGTCGAAAGCATCAACTGTTGGAATTTAGTTCAAATAAGGGATAACTAAAGTCTTTATCCTTGGAGTGAATGTAGGAACAAAGAGACCGTCTTGTTTCTATTCCTTTCTCCTTAACATATACCTAAAAATTCCAACCACAAAGGTGCCAACACCATATTGTTAAATGATTTCTCTAGATTAAAGTTCTAGAATGAAAATTGTGGATTTTATTCAAAGAAAAAACTAAAACATGTGACTAAGATTAAGTTGACTTTTTGGTCCTTAGATGGTTGTCGTATATCCTTAACCCCAACAAAGACGCTAAAAGTTGACTGGATCAAAACATAGGTCAAAATTGAAGCACAACTTTCTAACTAAAAGGAATCAAATTATGAATTTGTACCTGACTCCAAAAGACATCCACAATGAGATACTTAGTCTATTTTATTAAACAACACCAAGCACTTGGACAATGGTGACAATTATGTAAGAAACTAGAAATCTTAGCTTATCTTAGTCAAAATAATAGTTTGAATTGAGTATCTCAATAAGGAAATAAATAATAAAAAATACTAAAATATAGGTTATGAACCTAAACATATGTAATTAAAATTACAATAAACAAAAACTTGGATTGGGGTTCAACCATCAAGCTTACTATAAAAACCATTCAACAATATCCTCTATTTTATATTCCAAATAATTAGTTTCCTAGAAGTCATTAAAGATATCTAACACCCTCCTTCTCTCGAGATTAGAATTGGTTTATGTTAGGGTGCCTCTTTCTCAAGATGGAAACTAAAAGATAAGAGCAAACATGTGACTATTCCATTAATGATCTCTCATTGTTGTGGATTTTCACTATTCCAAACCCTAAATCTTCTTGAAAACATTCTTTTGAATGTATTTAATCAATTATCACAGACATATATCTAATCAAATAAGCAATGCACTAAAGTAGGAGTAAGGAAACAAACTTGCTAGAATATATACTAAAAATATCAGGAATGATTACATCATTATAAGGGCTTAGTGGCTACTCCCAACCTAAGTTTAAGAGCCTTAGCTACTCATGGAATAATTAGACAAATCAAATTTCAACTTGACATGACCATTGCCCTTAAAGGTAAACAATAAAATAGCAAGATTGAGGAAAGAGGTCAATTACAAAGGGTAGATCCTCAGATCTACCCACCTTTCAGCTTTAAGATCAGCTCCTATGATTGATCAAACTCCAGGGTTGATCGATATAATCGATCGAGAGCAACACTTCAATCAGGCACGAAACGGTTCATACGAACTACTATCATAAGAAAAAAGGTTCTTCCTAGTGAGGTTCTCTAATGCGGCAGACAAGAAGGGGGTGCTTGACCTTGGTTTGAGGTGGTTCGACAGTCAGCTGGTGATTGCCAAGGACTATAAACATGGAGGCGAAATACGTCGTGATGCTTTGGCCACCATACCAGAGTGGGTTTCTCTGAAGTCTTTTGGAAGATGTTGGATGTGCAAGGCAGCTAGCACCATTGCGGCTGGCATGGGTGAGGTCCTCCACATCGACAAGTGTTCACTGGATGAAGATACAACAAGGGTCTTGGTCGAGTTGAATGCTGAAGAGGAAACACCAGAGAATATATGGCTGAACATCTGAGGGAAAGAGGCCATACCAGTGGGTATTGCACTGGACTATAAAGCACCAAAGTGTGATCGATGTAAAGCTTTTGGTCATGATGACACCAATTACGAAGAAGGCCATGAAGAGAAGAAGCAAGAAAAGCAAACAAAGTAGATATGGAAGGAGAAACATACAAAAAGAACTATGATAGAGAAGATTGAAAGCCAGAATTATGCAACGGAAGGTGCTACGACTACTATTATTGTTTTTGTATTAGATGAGCATGAAGGTGCAACTACTACTATTGTTGTTTTTGTACCAGATGAGCAGGCAAACACATATGATATTGTTGGTTGTCCTCAGCAGTAATGGGAGGAAGGAGAGTTCACTCCTACGACTAGGAGGAAGGGAACAAGAGGTATAGGGATTCTAAAAATACAAGGAGTAGGATCCATCTTGGATTCTACCAACAAGTTTGACTCTCTGAGTGATTCAGATATGGAGGCACCTGACCTAATTGCACAAAGGAACAATGCAAAAATCAAAGTAGAACGTCAACAAGAAAAAGGAACAGCCCAGGTGTACTCAGGCAAACAAAAATCTTTAATATGTCCATGCTTATGTGGGATATTAAAGGGGGTGTGATAAGAATAAGAAGAAGGATATCAGGGAGTGGATTACATCATGTGGACATTCCTTGGTTGCTCTAGTGGAGACTAAAATCAAAGCGCACAATAAAGACAACATTATGTATCTATTTCCTCAAGGTTGGGAACACATATCTAATATGAAAAGTTCAGATTTAGCCAAAGTTTGTGTTGTATGGAAACCTAGTGCATGGAAGGTGACAATGATATAAATGTCTGATCAACACATCATAGTTGACTGCAAAAACACTGGGGGTTTGCACATATGGGTGACAATTGTGTACGCTCATAATGATGCAAAATGTAGACAAAATTTATGGTAGGAGATGGTTGATCTAGTTGGACGAATTCATATCTCATGGCTGGTTATAGGGGATTTTAATATTGTCTGAATGTAGGCAGAGAAGAAAGGAAGGAGACCAGCTTTAAATGTAGAAATCAATGATTTCAACCAGACAATAGATAAGGTTGGTTGTTTGAGCTACCTATGGCTGGTGGCAACATCTTCACGTGGAATAATGAAAGAAAACCCGAGGACATGATATCTAGCAAACTGGACAGAGCCCTGGTTAATGATGAATGGTTGTAGATTTTTCCTAATGTGCAGGTCAAGGTAGGAGGCTTTGCGATGAGTGATCACACCCTCATATCCTTACAGATAGTAGAGAAAAAGCAAAAAAGAAGACCTTTCAGATTCCTTAATTACTAGGCTGATTGGAAGGGCTTCAGGAATATTATTAAAGAGAACTGGAAGATACATGTGACTGGGAACTAATGTTTGTGTTTGTAAAGATATTGGAAAATATAAAACTAGCACTTAAACGGTGGTCCAAAGAAGAAGTTAATATCCCCAACATGCTCAAGGAAATTAATGAAGAGTGTAGGGAGACTAGGAAATTGCTACTACATGATCCTTTGAACAAGGAGCTGATTCAGAGGGACATTGAGCTGAAAAAGATGTTGGAGGACTTAAAGAAGGTAGAGGAAAGATTCTATTGGCATAGAAGTAGGGAAAAGTGGATGGAGGATGGTGATAGAAATACTAGACTCTACCATATCGCCGTCAAGAGAAGGGAGGCCAAGAATGTTATTTTTGAGCTCATTGATGCTAATGGTAATGTTGTCAATAGGCAGGAGGACCTAGAGGAACAAGCCATTCTGTTCTACTCATCCCTATATAGTAAGGAGTTTGGAGATGAGCTAGAGGAGGAGGATATGGAATGGAAGTATAAATTGATAAATACCCACAATAATATTCTCACAAGGGACATAAATGAATAGAAAGTCAAAGAAGCTTTGTGGAGTATAGGAAGTAATAAATCACCTAGCTCAGATGGGTTTAATGCTTACTTCTACAAGTAAGCATGGGAGATCATCAAGGAGGATATGACTGAATCTGTGAGATGGTTCCTAGCTGGTGGAAACATGGTTAGATAGGTTAATCATTCCTTTCTGGTGCTTATTCCAAAGAAGAAAGTGACTACGTCCCTTGCTAAGTTTAGACCTATTGCATGCTGTTCTATCTAATATAAAATCATTGCCAAGATCCTGGCTATGAGATTGAAGACTGTGCTTCCTTATCTTATCTTTGTAAATCAAGGTGCTTTTGTGGCAGGAAGGAGCATTAGTGACTATGCACTCATGGAAGGCGAGTTCTTGCAAGACTACAATGTGATGAGAGGTAGAAGAGAAGCTTGTTGGAAGATGGATGTATCTAAAGCTTATGAAAGTGTCAGATGGGACAAACTTTGGTGGATTATGAAGCAAATGGGGTTTAATGAACAGTGGACCAATTTGATGAAATAGTGCATGGGTACTACAAGTTTCTCTCTCCTGGTTAATGGCTCCTCTACAGGTTTGTTCAAGGGAGGAAATGACCTATGCCAAGGTGACCCACTTTCTCCTCTTCTCTTTGTGATTGTTATGGAGTACTTCACCTAGAAGATGTAGGAAGTGGAAGGGAGGAAGTTAATCAAGCCATATATAGTACACGAGACCAAGGTGATGACACACTTGATTTTTGCAGATGACATGCTCGTCTTTGTGGAAGCTAAACAAAATACCTTGGGATAGTTGCAGGTAGTTACTTAAAATTTTTGGAGAGCAGACATGTATGTGTATTAATGCAAGAAAACCCACTTATTCTTGTAAAAAAACTACTTCCAAATGAAAGATAGTCTGAAGGAGGCAATGTGAGTGGAGATGGGGAAGTTTCCTACATAATATCTCAGATTCCCACTAGCTGGAGGCAACCTACAAGTCAAACTGTAACATATTGAATTCTGGATTTTTTTCTTTTGACCCTCTTTCCCATCTTTTCCTTTCATTTCTATCTTTATTGGCCTTTCTATTTAATTAGTGGAATTTATAGTGGTTTAGTGAACATTTATTCACTAATTATACCAATGGAAGGGTTTATGCACAAATACCTCAGTGAAAGCTTAATTACCATAATTAAGTGCTCTAAACCTTAATATAACGTTTTTATATAATTTGAAAAGATAAAATGAAACAAAGTTTCAAATTTGGTTCGATTTGGATTTTTTTGTGCAAGTTATGCAATTTTAGGTACATTCTAGACTTTTATGCAATTTACCCAATTGGGAGGTTTTCTTTGTAAATTATCAACTGAATTTTAATCCTTAGACATTACCTTACTGATGGAGCTAGGACTTACACCAAAAGATTTTCAGTCTTCCAATGGGAGTCCCGAAATTCTATCACCAAAAACCCTAGAGAGGATTGATGTCTTCCCTAGGTTTACCTAGAACTGGTGCTTAGATAACAACTCCAACCCCATAAGAGTATGGAAGCCTTATCATAGTACAGATTTAGGATCGAACCCAAAAGACAACGGTCTTGTTGCAAGCAACAAGATGGAAAACGTACAACACTTCACTTAGTTATTTTACTAATTGGCACTTATATCAAAAGGTTGGATTTTGATTGGTTTTTAGACTAAAGCATGAAAAGTAAATAAAGCAAGTAAAACTAAGATTTAACAAATGATGATGAATCACTGGGGTTAAGCAGGTATTTACCACCGCTACACATGCATTGTATATGTACTAAGCAAGCAAGACTTATAAGCTAGATGCATGGATGTTCCACAAGACCGATGCCTTATAAGACAAGAGCGATGCATTGCATCCAAGGATGTTCCACAAGACCGATGCCTCGTAAGACAAGAGCGATGCATTGCATCCTCCGATGTTCCACAAGACCGATGCCTTATAAGACAAGAGCAATGCATCGCATCCTTCAAGGGTTAAGTAGCTCTCATTCGGTACATTTCTACGTGTCAATGAAGATATGTAGTCTTCCGAAGAGAGAATCTTACTCAACCTCATGAAACGTGCATCTAAAACTAACAAGCGAGCGATAATTATCAAATCGAATAGTATCTTTGTAGGCCTAGTCTCCTATTCGGATAACCTAGCTACGAGAAGTGCGGGAATGTTGCAACGCCAGCCATTCCCGATCAAATGGTCACATGCTTTACATCATTCCCCTCGCAAAGCGTGTTCCTCGACTTACCAAGGTTACTTCCATACAGATGGAAGTGCAACGGATGATAGTGAGTTTACTCCACTCTTTGAGATACACTCCTAGACACCGAAACGGATGCGTGGTGGATACACACACCAGAAACCAACACTAAATCGGTATTCGAGTCTCGAGAGCGGTCGTAGACAAACCACAACAAAAGACAATAGATGCATACAAGAACGTGGCCATCATTCAAGCATGTATGGAACGATTTAGTATTAAAACGAAAGGATAACATCTTTTTAGTACAAAGTACAAGACATGGGAAGCGGGGCTAGTCCCCGCGCCCCAGTGGATGGAACTACTCGCTCCTCATAGAGGGAGCAACAAAGGAGGAGGCAAGAAGAGATAGAAAGAACATCATCTCCACTGAGGAGAGAAGGTTGAACCCTTGGTGGAGAGAGCAACGATCTCCACCCTTCGTAGCTTGCTTGACGACGGATCTTCTCCTCTCACCTTCTTTGTTGATGAGAGAGAAGGTAGCTTTGTAATGGAACGTGAGTCTCAGACCGGCAGCCTCGGGCGGTGGATAGAGTTGTTCTGGTACTAGAGAGGCAGCCTCTGGACGTCTGGACCCCCCTCAGGGATGGCCCTTGAGGTCTTATTTATAGGCCTTGAGTGAGGTCAAACGGTCTGGAGACCGTTTGGCGTCAAACGGTCTTGAGACCGTTTGGCGTCAAACGGTCTTGAGATCGTTTGGCGTCAAATGGTCTTGAGAGCGTTTGGCATCAAACGGTCTTGAGACCGTTTGGCGTCAAACGGTTTTGAGATCGTTTGGCATCAAACGGTCTTGGGACCGTTTGAACTCCATGCGGTCTTGGGACCGTTTGGCTTCATGCGGTCTTGGGACCGTTTGAACTCCATGCGGTCTTGGGACCATTTGGCTTCATGCGGTCTCGGGACCGTTTGGCTTCATGCGGTCTCGGGACCGTTTGAACTCCATGCGGTCTTGGGACCGTTTGGCTTCATGCGGTCTCGGGACCGTTTGAACTCCATGCGGTCTTGGGACCGTTTGGCTTCATGCGGTCTCGGGACCGTTTGAACTCCATGTGGTCTTGGGACCGTTTGGCTTCATGCGGTCTCAGGACCGTTTGAACTCCATGCGGTCTTGGGACCGTTTGGCTTCACTCGGCCTTGAGGTTGGTTTATTCTTTTATGATTTTTTTGTGCTTTTTTTCTGCAAGTGTAAAAGGAAAAAGTTAGTTTGATGATGTATTTACAAAAAGGGGTAAAATTAGGTTTATGTACCGTATAAACGTAAAAAGAGTATGGAAAACTAAAGAAAAAGACTAAGATAAACTACTAAAATAGGAGGTTATCACCCCCCCTAACTTAGAGTCTAGCTTGTCCTCAAGTTAGATAGAGCTGAGACATGAAATGGCGAGGCGATCTTAATTAGTGTCTCCATACTCTTGCTTCAATTCTTGACCTGAGTTCCCCAGGGGTCATATCGAGGCTTATTGCATGCCTTGATTCTTTTGGATTTCGAGAGTTGCTTGGATCTCAGGGTTTTTCCGTATCTCAAAATTTGCCTTGGGACCACATTTATTTTGTGCATGCCGTTGACTCTAATCAACTTTATACCTCTCTGGAAACCTACTGGAAGCTAGAGAGGGTATGAGGGTTGGCTAAAGGCTTTGAAGTGTAGCTCCCCTTCGAGTGGGGGAGGGGCTGTCTATGCTTTTTAGGATCTCACTACCGAGCACGACACATCTACCTTTATGAGGGCAGCTGAATGTACCGGACGGGCAAGTCCTTTATGAGCCTTTTCATATACTTGGAACTTTTAGGGTTTCACTACCGGACGCGACACATCTGCCTTTGTGAGGGCAGCGGAATGTGCCGGCCGGGTGAGCCCTTTATCAGTTCTTCATATAGGTCCTTATGCGTGGCACAACTCTCATGATTTTATTCGTCTCTCTGGCTTTTATTCAAAAACTCACAGGCTTGGGTTTTGGAATGAGGGTTTATTTTGGGCGGCCAAGCCTCTTTTATTTTGAAGAGAGGAAAGCTGTTCTTAAAGTTTTTCAGCATGCACTTATTTAGTTTGTGGTCCACTTGCAAAACTTTTTGATTCGGAAGTTGCCTAATTTCCCTCTCATCCTCGAGATCTCGGCTTATTTCTGCCCTGATTTTGACCTGTGGAGAGTCAGATAAAGAATTGAAGCAAAAATATGGGATCCATAGTAGGTGGGAATTGATAAATCGCCATTTGATGTCTGAGTGCTATTTATTTGTAAGACTAATATGATTCTAGAGTTAGTTGAGGTGACTATATATATATGTATATATATATCTTTAGGGAGTATAGAAGTTGATACCTAGCCCTTGTCTAATGAATCCCCCCCTAACTAATCACACACTCTGTCCCCAGAGTGGCAAAGTGATAGGTTGAGAAGTCATTAGAACAAGGGCTGCGAGTTAAGGCAGATTTTCGGTAGCCCCTGGAGATCGGAGTAGAGTGGATGCAAATTGCCCTCGTAAAGATGGGGGCATTTGTGGCAGAAGGCTGGGCGATTGAAGTGCTCTTTGCTGTATGCCTTGGAGTGCTGACTCAGGAGCTCCATTAATTTCGCAGCGCACTCTTTTGCAATTTTGTCTTGATATTGTCTAGCAGATCCTTTGCTTGATCATACTTCAGGCTGCCTTCGACATCAGTTTCCATGGGTTAAGTCAGGTAGCTGCTATTCTCAATATTGATTCCATCTTCCATGTTGCCACTAACTGGAGGATGGTCTTTGTTGCGAGTGCTGCTTGATATGTGCTGCTTGGTTACACAAAAGTTCACGATATCTTTGTCCTTCAGAAGTAGCTCAAATACAAATACATCTCCAATCCTCAGATCGTTTTCTATTTGAAAGTCATACCAACCAACACCCATTTTGGATATCCGACGGTTCCCATCCTGATAGTGAAAAAGTTTTATGGGAAACTGCTTTGCTGAATAACTAAGCAATGCTCGATCAATTCCCCAAATGTTGTTCAGCTTCACAAATTGAGAGGGAATGCGCAAGTAAGTATTTTTAGAAAAGACGTGATGTTGTAGCCTTGCACTTTCCCTCTGTCTCTTGGGCAGAGGAGTCTTCATCAGGGTTCGGTGTGTAGTCCGAACCTTCATCATCGTTCGAAAAGATGTGCTCGACGTCTTCTTCAGGAGCCTCACCCAAACGGTTTCAAGACCGTTTGGTTCCAAACGGTTTCAAGACCGTTTGGTCCCAAACGGTTTCAAGACCGTTTGGTTCCAAACGGTTTGAGGACCGTTTGGCCCCAAACGGTTTCAAGACCGTTTGGTTCCAAACGGTTTGAGGACCGTTTGGCCCCAAACGGTTTCAAGACCATTTGGAAAGCGAAGAGTCACAGGTCGCCGGCGCGGGAGAAGGTGGAACGGCGCGAAGGTGAAGAACGTGTCGGCGCCTTCGACAAAGACGAAAACGATGAGAGAACGGCGACGGCGATGAAAGCGGTGGAAGAGTCGGTGAAGTCTTTTGACAGCGACGGCGATGGCAACGTAAGCAGCGACTGGCAATGGAATGAGCAGCGTGGAGTCGCCGGACTACCTTGCGGAAGGTGGACGGAAGGGTGACTTTGCGCGGATGCAACAAGAGCAAAAAGGGAAGCTCTTCGCATGAAAATTGTGGAGAAATCGAAGGTTCGAAGAGAGAAAGACGGAGGGGTAGGGTCGATATTTATAGTGATAGGTGGGTGACCTTTTGTATTCCAAACGGTTTGAAGACCGCTTGGTCCCAAGCGGTTTCAAGACCGTTTTGGTCCCAAACGGTTTCAGGACCGTTTGGTCTCAAACGGTTTCAAGACCGTTTGGTCCCAAACGGTTTCAAGACCGTTTGGTCCCAAACGGTTTGAGGACCGTTTGGTCCCAAGCGGTTTGAGGACCATTTGGTTCCAAACGGTTTGAAGACCGTTTGGAGTCCAAACGGTTTCAAGACCGTTTGGCTCCAAACGGTTTGGAGACCGTTTGGAGGGGCACAAAGGGTTTGTATATTTATATGTTTGTTTTTGAGTATGTATATTATTTTTTTGTATTTTGGTTTATGAATTTTTATGTTGTTTGTTTTATGTATTGTTTTTGTAGTTTTGATTATGTAGATTTTTTTGTATTTTTAGATTAATGATGAAAGAACTTAAAGAAAGCAAAACAAATTCAAAAGAAAAATAAAAGACTAGAAATTAGAGAAGGTGATACTGAGGTCTTGGGTTGCCTCCCAAGAAGCGCCTTGGTTTTACGTCACTGGCTCGATGAAACTGTAAGGTTGCTATGCTGTGGGCGTAGCATCTCTGATATCGAGGGTTTGTTGATGTGTTTTGTCTTCCTGAGTGTAGTATCTTTTTAAACGGTGCCCGTTAACCGTTCGTTCTCCTCCGTTGTTGTCGATGATAATGGAGGCTCCAGTTGGGTAGATATGTTTTATGGTGAAGGGTCCGGACCATTTTGTTCGGAGCTTTCCGGGGAATAATCTTAGCTTGGAGTTGAATAAGAGCACTTTGTCGCCAACGGCGATATCTTTTCTCTTAAGATGTCCATCGTGCCACATTTTTGTTTGCTCTTTATAGATTCTGGCACTGTGATATGCTGTCATTCGGAGTTCTTCTAGCTCCTGTAGCTGGAGTTGTCTGTTCTCCCCTGTGCTTTTAAGGTCGAAGTTTAGTTGCTTGATGGCCCACCAGGCTTTATGTTCCAGTTCTACTGGAAGAGGACATGATTTGCCGTACACCAAACGAAACGGAGTTGTTCCAATTGGTGTTTTGTAAGCAGTACGGTATGCCCAGAGGGCGTCAGGAAGTTTGGTGGACCAATCAGTGCGGTTTTTATTCACTGTTTTTTCAAGAATCGCTTTTATCTGTCTATTGGATACTTCTACCTGGACACTAGTTTGTGGGTGGTAAGGTGTGGCAACTTTGTGATGGACTCCATATTTTCTCAGTAACGCTTCGAAACTTCATTCCAGGAAATGGGTCCCGCCATCAGATATGACCGTTCTTGGAACTCCAAATCTCGGAAAAATAGTGTCTTTGAACAATTTGACAACAGGTTTGGAGTTATTGGATACGGTGGGTATAGCTTCGACCCACTTTGAGACGTAATCCACTGCGACCAAAATGTAAGAGAAGCCATATGATGAAGGGAAAGGTCCCATGTAGTCTACCCCCCATACATCAAACAGTTCAATTTCCTGCCACATGGTAAGAGGCATTTCATCCCTTTTTTATATGTTGCCCGAAAATTGGCATTTATCACAGGCTTTTACAAAATCATGTGAGTCTTTTGATATGGTGGGCCAAAAGAAACCAGATTGTAGAACTTTTATGGTAGTTTTCTTGGCGCCCATGTGCCCCCCCGTGGGTCCGGAGTGGCAGTGTTCCAAAACCGAGGTTATTTCTTCTTCTGGAAGGCACCGGCGAAAAAGTCCGTCGGCACAGAGGTAAAATAAGTAGGGTTCGTCCCAATGATAACATTTTATATCATGAAGGAATTTCCTTTTATCCTGATATGAAGCAGACGGGTGGATGATCCCTGTGGCTAGATAATTGACGATATCAGCAAACCAAGGAAAACTATGAGTGGCCTTCATAAGCTGATCATCAGGAAGAGAATCCCTGATAGGGATTTTATCTTTTTCTTCAACCTCGATTCTGCTGAGGTGATCGGCTACAACGTTCTCCACGCCACTTTAATCTTTGATTTCTAGGTCGAATTCTTGAAGCATTAATACCCAGCGGATGAGCCTGGGTTTGGCGTCCTGTTTCTGGATCAGATGTCGGATAGCAGAATGGTCAGTGTAGACGATGACTTTAGAGCCGATCAGGTAAGAGCGGAATTTTTCGAAGGCGTAGATGATAGCCAAAAACTCTTTTTCCGTGGTCGTGTAGTTTTTCTGTGCTTCGTCAAGCGTTTTTGATGCATAGTAGATGACATAGGGTTTCTTATCGATCCGTTGTCCTAAAACGGCTCCTATGGCATAATCACTTGCGTCGCACATGATTTCGAATGGTTGCGACCAGTCTGGAGCCCTTAGAATAGGTGCGGAAATTAATGCTTCTTTAAGGGTAGAGAAGCTTCGCATGCATTCTTGGTCGAAAACGAACTCGGCATCTTTTGTCAGGAGTTGGGTCATGGGTTTAGCTATTTTCGAGAAATCTTTGATGAACCTTCTGTAGAACCCTGCATGACCAAGGAAAGCTCGAACGCCCCTTATGTCCTTTGGAGGTGACAACTTTGAGATAACATCAATCTTTGCTTTGTCGACCTCAATTCCCCTATCACTTACTCTATGTCCGAGGACGATACCTTCTGTTACCATGAAATGACATTTTTCCCAATTAAGGATAAGGTTCGTTTCCTTGCAACGTTGCAGGACTCGTTCAAGATTATTTAGACAGTTATCGAAAGAATATCCATAGATAGAGAAATCATCCATAAAGACTTCCATAACAGATTCGGTTAATCCGGCGAAGATGGCAGACATGCAGCGTTGGAAAGTAGCAGGAGCGTTACATAGCCCGAACGGCATTCTTCTGAAAGCATATGTCCCAAAGGGACAAGTGAAGGTGGTTTTTTCTTGGTCCTCTGGATGTATGGGTATTTGGTAGAACCCGGAGTAACCATCGAGATAACAGAAATACTTTTGGTGGGCTAAGCGCTCTAGGACTTCGTCAAGGAAGGGTAGAGGGTAGTGGTCTTTTCTTGTAGCTTTATTCAACTTCCTATAATCGATGCACATTCGCCACCCCGTTACAGTCCTAGTAGGTACAAGCTCATTTTTATCGTTGATCACTACAGTAGTGCCCCCTTTCTTTGGGACAACTTGAACTGGACTGACCCACTGAGAGTCAGAGATAGGATAGATCATGCCAGCTTTGAGTAGTTTGAGAACTTCCAAACGGACTACCTCTTTCAAATTTGGGTTCAATTTTCTTTGATGTTCACGAGTGGGTTTAAATTCTTCAACCATAGGAAGCTTATGCATACACAGAGCCGGGTTTATGCCTGTGAGGTCGGTTATTTTATAACCAATGATCTTTTTGTTCTTCCTTAGTTTGTCCAAAAGTTTGACTTCTTGGTCTTCGGTAAGGGTGGAGCTGATAATAACTGGGCATAGCTCTTCCTTATCCAGGAAAACATATTTGAGCCCTGTAGGTAAAGTCTTCAATTCAGGGGTTTTTCATGGTTCTGCTACTTCAATGGTAGTGATGGCTTTAAGCTCTTCAAAAGTAGCCTTTGGTGCTTCTTCTATCTTTTCTAGGTATTGGATGCATTGCTGGACTAGTTCATTTGTAGAGAATTCAACTTCTGGATTGATAAGAGCATTCTCAAGTTCGTCAATTGGCTCGGAGATTTCTAATTGCGACATTTGTTGAATTGCGTCTAAAAGAAAGACTTCTTCTTGGATGCTGGGACCTTTCATGCTATCAAGGACGCGGAAATGAATTGCTTCTTTCCCGAGCCTAAGAATGATGGTTCCGGCTTCGACATCGATTAGCGCTCTGGCTGTAGCTAGGAAAGGCCTACCGAAAATGATCGGATACCTTAAGTCTTCTTTAATATCCATGATGACAAAATCACATGGAACGTAGGCATCCTTCCCTATCCTTACTGGGATATCTTCGATGATTCCCAATGGTGCGGTTATGGTGGAGTCGGCTAGTTGAATAGTCATTGCTGTAGGCAGCAGGTCAGTGAAACCAAGGCGTTGGCACATTGAGTAGGGCATAATGGATATACTAGCCCCGAGGTCAGCCAATCCTTTCTTTGTGGATGCATTTCCAATGCAACATTGGATTCCGAAGGAACCTGGGTCCTTCTTCTTTTTGGGTAGTTTGTTCAAGATGATGTCAGAAGTGGTTTGAGCGAGCTTGACGGTTTCCTGTTCTTTGGTGATATACTTACGTGATAGCAAAGTTTTGAGATATCTTGCCCATGCTGGTACTTCGGATAGAGCGTCAAGGAGTGGGATGTCAATATAAAGTTTCTTCATTGCTTCCTTGAATTTCTGAAACCTGGCGTCCATTTTTGTTTCTTGCAGTCTGCCCGGATACGGAATCCTTGGTTTGAATTGCGGGACCTTGGATTCTGCAGGTACATGCTCTTTGTTTTTGTCTTCTGTGCCTTCGGGGGATTTCCCAATCTCTTGTTGCGAGATCTATTTCGTCATAAAGGTGGGCACATCATCATCATCTAGAGTGATCTTGATGGGTTCAGGAAGAATGCGTCCCGACCTTGTGGTGACGACATTCAACTATTCGTGTTTATTTTGCCCGTATTTAGAGTTTGGATCAGGCTGCCCATCAAAAGTGCTTGTTGGGGGTTTCAATTGTGCAGCAATCTGGGCAAGCTGTGCTTCAACTGCCTTCTGTTGAGCTTGTTGGTTGGCCAGCATGGTTTGCTGAGACTGAAGCATTTGTTTTATCAAAGATAGCTCATCTTCCGATTGTGCAGTGACGTTTTTCTGAGGGTTTTGTTGTTGAGACTGTTGAATATGCAATTGCGGGTGAAGCGGGGGATGAGTGTACTGATAGTAGGCTGATTGATTTCTAGGGTAGTTAGCCCTAGGGAAACTGTTCCTTGGGTTCTCTTGATTTTGGTTAAAATTGTTTGGAAGTCCAGGAGGCAGCCTACTGTCAAGTCCCCCTTGTGTCTGATGTTGCGGATTCGCAGTTCCAGAGGGATTCCCATACTGGAATCCAGGATGGTTCCTTGGTTGACTGGGATTATAATAAACTTGTCCTGGAATAGTATGGATGGAGTTGACTTGCTCTGGAATATGATCTTCAGCCTGATTAGCGATGGCCTCATAGGATTGTGGTGGTGGATGCAGATCCATCATCACATTATAGAGTATTCCGCAGGAAAGAGTCGGATGATCCGAAGCATGACAAGCTTCACAGGATCCTGTGACGGCTTTGACTTGATGAACCAGCGGGGTTTTCTTCTTATCAATTTCCCCTAGAGTTGTTTCAAGGGTTTGCTGTTTATGAGCGATTGTCTTCAAAGCTTCGGCTATTGACTTTAGTTCCATAGATTCCTCAGCTTTAAAGACTTTAAGGACGCCTTTTCCGGCTGACCGCCCCCAGTTGGACTGGTTTTCAGCTCCTAAAGTAACGATTTTCCAGGCATCTTCATAATTTTTCCTCATGAAATTTCCTCCAGATGAGGAATCTAGAAACTGTCTAATGTCATCGCTTACCCCCCGATAAAAAGTTTCAATCAATTGATTCTGTGAAATTCCATGATGAGGGCATTTGCGTAGAAGTTCCTTGAATCTTTCCCATGCCTCAACGAGGGTTTCTCCAGGTAGCTGGGAGAAATGGTTGATCTGCCCTCTGATTTCATAGGTCAGCGAGGGTGGAAAGAACTTCTCCAAGAATTTTTCCTCTAGAGGGGCCCAAGTGGTTATGATGGGTTCTCTGTCCAATGAGTTGTACCAACTCAAGGCCCTTCCAGATAAGGTGAAATGAAATAGGTGGAGCATTATTGCATCGAAAGCAATACCAGCTTGCGGGACCAGGTGGCATAATGCCTTAAACCGTTTCAAATGGTCCATGCAATCGTCTCCTGAACCTCCTGAGAAGGAAATTCCTTGCATAATCTGGATCCACTGGGTCCGAATCTCAAAGTTTGGGATGTTGATGATCGGAGGCCGGACCGGGTGGTTGTCTTCGTAATTCTTCGGGACAGCATAGTCCCTCAGTTGCTTGTTTCGTAATTCGAGCTGAGCAGCCTCGGTCTCTGCTCTTATGCGGGCTTGCTCTTCTGCTCGTATCTCCGCTTGTATTTGGGCACGGGTGTCTGCAATGAGTTGTGCCCGTTGTGCGGCGATAGCAGCATTGACTCTCTCCATCACCAAAGCGGCTTGATGCTGTTCGTCAGCCATTTGACTAGCGCGTTGGCGATTGAGACGGATTCTGCGGTGGAAACTTCTCTCTACCTCGGAGTCGAACTCCGGATCAGGGGAGAATCCTCGATTATGCGGTGATTGCATATACGGGTTCTACCTGAGTAAAGAAAAGAGAACACCTTTAGATAATAGAGACAATATGAAAGCTTCAAGAAGATGATGAGTTATGATTCAAAAAGAAAGTGTAAAAAATCCTAACCAACTAGAAAAATAAACTAAGTGAAATACTAACGTTCCGTTGTCCCCGGCAACGGCGCCATTTTTTGATGGAGCTAGGACTTACACCAAAAGATTTTCAGTCTTCCAATGGGAGTCCCGGAATTCTATCACCAAAAACCCTAGAGAGGATTGATGTCTTCCCTAGGTTTACCTAGAACTGGTGCTTAGATAACAACTCCAACCCCATAAGAGTATGGAAGCCTTATCATAGTACATATTTAGGATCGAACCCAAAAGACAACGGTCTTGTTGCAAGCAACAAGATGGAAAACGTACAACACTTCACTTAGTTATTTTACTAATTGGCACTTATATCAAAAGGTTGGATTTTGATTGGTTTTTAGACTAAAGCATGAAAAGTAAATAAAGCAAGTAAAACTAAGATTTAACAAATGATGATGAATCACTGGGGTTAAGCAGGTATTTACCACCGCTACACATGCATTGTATATGTACTAAGCAAGCAAGACTTATAAGCTAGATGCATGGATGTTCCACAAGACCGATGCCTTATAAGACAAGAGCGATGCATTGCATCCAAGGATGTTCCACAAGACCGATGCCTCGTAAGACAAGAGCGATGCATTGCATCCTCCGATGTTCCACAAGACCGATGCCTTATAAGACAAGAGCAATGCATCGCATCCTTCAAGGGTTAAGTAGCTCTCATTCGGTACATTTCTACGTGTCAATGAAGATATGTAGTCTTCCGAAGAGAGAATCTTACTCAACCTCATGAAACGTGCATCTAAAACTAACAAGCGAGCGATAATTATCAAATCGAATAGTATCTTTGTAGGCCTAGTCTCCTATTCGGATAACCTAGCTACGAGAAGTGCGGGAATGTTGCAACGCCAGCCATTCCCGATCAAATGGTCACATGCTTTACATCATTCCCCTCGCAAAGCGTGTTCCTCGACTTACCAAGGTTACTTCCATACAGATGGAAGTGCAACGGATGATAGTGAGTTTACTCCACTCTTTGAGATACACTCCTAGACACCGAAACGGATGCGTGGTGGATACACACACCAGAAACCAACACTAAATCGGTATTTGAGTCTCGAGAGCGGTCGTAGACAAACCACAACAAAAGACAATAGATGCATACAAGAATGTGGCCATCATTCAAGCATGTATGGAATGATTTAGTATTAAAACTAAAGGATAACATCTTTTTAGTACAAAGTACAAGACATGGGCAGCGGGGCTAGTCCCCGCGCCCCAGTGGATGGAACTACTCGCTCCTCATAGAGGGAGCAACAAAGGAGGAGGCAAGAAGAGATAGAAAGAACATCATCTCCACTGAGGAGAGAAGGTTGAACCCTTGGTGGAGAGAGCAACGATCTCCACCCTTCGTAGCTTGCTTGACGACGGATCTTCTCCTCTCACCTTCTTTGTTGATGAGAGAGAAGGTAGCTTTGTAATGGAACGTGAGTCTCAGACCGGCAGCCTCGGGCGGTGGATGGAGTTGTTCTGGTACTAGAGAGACAGCCTCTGGACGTCTGGACCCCCCTCAGGGATGGCCCTTGAGGTCTTATTTATAGGCCTTGAGTGAGGTCAAACGGTCTGGAGACCGTTTGGGTTCAAACGGTCTGGAGACCGTTTGGGTTCAAACGGTCTTGAGACCGTTTGGCGTCAAACGGTCTTGAGACCGTTTGGCGTCAAACGGTTTTGAGATCGTTTGGCGTCAAACGGACTTGGGACCGTTTGAACTCCATGCGGTCTTGGGACCGTTTGGCTTCATGCGGTCTCGGGACCGTTTGAACTCCATGCGGTCTTCGGACCATTTGGCTTCATGCGGTCTCGGGACCGTTTGGCTTCATGCGGTCTCGGGACCGTTTGAACTCCATGCGGTCTTGGGACCGTTTGGCTTCATGCGGTCTCGGGACCGTTTGAACTCCATGCGGTCTTGGGACCGTTTGGCTTCATGCGGTCTCGGGACCGTTTGAACTCCATGCGGTCTTGGGACCGTTTGGCTTCATGCGGTCTCGGGACCGTTTGAACTCCATGCGGTCTTGGGACCGTTTGGCTTCACTCGGCCTTGAGGTTGGTTTATTCTTTTATGATTTTTTTGTGCTTTTTTTCTGCAAGTGTAAAAGGAAAAAGTTAGTTTGATGATGTATTTACAAAAAGGGGTAAAATTAGGTTTATGTACCGTATAAACGTAAAAAGAGTATGGAAAACTAAAGAAAAAGACTAAGATAAACTACTAAAATAGGAGGTTATCACTTACCATTAACAAGATTTTAAACCATTGGAGAACCTAGTTTCACCTTGGTTTTATGGCATTTCTTTCCAAGGGCATTATAGGGATTACCCTCTTTATAAATGTGCTTATCTTTAAAAGCTATCAACCAATGATGTTATTTCTTTCTTGAAAAACGGTGGGGATAGCCTAGAAGGATATGTGGGCTCTTAGGACCGAATTTTGATATCCAAGAAGAGTCCATGAGCTGTCCTCTTGCATGGCCATCAAGCCCTAGGCTAAAGACATATGGAAAGTCCCTTAAGACACCTCATGCTTCACCTCTTTCTTTATATATCCATGTATACCCCTTCCCAACTCACAATTCGAAAAATCTTGCTCTCATTTTCTTTCCTCTAGCTTAGATAATAGTTCCTTCTGTATTTGGCCATGGAGTTTCTATCCCAAGGTAATAGAGGGAGCCTACCTTGGTGAAGAAGACGCCTAGGGCTTCCAAATTGCTCTATTAGCGTTTCTAAAGCTCCTCCTTGGTAATTTCGACCAAAACTAGTAAGTTTCCTCCCTTCCTTCTGTATTTTCATACTGTTAGTCTTACTTACACCTTCTTCTAGGTCTGAACCATTACATACATGGTAAAACTACACCTAGAACCCTAAAACATCTCATCTCCATGCTCTTTTGCTATGGTTTGCACCTCTAAAGTGGAGAAGGTGATCTTTGCTCAAGAAAGGAGATTAGCTTGGAGCAACCATACCTTATAATCTCGGGATCATTTCTGTTTGGATCTTCTTACATTCCTAGAGGCAAGTTTTGTTAACCACCTTCTCATATATTGCTTAGTACATACTTAAAACCCATGCTTCTATGTTGATAATCGACGATTTCCATCTCTTTTTACCATGTTCTTCTAAGGTTTTGGTTTCTTGCTATTTTATCTTCTCTAGAAGATCTAGTTTGGTTACCTATGCAACTTAAAACCTGATCTTGGGTCAAATGGTGTTTTCTCCCTCTCCCTCTCTCTTCAAATATCTCAATCAGTTTGATGATGTGGTAATTTCCTATTTGTTACTATTGAAAAATTCATATCTTCTAAACCGCTTATCCAAATTTGACAAATAAATATGTTTTGGAATTGGAAAATTAATATATATGTAATAAAAATATTTTCAAGGTCTTATTTCATGGTTTAACGAAGGGTGATTTTTTTTAAAAAAAATTAATGCATAAAATCCATAAAAATTACATCTTAATCATCATAACTCCAAAATTACCATAAAAATATGTTTTCTTGACTAGGAGAACTTAATAAGTTTATTGATGATTTTTTAAGAGTCTAAATCCGTGTTTTTCTAAAAAGGTCTAAAATTAGGGTTTCTATACATTAATGTACACTATGTACTCTAATACATGTTAATACATTGAAAATAGGCAAAGTGGAACTTGGACTCAATTAAAGAGGTGAAAGTTAGTAATTGATATCAGTAAGATAGGTATGTGCAATCCCTCTTTATGTATGTGCATTTACACCTTAAGTTGGGAATAATTGTGCCTTAACCTATTTTTCTATAATGAGGCTTTATTAAACCCTATTTCATATACTCTTGAATCTTTTGCTATACTTGCCTCATAAATCAGTTTTGGAATATTATTCTTGGGTCTTGGTACCCCAATGCCATGCTTATTGATTCATATAATTATTCTTTCCATGAATACTTTTTCTAGCATGTGGATTTATGTTGTATTTAAAAAAAAGTAGCGGTAGTTATGTACAACCACCCACAAAGGGCATGTAAATAATTGCCCTGGGGAATGTCTTATTCTCCCCATAATATTGTAGGTGACTGAGAATGTCTTATTCTCCCCTCACCTAAGGTTAAAGGTATGGTAGGTGCCTCAACCCTACTTAGTTAGGTAGACATAATTATCTTACATGCAAATCCTTTTTATTATATTTGTTAATGGCAAGCTTCTTTATTATACAGCCTCATACTCTTGTTATCTTCATCATATGATGAACCCTAGCCTGTTTTTATTTGCTTTACTTATCTTGATATCCTAGACTAGTTTTGTGACACATACTTTTCTTCCCTTTCCCTTTTTTTTGGGTGCCTTCCCAACCACCCAGGTGTTGAGCGATGTGATGGATAAGACGAGGAAGATCTTAGCTTTTAGCTTGGACTCAGTTGATGGAGATGTTGTTTGGAGACAAGATTGTAGTAGTCTAGACTTCCCTCTATCTAGATCCTTTTGTTGTGTGTCTTAATGTAAACCCTAATGGGAGAATTTGATATATTTTTGTAAACCTTTTATGAAATTGAATATAGTCAGTTATTTTTTTTATTCTGCTGCTTTCTAATGGTCTTTTGTATACCAATGTTTAATAAATTTGGAAAATTTATGCCCATTCCATCATACCTCTGAGAGTGTTTGGAATGGATGTCAATTATTCAAATTTTTAGTAAAGGGGTGATTTCACTCCGTTACAACATGGTATCAGAGCCCATGGTAATCAAAATCTGGCTATTTTAGTCTTGTCTCCCTAATTAGAATCCCTGCCTTACATAGTTCCTTTAGGTGACATGGTTTCCCTACAATTGATCTATAAATGATGAAAGGTTGATTTAGGACCCTATAGTTCCACATTAGTATCATGATGAATAAAACCCTAAAATACTCATAACAAAAATTTGCATAACTTAATGTTGTTTAGGTTTGCCTTTAGGGAACTATTAGGGAATGAAGTTGAAGCAAAGGTGTCTAGAAAGGATCAGGTTCTGGGGGCTGGCAATATTTTCCTCCGCGCCACTTACTTGGTTTATGAGGACTCCCAGATCCATATGAACCGGCCTGGCCTGAGCTGATATGAATTGTTCAAAATAGCATGCTTTTAGGCAATAGTAGACTTAGAAATCTATACGATTTACCTTTAGGGAACCTAATATGTTTAACTAGTCTACCAGGTGTAATGACTTGTTGAGGATGGATACCCAATATAGTTCCCTTATGACCCATAGAACCACATGTTTACATAGTTATCCCTAGAAGCTAGACTTTGAAGTTTGGTGTTTAGTAGTAAGCAATCAGAGTGTGTAGTGAAGCGTGATGGATCTTGTATATGATTTAGTTAGACTCACCCTTTTACCTCTAGATTAGTTTTCCTTGGTAGGTAAAACCTTTTAAGTGGTGGAGAATAGTTGGTTTGATGATGCTTTGGCATTTAGATTTTGAGGAAATCCTTTCCAAGGGGATGGAGTCATGTAACATACTAAAATCTAGCTACTCTTACTTTAGAAACCCTGACTCCCTAATTAGGAAGTTTGTGTGCTTGAATCCTTAGTTTTGACCAAACAAATTATAGTTATAACCACATGTTTCTTGGTATCCAAAAGAACATATAATGATCATCTAATGAATAGTTCATATGTTTGAACCCTAATGAATATCTAATGCACATAATAAGAGTAAATCACATTTTAATACTAATAGTGGATAAGCATGATGTTTCCCATGTCATAAACCAATAAACCCTAATGATATGATGGGCAAGATAATTGTAACCTAATCTTGGACTTAATACATGCTAAGTAAAATATATTGATCATATTAACCTGAACCCTAAGTTGTAATCATCTAACCTTAACACATACATCCTTAATGCCTTTCATGATACATTAATGACATTATGTGCCATAATTAGTTAACATACTTTGATACACATAAATGATATATATAATCATCTAATCACATATTAAAAAAGTCATCAATATGAAATGCATGGTATGCTACCTTGTTATCTAATACACACACGATTAGTCACTTAATGTGAATCAATTCGTAATATGCCTCACCTTGATCATTAAAATACATGGAATGGATTCAATATGAAAATGAAGTGATTCAATTCACATAAATGTGCAAATCAATAATATAAATAAATATGAGAAAATGATTAATGATGACATTAATGTGAGCAATAAAGATAATGTGGCAATCAAATGAGATAACGTTTAATATAAATATATGTAATTGATGTGACATAATTTGGATTCAATGAAGATTTAATGACAAATTGAATAATTCATGCAAAATAATTCATTATAACTTAATGTGGTGATAGTATAAGGATAATGAAGTCAAAGTTCAAAATATTAAGGATAATGATCAAGTATATTGAGGGAACCGAGTAACCCATAATTTTTCTATAAGATAAATGATATATATATATATATATACACGATGTTTCATGGATGATTATGAAATATAACTTACTTGGTAATAAAGTGATTATGATATGACATAATTAAAATAATCGTGATAATGTGATATCATAATGAATATAATGTTAATGAGCCAAAAATGTAAAAATGTTAAATCTCCAAAAAAGAATATCTAAATAATGGAACCTAGGTGATCCTTGATAACCTAACCTATGTAGATATGCTTGTGGAGTATATGTTGATGAGTTGTTTGGCGGAATTTATGGTTGGAGAAATAACCTCATGTTTTGTGATGAGATGTTGCACACTCACCCTTCCCTTCTAGCTTGTGATTTCGGGGACGAAATCCTCTTTAAGGGTTGGAGTGTTGTAACATACCAAATTCTGGATTTTTTTTCTTTTGACCCTCTTTCCCATCTTTTCCTTTCATTTCTATCCTTATTGGCCTTTCTATTTAATTAGTGGAATTTATAGTGGTTTAGTGAACATTTACTCACTAATTATACAAATGGAAGGGTTTATGCACAAATACCTCAGTGAAAGCTTAATTGCAATAATTAAGTGCTCTAAACCTTAATATAACTTTTTTATATGATTTTAAAACATAAAATAAGGCTAAGTTTCAAATTTGGTTCGATTTGGATGTTGTTTGTGCAAGTTATGCAATTTTAGGTACATTCAGGACTTTTATGCAATTTACCCAATTGGGAGGTTTTCTTTGCAAATTATCAACTGAATTTTAATCCTTAGATATTCCCTTACCATTAACGAGATTTTAAACCATTGGAGAACCTAGTTTCACCTTGGTTTGATGGTATTTCTTTCCAAGGGCATTATAGGGATTACGCTCTTTATAAAGGTGCTTATCTTTAAAAGCTATCAACCAATGAGGTTATTTCTTTCTTGAAAAACGGTGGGGATAGCCTAGAAGGATCTATGGGCTCTTAGGACCGAATTTTGATATCCAAGAAGAGTCCATGAGCTGTCCTCTTGCATGGCCATCAAGCCCTAGGCTAAAGACACATGGAAAGTCCCTTAAGACACCTCATGCTTCACCTCTTTCTTTATATAGCCATGTATACCCCTTCCCAACTCACAATTCAAAAAATCTTGCTCTCCTTTTATTTCCTCTAGCTTAGATAATAGTTCCTTATATATATGGCCACGAAGTTTCTGTCCCAAGGTAATAGAGGGAGCCTACCTTGGTGAAGAAGGCTCCTAGGGCTTCCAAATTGCTCTATTAGGGTTTCTAAAGCTCCTCCTTGGTAATTTTGACCAAAAATAGTAAGTTTCCTCCCTTCCTTCCCTATTTTCATACTGTTAGTCTTCCTTACACATTATTATAGGTCGGATCCATGAGCATACATGGTAAAACTACACCTAAAACCCTAAAACATCTAATCTCCATGCTCTTTTGCTATGGTTTGCACCTCTAAAGTGGAGAAGGTGATCTTTGCTCAAGAAAGGAGCTTAGCTTGGAGAAACCATACCTTATAATCTCGGGATCATTTCTGTTTGGACCTTCTTACATTCCTAGAGGAAAGATTTTTTAACCACCTTCTCAAATAATTCTTAGTACATACTTAAAACCCATGCTTCTATGTTGGTAATTGATGGTTTCCATCTCTTTTTACCATGTTCTTCTAAGGTTTTGGTTTCTTGCTATTTTATCTTCTCTAGAAGATCTAGTTTGGTTACCTATTCAACTTCAAACCTGATTTTAGGTCAAATGGTGGTTTCTCCCTCTCCCTCTCTCTTGAAATATCTCGGTCGGTTTGATGATGTGGTAATTTCCTATTGGTTAGTATTGAAAAATTCATATCTTCTAAACCGCTTATCCAAATTTGACAAATAAATATGTTTTGGAATTGGAAAATTAATATATAACTAATAAAAATATTTTAAAGGTATTATTTCATGGTTTGACGAAGGGTGATTTTTTAAAAAATTAATGCATAAAATCCATAAAAATTACATGTTAATCATCATAACTCCAAAATTACCATAAAAATATGTTTTCTTGATCAGGAGAACTTAATAAGTTCATTGATGATGTTTTAAGAGTCTAAATCCGAGTTTTTATAAGAAGGTCTAAAATTATGGGTTTTATACATTAATGTGCACTATGTACTCTAATACATGTTAATACATTGAAAATAGGCAAAGTGGAACTTGGACTCAATTAAAGTGGTGAAAGTTAGTAATGGATATCAGTAAGAGAGGTATGTGAAATCCCTCTTTGTGTATGTGCATTTACACCTTAAGTTGGAAATAATTGTGCCTTAACCTATTTTTCTATAATGAGGCTTTATTAAACCCTATTTCATATACTCTTGAATCTTTTGCTATACTTGCCTCATAAATCAGTTTTGGAATATTATTCTTGGGTCTTGGTATCGCAATGCCATGCTTATTGATTCATATAATTATTCTTGCCATGACTACTTTTTCTAGCATGTGGATTTATGTTCTATTTAAAATAAAGTAACGGTACTTATGTACAACCACCCACAGAGGGCATGTAAATAATCACCCTGGGGAATGTCTTATTCTCGCCATAATATTGTAGGTGACTGGGAATATCTTATTCTCCCATCAGCTAAGGTTAGAGGTCTGGTAGGTGCCTCAACCCTACTTAGTTAGGTAGACATAATTATCTTACATGCAAATCCTTTTTATTATATTTGTTAATGGCAAGCTTCTTTATTATATAGCCTCATACTCTTGTTATCTTCATCATTTGATGAACCCTAGCCTATTTTTATTTGCTTTACTTATCTTGATATCCTAGACTAGTTTTGTGACACATACTTTTCTTCCCTTTCCCTTTTTGTTGGGTGCCTTCCCAACCACCCAGGTGTTGAGCAAGGTGATGGATAAGACAAGGATGATCTTAGCTTTTGGCTTAGACTCGGTTGATGGAGATGTTGTTTGGAGACAAGATTGTAGTAGTATAGACTTCCCTCTATCTAGATCCTTTTGTTGTGTGTCTTAATGTAAACCCTAATGGGAGACTTTGATGTATTTTTGTAAACCTTTTATGAAATTGAATATAGTCAGTTATGTTTTTTTATTCTGCTGCTTTCTAATGGTCTTTTGTATACCAATGTTTAATAAATTTGGAAAATTTATTCCCATTCCATCATACCTCTAAGAGTGTTTGGAATGGACGTCAATTCTCAAATTTTTAGTAAAGGGGTGATTTCACTCCTTTACACAAACATTTTTTAGACTGCATAGATAGAATGGAGGAAATGATTACTAGATGGCCTACTCAGAAGACGTCTATGACAAGGAGATCCACCCTTATAAAATCCATAGTAGAGGGGATTCTTATCTTTTTGGTTCAATAAGATGAGATACCTAATTTAGTACTAGATAGAATGGAAATTAAGATGGAAAACTTTTATGGGTAGGCACATATCATCCAATGAAATATACACGCGTGGCACTCCCAAAAGAGGAAAGTGGTCTGGATCTAAAAGCACCAAGAGATATTGCAAAGTGGGGGACCTTGATAAGAATCATCACCTTTTAGGAGGGTACTTCCACATGGGGGAAATGGATGAGAGATCGATATCCTAGAGGGCTTAACTTCTGTCCAAATATAAGGAAAGGATACTCACACACAATCAATGTAATGACGGAGATGTAGTAGGAAGTTAAACATTTGTTCGAACCCCAGATAGATGGAGGATGGAGGCTCAAAGATGTAAAATCTAATCTATGGTAAATCACTAGAGCAAGGTTGGAGAAAGACAAGCACATGGAGCAGGTATGGGCTGGAAATATTGTTCCTAAATAGGGCACGTGCTTGTATAAAATTCTACACAAAGCCTTGGCTACCTTTGACAAAATACATGGATGGAATAATAATGCTACAACTGCATGCTTTCTATGTAATGAGGAGGATGAATCCCACTCTCACCCGGTAGGTTGCTACAAATTTACTAAAGAAGTTTGGGAATTTATTTGTGAAGATTTTAGACTGAATCTACAGCTGGAAATGGAATCACGAAGAATGATTACCAGGTGTGGGAAAAGTGACAAAAGAAAATTGTTGTTATTTGACCTTTGCTATCATATTTGGGAAGAAAGGAATGCCCAAAGGAACGGTTGTTCAACCACGAATGCAAGAGTTATAACTGTGAAAATATGTAAATGTGTTAAATGTAAGTTGCACATTAGATAGAAGAGTGAGTTGTAGTCTGTTTTGATATATGGCGTTGGCCCTAATGTAACTCTAGACCTCCTATATTTTTAGGAGGAAGTCGAAATATATTTACCTAATTCCGATACATACATACATACATACATACATACATACAGACATACATACAAGAAAACCCATCTTTCCTATAGGTCACACTCTGGTGACTTGTCAGGCGATCACCCCTGGAGCGAAGACCACGGTAGGGGAGACCCCCTCTTCTGTCATCCACCCCACCACCCCATCCCCACCAAACCCTACACCCAAACCCCAGCATGACCCAGACGAACCCAATTGTTGCTGGTGTGTTGGCTGGATGAACCACAGGAGGCGAAATACCTAGCCAAGAGTCTAGAGCTACAGAGAAGACAATCGAAAGAGATGAAATCTGCCTGAGGAAGGACTAGACGTAGGTAATTAGTGAGAAGAAAAGCAATGTGGAGACGAATCTGGCCTTCCCGACACCCAGAATAGAGGATGGAAGAGTTCTGCTCAATCTTGAAACTGAAGAATTTGATCAAATGAAAAATATCTGTGAGTACACAATGTTGGTGTATGTGATGGGGAAGCGGTCATATATCCCTCACTTTCAAGCTTGGATCAGAAGATCGTGGCAGCCCAAGGGAGAATTTGAACTGATATCCAGAGCGGGAGGTATCTTCTTGTTCAGATTTTCTAACAAAGATGATAAGACTATTGTTCTAGAAGTTGGTCCTCGCTGGTTTGATCGCCAGTTGATGGTGGCTAAGCCTTACAAGCATGGGGACAAGTTGCACAAGGATCTGCTCACCACTGTGCCAACATGGATCGGGATACCTTCGATCAATCGAACGTGGATGAGGAGGGTGGTTGGAATGATTGCGACTGGGGTCGCGCATGTGTTACACATCGACGAGAAGACACTGAATGAAGTCAGACGAGCGGCGTGAGTCCTGGTCAGTGTTGAGGCTGAGCATCAGCTGTCGGATACGGTGTGGCTAGCAGTGAAGAGTAGAGAGGTGATTCCAGTAAAGATCGTCTATGAGCACCTTCCCCCCAAGTGCAACAGATGTCAAGCCTTTGGTCACGGAGATGACAAGTGTGACAAGAAGAAGATGGAGATGGCACCTAAAGCACCATCCATGGTTTGGCAGAAGGTTCCAGACAGAAACAACAAGGGAACCTATAAAGAGGTTGCCCAAAATGAAGCGAACAATGTGAATGAGGTTCTAAGACCGGATGCTAAACAACAAGCGCATGGAGGTCAAGACCAGGCTACGCCAGCAAATAAATATGATCAGGTTCAGAGGAACATAGTGAAGAAGGATGATCATGAATGAGAAGAGTGTGAGTTTGGGTCATCTTCAAAGAAGAAAAACACAAAGAAGGTGGGCATCCCTAATCTAGGGGAGTGAGATCCATACTAGACAACAAAAATAGATTCAGGGCATTAAGTGACTCAGATAAGGATGAAGAACAACACGCCAACCAGGAGGAGAAGGAGGAACTGAGGAAGAATAACAAGAAGGAGCCCTACATGCATACCTGAGCACAAAACAAAACCTATTAATATGCCCATATTGCTATGGAATATTAAAAGGGGGTGTGATAGATACAAACAGAAGGAGATACATGACTGGATTTCTTCTAGTGGGACATCATTAGTGGTGCTAGTTGAAACAAAGGTCTAGATGCAGAATAAGCAAAGTATTAGATACATGTTTCCACAAGGATGGGAACACGTGTATAATCTATAGCATTTAGAGTTAGCAAGGGTGTGTCTATCTTGGAAACCTAATGCTTAGCGGGTGACTGTGAAGATGATGACATATCAACATATTTCAACGGAATGCAAAAATACAACAGGTCTGGTTATGCACTTGACTGTAGTTTATGCTCATAATGATGCTAAAAGGTGATAGGTGCTCTGGTAGGATTTAGTTGCACTTTCCAGACAGACATTAATTCCATGGATGGTGATTGGTGACTTCAATAACGTTAGATTACAGGGAGAAAAAAGAGGAGGGAGACTAGCGTTGAATACAATGACAAACACTTTTAACATAGCCATTGATAAAGTTGAACTGACAGAGCTTCGTATGATGGGTGGGGATCTTTTCACATGGAACAATGAAAGAAATCCAGAAGATAGGATATCTAGCAAACTTGATAGAGCACTAGTAAATGAAAAGTGTTTAAAACTATTTCACAATGTACAGGTGAAGGCCGATGGTTCTGAATTGAGCAATCATGCTCCCTTATTGATACAGTTTGCTGAGAAAATACAAAAGAGGAAGACATTTAGATTTCTCAACTACTGGGAAGATTGGAAAGGATTTGATGAGGTCATAAAAGAGGGTTGGAATTTGCAGGTGCATGAAAACCCAATGTTTACCTTTGCAAAAAAGTTGGTGATCACCAAAATGATGCTAAATAAGTGGGTCAAGGCAGAAGTGAACATCCCAAATCTGATTTCTGAGGAAAAATAGGAGTGTGGGGAGGTGAGAAAGCTACTTCTTTCAGATTCGATCAATGAGGGACTCATTAAGAAAGACGAGGAGTTACGTAAGATGTTGGATGATCCCAAGAAGGCAGAAGAGAAATTCTACTGGCAAAGAAGTAAGGAGAAATGGATGGAAGATAGTGACAGAAACACAAAGCTATACCATCTAGCAGTTAAAAAAAGAGAAGCAAGCAACATCATATCTGAACTTATAGATGCAAAAGGTAGGGTGGTCAATAAATAGGAGAATCTGGAAGATTAAGCTATCAATTTTTATAACACACTCTGCAACAAAGACTATGAAGCGGAAATGTAAGAGGAGGAGATGGAATGAAGACAAACAAAAACACACACAATAATATTCTGACAAGGGAAGTAAATGAGCAGGAGATCAAGGATGCTCTCTGGAGTATTGAATGCAACAAGTCATCATTTTCATATGGGTTCAATGCTTTCTTCTATAGGAAAGCATGGGATATTATCAAAGAAGATTTGGTGGAGTATGATAGGTGATTTCTAAAAGGAGGTAACATAGTAAGAAAGGTTAATCATGCTTTCTTGGTCCTTATCCCAAAAAAGAAGGTTACTACATCCTTAGCTGGTTTGAGACCCATAGCCCTGGTGCTCAGTTCAATATGAAATTATTGCAAAAATTCTGGCATCTAGGCTGAAGCTAGTCCTTCTACTACTTATTTCTGAAAATCAAGGAGCTTTCATTACAGGAAGGAGTATCAGTGATTGTGCACTACTGGCTGGTGAGTTCTTATTTGATTACAATGTAATGAGAGGGAGCAAGAAAACATGTCTAAAATTTGATGTCTCTAAGGCTTATGAAAGTGTTAGATGGGACAAACTATGGTGGATCATACAACAGATGGGGTTCTCTGAGAAGTGGATTAGCTGGATGAAATAATGTGCTGGAATAATGAGCTTTTATATTCTAGTAAATGGTACATCAATAGGTATGTTCAGGGGCAACAATGGGTTATGGTAAGGGGATCCTCGATCTCCACTTTTGTTCACAATCATCATGGAATATTTCACACAAAAGATGAAGCAGGCTAAAGATGAGAAGATCATTAAGGCATACACTGTGCATGGAATAAAGGTAATGGGTCACTTAATTTTTTCTAATGATGTCTTGGTCTTTATAGAAGCTAAACCCAAAATGCTTGGAGATCTGAATACCATTCTTAGGAAGTTCAGAAAACAAATGGAGCTGTGCATAAATGTCAAAAAGACCCACCTCTTTCTATCAAAAAATTGCCACCAGTATGTGGAATGATTGCAGGAGGCCATGGGAGTGGAGATGGGTATATTTCCTACTAAATATCTGGGATTCCCTCTTGTTGGAGGAAATTTATAGGTGAAAGATTTTACTGAATGCATTGACAGAGTTGATGAAATGATCAGTAGATGGCCCACACAAAAGACGTCCATGGCAGGAATAATCACACTCACAAAGGCTTCTATTGAATGACTTTTGATCTTCTGGGTTCAACAAGGTGAAATACTGGGGACAGTGCTTGGCAGAATAGAAATGAAGATTTCAAACTTTGTGTGGGAAAGTGATTTTCATCCAATGAAATATACAAGGCTGTCTCTACCTAAGGAAGAAAGAGGTCTGAATTTAAAATATCCTAGAGACATAGCTAGATGGGGAACTCTGAGGAGAATTATTTCCCACTAGGAGAGGAGCACAATGTGGGGAAAGTGGATGTGGGAAATATATTTTTGTGGGTTGGATTTCTAGCCAAGAATGAGGGAAGGATACTCACACACCATCAATGTTATGAGGGACCTATGGTAGCAAGTGAAGCATTTGTTTGAACCCCATGCTACCGGTGAATGGCAAAGAATAAACCCGAGTATGGACTTGTGGGAGGTCACAAGAATGAGAGCTGTAAAAGGCCCGATGACAAAAAAATATGGAGGGGAAAATAGGTTCCAAAATGAACATTATGTCTTTAAAATTTTATAGGGGGTGCTAGCCACTCTGGACAGGGTACACAAATGGAATGAAAACGTCCCCAATGTGTTCTTGTTGTGTAATGAAGAGGAGGAATCTCATAAACATATCTTTTCTACAAATTCATAAAAGAAGATTGGGACAAGATATGTAAAGATGGCCGACTACAAATTGATCTTGAGGAGGACATAAAAAAGATGATCATATGTTGTGATAAAGGGGACAAAAAAGACCTATGTTTGCTGCCCTTTGCTATCATAATGGAGTGAAAGGAACGACAGAAGACATGGAGGTACAACCATGAGTATAGGTAGCATTGCTGCAAAAATATGTAAATGTGTAGAACGTAAACTACACGTTAGATAGTTGTGAGTTGTTTTATTGTATGATGTTGCATGGGGATATATGTAACTGTTTGACCTCCTATAATTTTAGAAGAAGTCATAATATATTTACCTAATTCCGATACATACATACATATGTGCATATACAAAATTGGGGGAAATGGATGAGGGAGAGATATCCAAGAGGACTGGACTCCAAAGTACAACAAGAGGTAATAAAACCCATTAGTATGTCCATACTTGGGGAAGATATATATAAGAGGTACCTCAACTTGGGGAAAATGGATGAGGGAGAGATATCCAAGAGGACTCGACTTCAAGATGAAGATAAGGCAATGATACCCACACACTATTAATGTCATGATAGAAATATGGCAACACGTTAGACACTTGTTCAAGGCCCATGATATGGGAAGATGGAGAATTAGAGATCCAAAGACATGCTTATGGGAGGTGACACACTCAAGGGACGCATAGGACATGCATGGGGAGTAGATTTGGACTGGTGTGTACGTGCTGAAATAGAGTATGTGCATATACAAAATTCTACATAGTGTTCTAGCTACTTTTGATAGGATAAAGGGGTGGAACTATGATGTATCCATAGTGTACTTGCTATGTAAGGATGCCAAAGAATCCCAAAATCATCTTGTGGGTGAATGAAAATTCACAAGAGAGATTTAGGATATGTTGTGCAAGGACTTCAAAGTACAACTCCGGCTAGAGGGCCATCCAAGAAGGATCTGGCAAAGTGTGGGAATGATGATAGGAAGAAGCTTCTGTTTGCTACTCTATGCTATCATACATGGGAAGAATGAAATGCCAAGAAGAACCAAGGTGATTCTACAAATACTATGAGTATTTCTGTAAAATTGTGTAAATGTGTTAAACATAAGTTGCACATTAACTAGACGAGAGAGTTGTAGCTATATTTTTATGTTGTATGGCATTGGGCTTACATGTAACTCTTGACTTCCTATTAATTTAGGAGGATGTCAAAATATATTTACCTAATTATGATACATACATACATACATACATACATACATACATACATACATACATACATACATATAACATACACACCGTGCGTCACGCCCAGCCCGTTGGTTCTGGCGATTCCCGACGGAACGCCGCCAAACTGCGGCATGGCGCCCACATCGCCTATCAACCCGACTGGCGATGTCCACTCCACCGCATCCACCGACGCCCAGCCCACACCCCCGAACTCCACCCCTAACCACCAGAAGGAAGATGGAAATGGAACTGCCGCTTGACAGTAGGAGGAAGCAAGGAACCCTAGGCGGGTGAAAGACGGTGCGGAAGGCAGCAAGGATGCTGCGGACGGCCGAAAGGGTGATGCGGACGGCCGCAAGGCCTGGTCCCAGATCCTGACCAAACTAGTAACGGTGGACAACGAATCCCTGGATTTCCCGAAACCGTCCGTCAAGGAGGGAGAGATCCACGTTGATCTCGAGCCGAAAGAATTTGAACGTATGCGAGATGTTTGGGAATTCACTGTGTTAATCTATGTTCTCGGGAGGAGGCCTTACTACCCTCATCTTAAGGCGTGGATTCAACGCAAGTGGAGACCAAAGGGGTCCTTTGACCTTCTGTCCAGAGAAAACGACATCTTCCTCGTGAGATTTGCCAACGGTGCCGACAAGAAGGAAGCCCTGAACGCCGGTCCGAGATGGTTCGACCGTCAGTTGGTGATCGTGAAGGACTATCGATTTGGTGATGAACTCAAGAGGGACATCTTCTCTACCGTTCCGACATGGATCACGGTGCACTCCATTGGACGCTCCTGGACCAGGCGAGCGGTGGGGACGATTGCTAGTGGAGTCGGACGTGTCCTGCACATCAATGACCAATCGCTCGAGACGGATGAAGCCCGGGTTATTGTAGAATTGGAGGTGGAGAAGACTACACCGCGGAAGGTTATGTTGAACGTGAAGGGAAAGGAGCCCATCCCGATGAGGGTCGAGTATGACCATGTGCCGGAGAGATGCTCAATCTGTAAGGCGTTCGGGCATGCTGATGACAACTGTGATAGGAAACCAGCGGACAGCAACAAGGAGGGCGGACAAGTCTGGAAGGAAAAGCCAACCGCAGCCAAGCCAACTGCAACTACCCAGGACGCTGAGATCGAGAAGAACAAGGTAGTTGAGGACAAGGCAGAACAACAGAAGGGGAAAGAAACCAGCAGCAGCGGTGCACTCGAAGAAGAGGTGCAATGTACACCCAAAGATAAAGGGGCGAGCAGCAGCAAAGGAGTCGAGAAGACAAGTAATGAGGAGGGTGAGTTTGTGTTAAGCTCACGTAGGAAAGGGGTCAAAGCAGGTATTCCAGGAATTCCCAATAATCAAGGTGTTAGTGCTATTCTGGATACAACAAATAGCTTTGGGGCACTTTCCGAATCAGATGCTGAGGAGGAAAATGTAACAAAGAAACATGAACAGAAAAGGAAGGACAAGAACGCTGGAAAGGAGCCTCCTAGGCGCACCAGGTCCAACAAAAATCTTTGATATGTCCATGCTCTTATGGAATATTAAAGGTGGGTGTGATAGGTTCAAGAAGAAGGAAATTAGAGAGTGGATTGGTGCTAGTGGTCACTCTTTGGTTGCATTGGTGGAGACGAAAATAAAGGTACAAAATAAAAATAGTATCAAATATCTGTTTCCGCATGGTTGGGAGCAAATATCCAATGTTGACTGTGGCGGGGTTGCTAGAGTTTGTGTGGCATGGAAACCTAACGCTTGGAAGCTTTCAGTTGTACAAATGTCAGATCAGCAAATTACTGTGGACTGTGTCAATAATGGAGGATTGCATATGTGGTTAACAACCGTTTATGGGCACAATGATAGAAAAGCGAGATAGGATCTATGGGACACTATGATTTCTATCTCTAAACAAGCTGCGCTTCCCTGGATGGTCATTAGTGATTTTAATACAGTGCGGTTGCAGGCTGAGAAAAAAGGGAAAAGACTTGCTATTAATGCTGAAGTGGACACTTTTAACTGAGCCATTGATAAATCATGTCTTTTTGAGCTACCAATGGTTGGTGGAGATATTTTTACCTGGAATAATGAGAGGGGCCCGGGTGACAGAATAGCAAGCAAGCTGGATAGAGCTCTTGTGAATGATGAATGGCTGAAAATTTTTCCTAATGTGCAGGTGAAGGCCGAAGGTTCAGATATTAGTGATCATGCTCCTATTGCTGTCCATATTACCGAGAAAAAACATAAAAGAAGACCTTTCAGATTTCTAAACTACTGGGCGGACTGGAAAGGTTTTGATGAGGTCATAAAGCAAAGTTGGAGTATCCAGGTGACAGGCAACCCCATGTATGTTTTCGCAAAGAAGTTGTCAAATACCAAGGTGGCTATTAAAAAATGGGCGGAAGAAAAGGTGAACATTCCAAAGATGTTGAAGGAGACCAAGTAGGAGTGCAAAGTCATCCGGGAAAGACTGTTAATTGACCCACTAAACACTATTTTGATAGAGAAAGAAAGGGAATTAAAAATGATGCTTGAAGATCTAAAGAAGGCAGAGGAAAAAATTTTCTAGCAGAGAAGCAAGGAGAAGTGGATGGAAGATGGAGATAGAAACACAAAGCTATATCATTCTGCGGTTAGAAGGAGAGAGGCAGGTAATATTATTTCAGAACTTATTAATGATGATGGGATGGTTGTCAACAAACAGGAAGATCTTGAAGAACAGGCGATTGAGTTCTACAATTCTCTGTACAACAAGACGTTTTCTGACAATATTGATGAACAAGAGGAAATTGATTGGAAATTCAAACTCACTAGCACTCACAATAATATTCTTACCAGAAAAACTAATGAGCAGGAGGTCAAGGATGCTGTTTGGAGCATTGGAAGCAATAAGTCGCCGGGGTCTGATGGCTTTAATGCTTTCTTTTACAAGAAGAATTGGGATGTTATTAAAGGTGACTTGCTTGCTTATGTGGACTGGCTTCTCCAAGGAGGAAATATGGTGAGACAGGTTAATCATTCTTTTCTTGCTCTTATTCCGAAGAAGAAAGTTACGTCTTCTCTTGCTGATTTCCGGCCCATTGCCTGTTGCTCGGTACAATATAAAATAATTGCAAAAATCCTTGCTGCCCGGCTGAAAATGGTTCTCCCTTTTCTGATTTCTGCAAATCAAGGAGCCTTTGTTACAGGTAGAAACATTAGTGACTGTGCCCTTCTTTCTGGTGAATTTCTCCTAGATTACAATGTTATGAGAGGTAGTAGGAAGGCTTGCTTAAAGCTTGACGTCTCCAAAGCTTATGACAGTGTACGGTGGGATAAACTTTGGTGGATTCTGCAACAGATGGGTTTCAACGAGCAATGGATTGGATAGATGAAATAATGTGTCGGGACTACCAGCTATTTAGTTCTTGTGAATGGCACGTCGGCTGGCCTTTTTAGGGGCAGCAATGGGCTGCGCCAGGGTGACCCCCTATCCCCCCTTCTTTTTGTGATTGTCATGGAATATTTTACAAGGAGGATGCAGCGAGCTGAAGAAACGAAGGAAATAAAGCCTTACACGGTACATGGCACAAAGGTAATGACACATTTAATTTTTGCTGATGATGTCCTGGTGTTCATTGAAGCTAAGCAACATTACCTGGAAAATCTAAAAGGCTTACTGAGGGACTTCGGGAAGGAAACATGGCTGTGCATAAACGCAAATAAAACACACATATTTTTGTCAAAGAATTGCCATCAGGTGGAAGCCAGACTTACGCCGGCAATGGGGATTGAAAAAGGACTATTCCCAACCAAATACTTGGGGTTTCCGCTTGCAGGTGGCAACCTTCAAGTCAAGGACTTTACAGACTGCATTGATAAAGTGGAGGAGATGATAAATCGATGGACTACACAAAGGACTTCTATGGCTGGACGTAGTACCTTGATCAAAGCTTCTATTGAAGGTCTCCTAATTTTTTGGGCACAACAAGGGGAAATTCCTGTCTCTGTTCTGGATAGAATTGAAATGAAGATTGCTAATTTTCTGTGGGGAAGTGAGCAACACCCTATGAAATATTCCAAGCTAGCTTTTCCTAAAGATGAAGGAGGATTGAATTTGAAGACTCCTAGAGATATAGCTAGATGGGGTTCCATGAGAAGGTTGATTGCATATCAAGAAGGCACATCTACATGGGGCAAATGGATGAGAGATAGATATCCTAGAGGTTTGGACTTTATTCCGAACACAAGAGAAGGGTATTCAAGATCCATCAATGTCATGAGGGAAATATGGTCGCAAATGAAGCACATGTTTATTGTTAATAATTCTGGTGGATGGAAGCTCATAGATAAGAAGATAAGCTTATGGGAAATGTCCCGTAGCAAGAGAGTGAAGGATTTTGTGGGAGAACAAATATGGTTGGATAGGTATGTGCCTAAATGGAGCATGTGTGTTTATAAATTTCTACACCATATTCTCTCTACTCTTGATAGAATTAAGAGCTGGAATTATGATATATCTACTGTATGCCTGCTATGTGAGGATAAGGAAGAAAGCCACAATCACCTTGTTGGAGAATGTAATTTCACAAGGGATGTTTGGGACCATTTGTGCAAGGAGTTTGGACTTCATCTTCAACTCATTGCTGATCCGAGAAGAATGCTTGCTAGGTGCGGAAGAGATGTGAAGAAAAATCTTTTGTTTGCTGCACTATGCTACCATATATGGGAGGAGAGAAATGCTAGAAGACATCAAGGGAAGTCTATGAATGCCTCTAATATTGCTGTAAAAATATGTAAATGCATTAGACGTAGACTACGTATTGATTAAATGCGTGAGTTGTAATGTTGTTTGGGTGTATGGCGTTGGGCCTACATATAATCTTGACCCCTCTAATATTTTTTAGGGGGGGATGTCGGAATATATTTACCTGATTCCGATACATACATACATACATACATACAGTCCTCAAGCGGTGGGCTAAAGAAGAAGTCAATATCCCCAAAATGCTTAAGGAAACAAAATAGGAATGCAAGGAGATCAGGAAATTGCTACCACGCGACCCCTTGAATGAAGAACTGATATGAAATGATAACGAGCTGAAGAAGATGCTAGAGGACCTAAAGAAGGCGGGGGGAAAATTCTACTGGAAGAGGAACTGGGAGAAGTGGATGGAGAATGGCGACATAAACACCTAACTCTATCACACTATTGTCAAGATAAGAGAGCCAGATAATATTATTTTCAAGCTTATTGATGCAGATGGCAATGTGGTCAACAAGAAAGAAGACCTAGAAGAACACACCATTCATTTTTATTCATCTCTGTACAATAAGGAGTTTGGGAAGGAATTGGAGGAGGAGGAGATAGAGTGGAAATTCAAATTGATGAGCACTCACAACAATATTCTCACAAGGGATACTAATGAGCGAGAAATCAAAGAAGCATTGTCAAATATTGGGAGTAATAAATCCCCAGGTTCTGATGGGTTCAATGCTTATTTCTACAAAAGACATGGGAGATCATCAAGGAGGACCTGATCACATATGTGAGATGGTTTTTTGCTGGAGGAAATATGGTTTGATAGGTCAACCATTCCTTTCTTGTACTTATTCCAAAGAAAAAATTGACTACATCTCTTGCTTATTTTAGACCCATTGCATTCTTTTCTGTCTAATATAAAATCATTGCAAAGATTCTGGCTGCTAGGATGAAGACAATGCTCTCCTACCTCATATCTATAGACCAAGGTGCTTTTGTGGTAGGAAGAAGTATTAGTGATTGCGCACTCTTGGGGGGGGGAAATTCTTATAGGAATTCAACATAATGAGAGGAAGTAGGAAAGCTTGTCTAAAGTTGGATGTGTCTAAAGCCTATGAAAGTGTCAACTGGGACAAACTATGGTGGATCATGAATCACATGGGATTTAATGAACAATGGATTGAATGGATGAAACAATGTGTGTCTACTACTAGCTTCTCTGTCCTTGTGAATGGTACCTCTACAGGCATGTTCAAAGGAGGAAATAGACTGCATCAGGGTGATCCACTTTCTCCTCTTCTCTTTGTGATTGTGATGGATACTTTTTTTCTAAAAGATGTAGGGAGCGGAAAGAAGGAAGATCATTAAACCATACATAGTACATAGAACTAAAGTGATGACCTATTTGATTTTTGCAGATGATGTGTTGGTCTTTGTGAAAGCAAAACAAAATACCTTGGGACATCTAAGAAGACTTCTTAATTACTTTGGGGAGCAGACGGGGCTGTGCATTAATGCAAAAAAAAACCCACCTTTTCCTTTCAAAAAATTGCTACCAGATGGAGGATGGACTGAAGGAGGCAATGGGAGTAGAGATGGGAAGGTTTCCTACAAAACATATCAGGTTCCCATTGGTTGGAGGCAACATGCATTTTAAAGACTTTGCTGATTACTTAAACAGATTGAAGGAAATGATAAGTAGATGGCCTACGCAGAAGACTTCTATGGTAGGGAGAGAAACACTTCTGAAAGTGGCAATGGAGTGTCTCCTTATCGTTTGGATGCAATAAGGTGAGATCCCCGATCCAGTCTTGGATAGAATGGAGATGAAGATGACAAACTTTGTTTGGGCATGCTCATACCATATGATGAAATATGCACGTGTGGCGCTTCCTAAATAAGAGGGTGGTCTGGATTTGAAAGCATCCAGAGACATAGCAAGGTGGGGGACTTTGAGAAGAATTATCATCTTCAATGAAGGTACTTCTACTTGGGGGAAATGGATGAGAGAAAGATACCACACGGGGCTTGAATTCTATCCCAACACAAGGGAAGGCTACTTACGTACAATCAATGTCATGATAGAGATGTGGCAACATGATAAATATTATTTTGAACCTCAAGCAAATGGAGGATGGATACTCAAAGACACAAAGACCAATTTGTGAGAAGTCACCAGGAAAAGAGCGCCAAAAGACAAGCATATGGAACAAGCATGGGCTGGAAATAATGTGCCAAAATGGAGTATGTGTTTATATAAAATTATGCACAATGCCTTAGCTACCTTGGACAAAATACATGGCTGGAATCATGATGTTTTTTTGTTTTCTATCTATGTATTTAAGAGGACGATTCCCATTCTCACTTGGTAGGTTGTTGTAAATTTACTTAGAATGTTTTGGAGAATATTTTTGGAAATTTTGGACAGAATCTACAACTAAAAATGGAGTCGTGTAGCATGATTTCTAGCTGTGGGAAAAGTGACAAAAGGAGATTATTGTTTGCTTCTCATTGCTACCACATATGGGAGGAAAGGAATGCATGGAGACACAGAAACAAAGCCACTGTTGCAAATATTATTACTATAAAAATTTGTAAATGTGTTAAGCGTAGACTACACATTAGATAGCAGTGTGAGTTGCCACTGGTTCTGTGATGTATAGCATGTGGGCTATATGTAACTCTTGACCTCCTATATTTTTAGGGGGAATTTGGAATATATTTACCTGATTCAAATACATACATACATACATACATACATATGTACATAAATACATACATACATACACACACTGACAAGGACTGGCTCAAGTGGTTAAGCACAATGTCCCCTAACAAAGGGACTCAGGTTCAAATCCCAATATCCACCTTGATATACCACCCTCCTGGGCGTTCAACCTCGACCACGAGTGTGGGAGAGGGGGGGAGAAATCTTTCTCTCTTAATCCCATACATACATACATACATACATACATACATACATACATACATACATACATACATACATACATACATACATACATACATACATACATACATGCATACATGCATGCATACATACATACATACATACATACATACATACATACATACATACATACATACATACATACATACATACATACATACATACATACATACATACATACATACATACATACATACATACATACATGCATGCATACAGTGTGGCTAAATGTTCGGGGAAGGGAACCCATCCCGATGGAGGTGGCCTACAACTACGTACCTTTGAGATGCTACACCTGTCAAGCATTCAAGCACAAAGAGGGAGACTGTGAGCCTAAATTTGCTCAACCTATTATGGTAGTGGGTACCAGATAACACAAGAAGAAAGAATGGACGGAGAATAGGAAGAGCCCAATGTATGTTGTAGCTAAATCTAAAGCTATTGAGGATGCCCAAAAAGAGATGAATATTGAAGGGGACTCTACGAAGCAGGCTGCTGAACTGAGCCAACAAGAAGGGAAGGGGAAGGGTGAATTTGTTGCTTCATCTTCTAAAAAGAAAGGGTACAAGAAGGATAGAATCCCTACAAGCCAAGGAGTGGGAGCCATCCTGGACATGAACAACAAATGTGAAGCTCTTAGTGTCTCTGACAAAGGAGAGGAGTTGATAAATTAGAAGGAGAAGGAGGAAGCAAAGAAATCCTACAAAAAGGAGCCTATCAGGTGAATAAGAGGAAATAAAACCATTAATATGTCCATACTCCTATGGAATATTAAAGGGTGGGTGTGATAGGTATAAGAAGAAGGAGGTTCGAAAATGGATTGTGACAAGTGGTACATCACTTGCGATAATATTTGAAACCAAAATAAGAGAGAAGAATAAACAAAGTATTAGATATTTATTTCCACAAGGATGGAAATATGTATCCAACCTAGAGCATTCTGAACTGGCAAGAGTGTGTCTAGCATGGAAGCTAATGCTTGACATATGATAGTGAAGATGATGTCAAATCAACATATCACAGTGAATTGTAGGAACACTACATGCTTACAGATGTGCTTGACAGATGTGTATGCACATAATGATGCTAGAAGAAGACAAGAGCTCTGGAAGGACTTGGTTTCTCTTTCTAGACATATAAAGGTACCCTAGATGGTGATTGGTGATTTCAATGATGTCAAAATATAGGGGGAGAAGATAGGGGGCAGACCAACTTTGAGAACAATGATAGATGCTTTTAATGTTGCTATTGATAAAGTAGAGATGACTGAACTTCCCATGACAGGTGGCGACTTGTTCACATGAAATAATGTATGAAAACTAGGATAGCAAGCAATCTGGATAGAGTGTTGGTGAATGAGGAATGGATGAAAATGTTTCTTAATGTACATGTGAAGGTAGGATGCTCATAGTTGCGTGACCATGCTCCCTTGATGGAGAAAATTATTGAGAAGAAGAAGAGGAGGAAACCATTTAGATTCCTTAACTACTGGGCAGACTGGAAAGGTTTTGATGACATTGTTAAAGAGAGTTGAAATCTTCAGGTAACAGGGAACCCGATGTTCACTTTTGTAAACAAACTTTCCAACACAAAAGCTGCATTGAAGAGATTGGTGAAAGAGGAGGTGAATATCCCAAATCTACTCTCATAGACAAAATAGGAATGCAGGGAGGTGAGGAGACTAATTTTAGAAAACTCACTTGATGAGGAACTCATTAGTAGGGATAAGGAGCTGTGCATGATGCTGGAGGATCTAAAAAAAGCTAAAGAGAAACTCTACTGGCAGAGGAGTAGGGAGAAGTGGTTAGAGGGTGGGGACAGAAGTACAAAATTGTACCACCTTGCAGTGAAGAGGAGAGAGGCAAGTGATATTATTTCTAAACTCATTGATGCAGATGGTAGGGTGGTCAACTAGTAGGAGGACCTAGAAGATCAAGCCATACATTTCTACAAAGATCTATACAACAAGAACTTTGATGTTGCAATGGAGGAAGAATAAGTAGATTGGAAATTCAAGCTCACTGAAACACATAATAATATTCTCATAAGGGAAGTAAACAAACATGAAGTCAAAAATGCTTCATGGAGTATAGGATGCAACAAGTGTCCTAGTTTAGAGGGGTTTAATGCTTTCTTTTACAGGAAGACATGGAACATCATAAAGAAGGTTATGGTGGAATATGTGAAGTGGTTTCTAAAGGGAGGTGACATAGTGAGATAGGTTAATCATGCTTTCTTGTTCCTTATTCAAAAGAAGAAAGTGAATGTATCTCTTGCTGATTTCATACCTATTGCTTCTTGTTCTACCCAATATAAAACTATTACAAAATTCTAGCATCCAGACTAAAGATGGTACTTCATTCTCTCATATCTGGGAACCAGGGAGCCTTTATTATAGGTAGAAGCATTAGTGACTGTACCCTCTTAGCAAGTGAGTTTCTACTGGATTACAACATGATGAGGGGGAACAGAAAGATGTACCTGAAGTTAGATGTGTCCAAGGCTTATGACCATGTTAGGTGGGACAATTTATGGTGGATTATGCAACAAATGGGGTTTTCTGAGTAGTGGATTGGCTGGATGAAACAATGTGTAGGTACTGCAAGCATCTCCATCCTTGTGAATGGCACCTCGGCTGGTATGTTTAAAGGGGCTAACGGGATGTGACAAGGGGATCCATTGTCCCCTCTTCTTTTTACTATTGTCATGGAGTACTTCACATAGATGATTATGCAGGTAAAGAAGAAGAAAGACATAAAGGCATACATTGTGCATGGGATGAAGGTGATGAGTCATATTATATTTGCAGATGATGAACTGGTTTTCATTGAAGCCAAAAACTAGCATGCTTACAAATATGAAGACCTTGCTTAGGAGTTTTGAAGATCAAATGGGACTGTGTGTTAATGCTAATAAGACTCAACTATTTCTGTCAAAGAATTGTTACCACTATGAAGCTAGATAGCAGGAGGCGAAGGGAGTGAATCTGGGCAAGTTCCCTACCAAATACTTGGGGTTCCCACTTGCTGGTGGAAATCTATAGGTCTAAGATTTTATTGAATCCATTGATATGGTTGATGACAAGATTGCAAGATGGCCTACACAAAGGACATCCATGGCGGGCAGAGTGACTACCAAGGCGTCTATAGAAGGATTAATTATCTTCTAGGTGTAGTAGGGGGAGATATTGAGACCAGTGCTGGATAGGATGGAAATGAAAATCTCAAACTTTCTTTGGAAAAGTGAGTACCATCCTATGAGGTATGCAAGGGTGGTACTACCTAAGGAGGAGGGATGGCTGAATTCTAAAACACCTAGAGATATCGAAAAGTGGAGGACTTTGAGGAGAATAATTGTATATCAAGAAGGAAGATCAATATGGGGAAAGTGGATGAGAGAAAGATATCCGCATGGGCTGGATTTTTAGCTAAGAATGAGAGAAGGATGCTCATGCATCTTCAATGTTATGAGCGAGTTATGACAGCAAGTGAAGTATATTTTCGAACCTATACCTATAGGTGGATGGAGAATAAAGGATCTACAGATGGATTTATGGGAGATAACGAGATCCAAAGCTAGGAAAAATATGTTATTGCAATAAATTTGGCTTGGGAAATAGGTACCTAAATGGTCTGTGTGTTTTCAAAATTATGCATGGCGCGTTGGCAACGCTGGACAAGGTATACAACTGGAATATTGATATATCTACCATACGTTTGCTGTGTAATGAAGATGAGGAGTCCCATAATCATCTATTTGGGAGATACAAATTTACTAATGATATTTGAAAAAGAGTAAGTGGAGAATTTGGACTACAAATGACATTGAATGAATATGTAAAGAAGATAGTTGGCTGCTAAGGAAAAGAAAACAAGAAGATATTGCTATTCGTTTCTCTTTGCTACCATATTTGGAATGAAAGAAATGAAATTAAACATGGAGGTACAACCAAAGGCATGAGTAGTATTACTGTAAAAATTTGTAAATGTGTGCAGTGCAAGCTACATGTTAGATAGGAGTGTGAGTTGTTATCTTTTTCTATGTAGCATTGGGCTATATGTAACTCTTTCACCTCCTATAATTTTAGAAGGGAGTCAGAATATATTTACCTGATTCCAATACATACATACATACATACATACATACATACGTACATACATACATACATACATACATACATATATACATACATACATACATACTGCCGACAAGGAGTGGCTCAAGTGGTCAAACACAGTGTCTCCTCATGAAGGGACCCATGTTCGAATTCCAGTTGCCGCCTTGATTTACCACCCTCCTAGGCATTCGGCCTCCGCCATGGGCATGGGAGAGGGGGAGAGAAATCTTTCTCTCTTAATCCCATACATACATACTGACACGATTTAACTGTGCGTATAACGCAAGTGCACACATTAGAGTAATATAGGCCTTTGTGAGGCCCGAGTCGAACATAGGGACACTGAACTATCGGTAGACTACTTACTAACTACTCGCAATCAGCTAGACCGATTAAAAGGTTTTGAGAGTTGATTGAAAAATAAAAGAAAAATAAAAGAAAACAAAGCAATCGATTAAATGTTGAGTTAAATCAATTTTGATGGGAATCTTTAGGATTGCGGTTTCACCGTAGGTTCTCATTGTATTTATTTCTATATAATTAATCAAATTCGTCTCTCATTCTGGGTAGTGGCCTGTAGTCAGAATTGTTGACTGTCGTGATACAATTCACTACCTAAATCTAGGTCGGTTCCAGGTCGTAATAACATATACCCTAAACTAGGTGCATGAAGACCAAACTCTGGGTTTCCACATTAACCGTACATCACCTTGTTCAAGGGATTTATTAATTAATGTGAATTTCGTCTCTTTTGAACCGTTAATTCTTCTTTCAAAGCAATTAAAGGCATTAGATTATCATTAGGGTGATCAAGCATAATGATATAATGGAGAAAACGAAATCATACCACAGATTTAAGAGACAAAATATGAATGACTATGATAAAAATGTCATACAACGATTACCCGGGCTACTCCCGATCCTAAAGACAAAGGGGATTAGCCCCACATGTTCATCTCAATGAAAGGCATGATGAAAGAAGGGGAAAACATGGAAAAACATGAATGAAAGTGACGTAAACCCCTGAACAAAGGAGATCCAAGCATTCCTTGACGTAGAGTGTGCAATCTACAGCCTTCCGACGGTGGAAAACGTCTTCTTCGGCTCTCAGAACGGTCGAGGCATGCTTCTAGGCTCCGTTCGCTTCTCCACACCTCCTCGGGACTTTTGCAGAGGCTAATGATGTGATAGATAGCTCTTGGCCTCTGTCATTAGGTATAAACACCAAATTAGATCATCGAAATATCCCTACAGTTGGATTTGGGCCGATCTGGAACAAAAACTAATCTGACAGTGTCGATGGTCGATGGTATCGACCGGCCTGGGTATCGACAAGTTTTCCTTTTTCTTTGACATTCCGACTGATTCAGACTCGATACCATCGACGCGGTTCGATGGTATCGACACCTTTGGGCATCTATTTTGTCACCTTTCCGACGCTGAAGCTGTAGAACGTCGATAGTATTGACTTTTGTGTCGATAGTATCGATAGGTTGATTACCGGCTCGCTGAAGGTATCTCGATACCATCGACTTCAATGTCGATAGTATCGACTCATCTTGGCTCCTTGCGCCTGTCTCACTGTGACTGTGTCGATACCATCGACACAGGTCGATGGTATCGACAGCTGTGCATACTCATTTTTCCTGAAATAGCAAGACAAAACCAAATCAGCTAAGCTAAAACCCATTATTATAATCGTTTATACTCACAAAGATAAAATATGATAGATTTGATACAAAATGAGATTATAGACTAAAGTAAGTGAATTATGTGATACTAACCACAAAAGTGACTAATAACCACATAAAATGCATGTAAAATAAGTCTATAAATGCGACTCAAAATCATTGCATCAAACTCCCCTAAGCTTAAACATTGCTCATCCTCGAGCAGCAGAACTATAGAATAAAATTGCGAGGGTCAACTAAAGAATAGATTATCACAACAGACCTTGCCATATGATCCCTGCCAGACATTCACATTCCGGCCCTCACTAACCACATAATGATAATTACCCTCAAGGCGACAATGATCACCCATAAGAGACGTCTACCCCAAGATTGATGAACACTATCACATAAGGTAGTTAACATATTAAAATCCTCCGGTTCAGGCTTGGTGCATCTTTGTGATCTTCTATCTACGTTGCTCGTTTCCTAACTACCATCTAAATGGAAGCAGCTCTCCTGATATTAATGAGTGAGGAGATAATCACGGTGGCCTACCAATTCAAGCAATGGGTGGATGGAATAGGTGGCTGTGGAAGAAATGGAAACACAATACAATTTTAACATGCACAAATAACAATAATGACCTAAATGGTGCATATGCAAATGAAAATGCCCTAATGCCTACATTTTGGGTGGAATGATGCATGTTCCTACTATCCCATCTCATGCGAGATAGAATATCTACAAACTACCTTATGTGCTTATTCTTCTTATTATACGGGTGAGACAAGCTCTTTTCTCCCTCTAAAATCAGCCTTTTTTCTGTTCTTTTTTTCCCAAGCCCTTCTTTCTCTCAAATTGGCTACTGCAAAATGTACAAAATTTTTCAATTTTTTTCTTTTTTTCTTTTCTTTCTTCTTTCGAGCTTATTTTCACTTAACTGTTATCCTTGAGCCATTACAACTTAATTTCAGAGAGTATAGAGCGAGTTACCTGCTTCTATTATTCTTTTAGAAGAAATAAGGCACATACTGTCCTATATGCGCAAAGATATGTCAAAATGCAACTACATCAGATCAGTTATGCAACTGTGATGACATGTACTCTAAAATGTGTGCATGCATGATTCATCACAATTTTTTTTGCATTTTCCATTTTTATGAAAAATCGAACTAAAATGCAATCCTACCTAAATGCTATGCAATCAAAAGATGAAAACCGTAATGTGCTTCCAATTCTTATGGTGGAGTGTGAAAACAATGAGGTGGATAGATCACAAGATTAATTGCCCGAACCATTGGAAAATGTTATATGTCCCTCCTTACTGACCTGTGTAACAATTAAGAGGTTTCCCTCTCTTATTTCAGATTAAGGTCTCATTACCATTTGGTCAGTTTAGGCTCAACGTCCAATTCCATCCACTTTTCTTGAACCATAGACATGTACAATTGTGGTTTTATGTTTTAAAGTTGACAAACCCAATTATTTTCATAAGTCATATGCTCAAATTCAAACAAAGAAACCTTGCAATTTTATTAAAAATTTTCAAATTGACCCCTGACTCCCATTTGACAAACAAAGAGATGACACATTTGCATAAACATCCACGATTACACTAGATAGAATGTGGATCCTAAAAATGAAGAAAATTACTAGAACAACAGAAAAGGCAATGAATGATAAAAACTGAAAGTAAAAGATATAAAATAATAGAAGTTGTTCCATCTCCCCACCTAAGCTTGAATTCGACTATGGCTTCATAGTAAAAAACAATCTTAAAAGGTGGAACAGTGATACCAATCATTGTTCAGGTGGTGGCGGGTACTACGGGGCGGTGGGATCCCATGATGGAAACTGCCCCTGGAAATTTGGATCATACGGGGGCATGGGCAGAGGTTGAGGATATCCCCCGAAGTAGTTCTAGCTCCAGTAATTATCGTAGAATGGTTGCTGCTGCTGCTCAATCCTTCCCAACCGATCATAAACCTGTTGTTGATTGGCAAACAACTGACGCTCGTTCTCAAAGATAGCTTGCTGATTAACATATAGCTGATTTGTAGTCTCCTGAATATCAACAAATGACGCAGTGTGCCGCTATTGCGTCTGCTGAATCTCCTACAACATTGTGTACATCCCTTGCATAGAGTAAACATCCTCTATTTGTTGAGAGGGTTGAGGTGGCGGAGGTTGCGAAGATGATGATGCACCTGGGTGGAAGCGTGGATGCTTCCGCGGTGCCACTCGTGAATGAAGAGGAGTGAAAGACTCCTCTTCCTCTTCTTGCTCATCACCGTCGTCATTGTCGTTGTCATTACCGTCGTCTTCTTTGTCGGAGTCATCGATGGCGATGATGGGCCACCGAAAGTGCTGAGCTTCCTGGATGTTGAAGATAGGATCTGGAAGCGCACACTCCTGGTACTCCTGGTTGACATGGCACTGTGCATAGGCCACGCCATCATGAAGCGTAAGAAAGTTGGAATGGTGTAGATGATGCAGGTTGACTTTATTCTTGTTAGCCAGCGGAGTGAGTTGGGAAAAATCCAACCTGAGATATAGAGAAAGCGGTGTGATAAGCCCCCCAAAATGGATGGGAGCTTTCCTTGTACTCCTCCGCACGGGCAGAACACGCGTTAAGAAAAATGTGCCCCAGTTGCACTCTTCCCGTTTCAGCAGCTTATACAAAAAGAACAAATCCGTCTCCTAAAACTTATTGAGAGAAAGATCGCCTCGAGAAAACAGAGTAGTACACAACATGCGATGTAGAATCCGCACAAATGGATGCTCAAAGTCGGCGACAACTGCATTATGATAGCTGACAGACTTGCCTGGAGGTGTGGTCACCAACTGGGTGAAGATCTCATCATAATCCGTCCAGTTGTTCGTCCTCCTATGCTGATTCGGAGAATGGTACCAGTTGTAAATTGCATTGAACTACTGGAGGGTGAGATTGTAATTGTTGTTGTAGAGCCGGAAATAAACACGACCCTTTATCCATTCTCGATCGGTGGCGATGAGGTCGTTAGGCACGACACATATATCCAACGATGCCATAAACTCCGCCAATAACTCCTTGTAGGTCGGCCACTCGCCGAAAAAGGGGTGGCCCTCGGTGTGAAACTGGACCTCGTCAGACCTCCTGCTCGTATGCTGCGCCTGCCCTTGAAGGACATAAGCGAGATTGGCCTCGAACCCAAGGTCACAGATCATGGTCTGATCGACGTATCGGGTTGGCTCGATTTTCCACTTGAGAAATTCCTCGTATATCTTGTGTACTTCCACCGAAGGATGAACAATCCTCAGATGAGGAATGGATCTAGGTGGTGGAGGTACAAATGTCGAGATCTCCATCGGGACCACCCTTGAAGAAGACACTCCTTCCGTCTGCACCATCGTCACAGAGAGAGAGAGAGGGAAATAAGAAACGGAGCTCGGTGAAGGTCGGAGAAGACGATCTCCGCTCGGTGTAGAGCTCGGTGAAGATATCCTAATCCTTGGATTCTCGATGAAGGCCTCAGGTCGCTAAAAAATGCTCAAAGCACAAGTGGAAGGAAGAAGCTCTGAAGGTGTGAAGAGATTTGAGAAACAATCCTTCCTTTTATAACTGATTCCATCGCGGTTGTCGCTCCGTCGATACCATTGACGGGGGTGTCGATGGTATTGACACCTGTAGCACAATCTGTGTCCTCGCTAGTATCGACGGTTGTCGATTGCTTGATGTGGGGGCCCAGATCGATGACGCGTCGATACTATCAACAGGGGTCGATGGTATCGACCCAACCCATGGATCGAATACCTTGATTTAGTGGCCGCCGTTGATATCTTCTCATGGATCTGTGACGTGTCATGTCGATACCATCGATGAGAGTTGATGTTATCGACTCTGCATGGATCAATTACCCTCGCGAGGCCTGGGCGCCGCTTCCTTGCTGCTGCTGTGTCGATATCATCAACGGGGCCGTCGATGGTATCAACTTCACGAAGTCAAAATCTTCTGTAAATCTTCAGGGATCTCGCAAGTATCGACATCCTAGTCGATACTATCGACCCTGTGGCATCTTTTTCTTCGGCGTCACTATTGGTATGTTGATACAATCGATGAGGCCGTCGATGGTATCGAATCAGAAACATTTCTATAGCCGGTCCCCTATACCCATGTTGCTTCCATCGACACAATGGTCGATAGTATTGACTCTGCCTCAGTCCTGCACACTGAACAAACGATCAAGGTATCATTTTTACACTAAAAACAAAATTAAACCAAACTAACTTGTAAATGCGAAGGAAAATGAAGAAACTACCAATGGTTGGGTTGCCTCCCAACAAGCATCCTTAAGTTCTATGAGTTTGACGTCATGCACTTTCCTCGTGTAGTCCTCGCCAAAGTAAAGATTCAACCTTTATCCATTAACTAGAAATTTCGTCTCTCCATCGCACACTAAGATGGCACCATGTGGCCGTACCTCCTCCACAATAAAAGGTCCACTCCATCGAGATTTCAATTTCCAGGGATGCAACTTCAACCTCAAGTTGAACAATAACACACGATCTCCCTTTTTGAAGACACACAGTTGAATGTGTCAATCGTGAATTAGTTTTGTTCTCTCCTTGTAAATCCACGAGTTTTCATAGGCGTTCATCCGTAGCTCATCCAACTCATTCAGCTCTATCATTTGATTCTTCCCTGCCTCATCATAAGTCAAATTAAGCTTCCTTAGTGCCCAGTGCGCCTTGTGCTCTAGCTCTACTGGTAAATGGAAGACCTGCCCATAAGCCAACCTAAAAGGAGTAGTGCCTATAGGTGTCTTAAATGCGGTCCTATATGCCCCTAATGCGTCCGGTAGCAAAGTACTCCAATTCTTTCTTGTCGAAGCCACTGTGCGCTCTAAAATTTTCTTGATTTCTTTGTTTGACACCTCGACCTGCCCTTGTGTCTGCGGGTGGTACGGGGTACCAACATTATGCTTCACTCCGTATTTTCTTAATAACACAACAAACTTTTGATTCTTGAAATGGGTGCCTCCATCGCTAATAATCATCCTTGGCACACCAAATCTGCAGAAAATGTGATCTTTTACAAACATGCACACTACAACAACGTCGTTAGTCCTTGTGGGTATTGCCTCTACCCACTTCGATACATAATCAACATCAAGTAAAATGTACAAATTAGAGTTCGAGGACACAAAGGGTCCCATAAAATCAATGCCCTATAGATCAAACACCTCAATTTCCTGAAAAATGCAGAGGGGCATCTCTTGCCTCTTGGAAATATTACCTTCCCTTTGACAGGAATCACATCTTCACACATAGTCATAGGCATCCCGGAAGAGTGTAGGCTAATAAAGACCACTCTCTAGCACCTTGGCCTCCGTTCTGGAGCTCGCATGATGACCACCAGTTGGTAGTGTATGACAATGACTAAGTACACTATCATATTCTATCTCCGGTACACACCTGCATAAAACGTCATCCCTGCATTGCTTCAACAAAATGGGATCATCCCAGAAATAATATCTCAAAGAATGGAAAATTTTCTTTTTCTCTTGATAAGTCCAATCATCTGGGATTATTTTACAGGCAATATAATTAACAATATCTAAAAACCATGGATCCATGGATTTCACAGAAAGCATTTGCTCATCAGGGAATGTCTCGGTGATGGGTATATTAATGTCCTTCTCATCTACCCGTTCTAACCTAGACAAGTGGTCCGCAACCACATTCTCAATCCCCGCCTTATCTTTAATTTCAATGTCAAATTCTTGTAACAATAAGATCCACCTAATCAATCTAGGTTTGGCATCTTTCTTTTCCATCAAATATTTTATGGCGGTGTGGTCCGTCCATACCACAACTTTTGACCCTACTAGGTATTGCCGAAATTTTTCAAATGCAAAAATGACAGTGAGAAGTTTCTTTTCAGTTGTGGTTTAGTTAAGTTGTGCTTTGTTTAAAGTCTTTGATGCATAGAAAATCACAACGGGTTTGTTTTCAAAATGTTGCCCGAGAACAGCCCCTATCGCAATAAAGTCAATATCAAACTCATGTCTAAGATCATTGTTGAGTGTGTCAACCCTTATTTGAATTATTGGATATCCCCAATTCAATATATATTTATTTTATATAGAATGAAGATAGGAAATGTCAACCTTACACAAGACGTCATTCATACCATGAGGACAAGAACATCCAAACAGAGGTATATGGCCTATTAGGGTAGATCTAGCAAAATCTTATGATCGACTAAGATGGGATTTTTTCCTTGATACCTTGTGATAGACTGACTTGCCTGAGTCCATCATCACTCTCAGCATGAACATAATTAGCATAGGAGAAATTATGATATCTTGGCAAGAAAGAACCATGGAACTATTCAAACCATCAAGAGGGGTAAGTCAAGGTGAACATTTATCACCATATATCTTCATGCTTTACTTGGACAGGTTGAGCCTAGCTATAATGGTGGAGGAATCAAGAGGGAACTAGAAACCTTTGAAGATTACCAGGAATGGGTAGAATTATACACATCTATGTTTTGCAGACAATATCATATTGTTCCATCACACATTAGCTCAAAAGGCTTTGTCCAATCCGGCATTTGAACAATTGGTGCAGAAATTAATTTCTCCTTGAGTACATTAAAAGCATGCAAACACTTTTCATTAAAGTCAAACATCGCATGTTTCTCAAGCAGTTCAGACAATGGTTTAGCAATTTTCGAGAAATCTTTGATAAAGCAGTGATAAAATCCTACATGACCGAGAAAACGCCTTACCCCTTTAACCGAATTAGGTGGGGGTAATTTTGAAATAACCTCAATCTTAACTGGATCTATCTCCATCCCCTTGCTAGACACTTTATGTCCAAGCACAATTCCTTCACTAACCATCATATGGCATTTTCCCAATTGAGAACTAAATGTGTGTCCTCACATCATTGTAAAACTTTATCCAAATTATACAAGCACTCATCAAAAGATGCACCATAGATGGAAAAATCGTCTATGAAGACCTCTAAACAACGCTCAACCATATCAGAGAAAATGGAAAGCATGTAGTGTTGAGAGGTTGCTGGTGCGTTGCACAAGCCAAAAGGCATACGACGGTATGCAAATGTTCCGTAGGGACAAGTGAAGGTAGACTTCTCTTGGTCCTTAGGATCAATGGAGATCTGATTGTAGCCGGAGTAGCCATCTAAAAAACAAAAATGAGATTGACCTACTAGTCGCTCTAAGATTTGATCGATGAACGAAAGAGGAAAATGATCTTTTAACATAGCGGAGTTCAATCGACGGTAGTCAATGCACACACACCACCCGATTACCAATCGGATCATGACCGGTTCATTTAACAGGTTATGAGTAACAGTGATTCCCCCCTTTTTAGGGACTACCTGTGTGGGGCTTACCCACGTCGAATCGGAGATAGCGTAAATGATGCCTACAGAAAGGAGTTTGATCACCTCCTTCTTGACTACCTCCATCATGCTTGGATTGAGTCTACGCTGTGGCTAGATTATAGGTTTGGCTCCTTCCTCGAGCCAGATCTTGTGCTGGCAAAGTGTAGGGGAGATCCCCTTAATATCCACAACCGACCACCCGAATGCGCCATGGTGGTTCTTCAACACGATCATCAATTGCTCCTCTTCCTCGGCACTCAGATATGCCGAAATAATCACCGGTAGTCTTTCACCATCGGCTAAGAATGTATACTTCAAATGGGGAGGCAGTGGTTTTAGTTCTAACTCTGGTGGACTGATCAATGATGATTGAAGCGGTCGTGGGAGGGGCCCAAGATCTTCATAATACTTGGCATAGCAGCACATAAGCACTTTAAGCATCTTGATGCATTCTTGTAATGACTTTCTTCTCATCCAGTCATGCATTATGTTGACAAGGCAAGCTTCAAGGGGCAGTTCTGGATATGCGTCAAGGACAGAACTTGCTATTGCATCATCTTCAGTAGATAGAGGAATTTCCTCCTCTTCATAATTTGGAAAACCTACAGCTCTGCAAAGAGAAACAACTTTGGTCTGTTCCATAATGTCTACAACCAGTGTCCCCTTACCTACCTTGGTCATTACAAGAGCCATATCTAGAAATGGCTTTCCTAGACAAAGAGAAATGTTCTGATCAAAATGTTTCACCATGCGACACTGCTCCTTTGCCTTTGACTGTGTTGTACTTATGGGCATAACCATTTCAAATCGGTCATCTGCGATTCCCAATGTCAGGTGGCCTCTTCCCATTTCGAGTATCATATCTGCAGTAGCTTGGAAGGGTCTTCCAAGGAGTATCTCATTTCCTTGTTCATCTTGCATTTCCATTACCACAAAATCTGTTGGAAATACAAACCTGTCGACTTTAACCAAAACATCCTCGCAAATACCATACGGCTTAACCACGGAATTGTCCGCTAACTGAATTATCATGTTGCTTTGTCTCGATTCTTTAAGTCCCAGCTTATTGAAAGTAGAAAGAGGCATCAAATTGATACTTGCCCCGAAATCACACAATGCTTCACCGAATTTCACCTTACCGATGTAACATGAAATATTGAAGCATCCTGTATCTTGTCTTTTTGGTGGAAATGTGCCCAAAATGAAGGTGTTCACTTGCTCCTTAAGAACCATGACCTCAGTATCAGGAATCTTCCTCTTCTTTGTGATTATATCTTTCAGAAACTTGCCATATGAGGGTATCTGCTCTATTGCTTCTAACAGCGGAATGTTGACAGAAAGTTTCCTAAAGCTATCTAGGAACTTCTTGAACTGAGCGTCCACTTTCTTGGCCTTCAAACTATTTGGATATGGGACTGGGACAGTCTGTGCCTGCTGATGTGGCGATACATATGGTGTCATCTTTGTGTCTCTCCCTCAGCAATGGGTTCTGGTGTGGTATCCTCTACCACATCCTCTACCGGCTCTGTGATTGTAACCTCCTCTGTGGCCTCACCTATGGTTTTTGGCTGGGGTGTGCTCGGTTCATCAGCCTTGGGGTTTAAAATATTCTTTCCACTCCGTAACAGAATTGCCTTGGCTTGTTGATTTCCTCATGGAACATTTGTATTTCCGGGAAAACCTTATTGTGTTAGCTTTTTCATATTTGCTATCTCAGCTGCTAACTGTGCTAACGATGTCTACATAGTTCTCATATGAGCCCCATGACTTTGTAAGGTCTACACAAACTGATTCATAAATTCTCATTGTTGCTTGATCTACTGGCCAAACGTGCTCATGAGTTCCTAATTCTGCTTGATTACTTGATTTAGAAACTCATTGCTCTTATCCTCTGCTGACGATTGTGGTTTGGCATCGGGGTCCTGTAGGAAATCGTTTGGGTCCTTCCATGAAAATTTCTTATCTTTCCTCCAAGAATAATCATTGTTTCTGTACCCCTTTTGTTGGCGCATAAATTTCACCTGTGCTTCATCATCAGATTCAATGTCTTCCTTTGCTAGCAATTTCTTGGCTAAAAGGTCCATCTTCTCATTTAGCTCCTTGATTACCTTTGACTCACCTGCCACTCAAACCTGTTCGGGTGCATCTCTATCACCCCAAGACTACTTTTTTGCCATATTCTTCAAGATCTCCCAACACCTAGTGCCAGTGTTGTTCAAGAAGAACCCCAAACCTGTTGAATCCAAGTTGCTTCTATCATGCTCAGAAAGAGCAAAATAGAAAATCTTGACCTGTTTCTCCTTGTCCAGCCCATGATGTGGGCACCTCCTCAGCATTATCTAAAAACGTGCCCAAGTCTCAGAATACGTCTCCCCGGCTTTCTGTCTGAAGTTGTGGATCTTTATTACAAGATCATTAGTCTTCTCGGGCGGAAAGAATCTCTCGAAGAACACCTCGACCATATGATCCCACGACTCCACATACTCGTCGTCTAAGTTATGCAGCCATTCTCGGGCATTTCCCGCTAGAGAGCTAGGAAATAATTTCAAATAGAGCGTCTCTTGCGGGAACCTGTCGATTTTGATCATATCACAGTTCTCCACGAACTGGCTAATGTGAGTCACCGGATCTTCATTTTTAAGCCTGTGAAATGCATTTGATTTGACCAAATTTATTAGTCCTAGATCGATCTTATAATTGGGAATGTTGATAGCCTGCCTCTTGATTGGCCCTTTCGATGCAGATGCAGAAGACACCTTGATCTTCTCCCAGATTGTCTGTTCCTCAGCCATAGCTTCTGGTTTAGAGTCTGAATCTATATCCTCAGGTTGATCTTGAATGTTGTTCTCCTCGTTGTCTGATCCCAACGGTGGAACCTCTGGTGATGGCAGTGTGTAGTATGTGCTACGCGTCCTCACCATGCACTAGTACATGTAGGGTAATAAATTTGATTCAGTACAGTGCTAGACGATTGCTAAATATGAAAGATAAATGATGAATTTAAAAAATAAAAATAACAATAAAAAGTGGCCTAGAGTGGCCGCTTGGAGCACTCGTAGTGTCGACATTTTCCGTGTCCCCGACAATGGCGCCAAAAACTTGACACGATTTAACCGTGCGTATAACACAAGTGCACATGTCAGAGTAATATAGGCCTTTGTGAGGCTCGAGTCGAATACATGAACACTAAACTATCGGTAGACTACTTACTAACTACTCGTGATCAGCTAGACCGATTGAAAGGTTTTGAGAGTTGATTGAAAAATAAAAGAAAACAAAGCAATCGATTAAATGTTGAGTTTAATCAATTTTGATGGGAATCTTTAGGATTGCGGTTTCACCGCGGGCTCTTGTTGTATTTATTTCTATATAATTAATCAAATTCATCTCTCATTCTGGGTAGTGGCCTGTAGTCAGAATTGTTCACTGTCGTGATACAATTCACTACCTAAATCTAGGTCGGTTCCACGGTCGTAGTAACCTATACCCTAAACTAGGTGCATGAAGACCAAACTCTGGGTTTCCACCATTAACCGTACATCACTTTGTTTAAGGAATTGATTAATTAATGTGAATTTCGTCTCTTTTCAACCGTTAATTCTTCTTTCAAAGCAATTAAAGGCATTAGATTATCATTAGGGTGATCAAGCATAATAATATAATGGAGAAAACGAAATCATACCACAGATTTAAGAGACAAAATATAAATTACTATGATAAAAATGTCATACAACGATTACCCGGGCTACTCCCGGTCCTAAAGATAAAGGGGATTAGCCCCACATGTTCATCTCAATGAAAGGCATGATGAAAGAAGGGGAAAACATGGAAAAATGTGAATGAAAGTGATGTAAACCCCTGAACGGAGGAGATCCAAGCGTTCCTTGACGTAGAGTGCACAATCTACAGCCTTTCGGCGGTGGAAAACATCTTCTTCGGCTCTCAAAACGGTCGGGGCGTGCTTCTGGGCTCCGTTCGCCAAAAACTTAACACGATTTAACCGTGTATATAACGCAAGTGCACGCGTATGAGTAATATATGCCTTTGTGAGTCCTGAGTCAAACACAGGGACACTGAACTATCCGTAGACTACTTACTAACTACTCGCGATCAGCTAGCCCGATTAAAAGGTTTTGAGAGTTGATTGAAAAATAAAAGAAAAATAAAATAAAACAAAGAAATCGATTAAATGTTGAGTTTAATCAATTTCGATGGGAATCTTTAGGATTGCGGTTTCACCGTGGGTTCTCATTGTATTTATTTCTATATAATTAATCAAATTCGTCTCTCATTCCGGGTAGTGGTCTGTAGTCAGAATTGTTCACTGTCGTGATACAATTAACTACCTAAATCTAGGTCGATTCCACAGCCGTAGTAACCTATACCCTAAACTAGGTGCATGGAGACCAAACTCTGGGTTTCCACCATTAACCGTACATCACCTTGTTCAAGGGATTTATTAATTAATGTGAATTTCCTCTCTTTTCAACCATTAATTCTTCTTTCAAAGCAATTAAAGGCATTAGATTATCATTAGGGTGATCAAGCATAATGATATAATGGAGAAAACAAAATCATACCACTGATTTAAGAGACAAAATATGAATTACTATGATAAAAATGTCATACAACGATTACCCGGGCTACTCCCGGTCCTAAAGACAAAGGGGATTAGCCCCGCATGTTCATCTCAATGAAAGGCATGATGAAAGAAGGGGAAAACATAGAAAAACGTGAATGAAAGTGATGTAAACCCCTGAACAGAGGAGATGCAAGCATTCCTTGACGTAGAGTACGCAATCTACAGCCTTCCGGCAGTGGAAAACGTCTTCTTCAACTCTTAGAACGGTCGGGGCATGCTTCTGGGCTCTGTTCGCTTCTCCACACCTCCTCGTGACTTGTGCAGTGGCTAATGATATGATAGATAGCTCCTGGCCGCCATCATTAGGTATAAACGCCAAATTAGATCGTCAAAATATCCCCACCATTGGATTTGGGCTGATCTGGAACAAAAACTAATCTGACGGCGTCGATGCCATCGACGCGGGTCGATGGTATCGACCCGCCAGGGTATCTACAAGTTTTCCTTTTTCTTTGACATTCTGACTGATTCAGACTCAAGGCGTCAGTTTTGTCACCTTTCCAACGCTGAAGCTGTAGAACGTCGATAGTATCGACTTTTGTGTCGATAGTATCAATAGGTTGATTACTGGCTCGCTGAAGGTATCTCGATACTATCGACTTCAATGTCGATAGTATCGACTCATCTTGGCTCCTTGCGGCTGTCTCACAGTGACTGTGTCAATACCATCGACACAGGTTGATGGTATCCACAGCTGTGTATACTCATTTTTCCTAAAATAGGAAGACAAAACCAAACCATCTAATCTAAAATCCATTATTATAATCATTTATACTCACAAAGATAAAATATGAGAGATTTGATACATAATGAGATTATAGACTAAAGTAAGTGAATTATGTGATACTAACCACAAAAGTGACTAATAACCACATAAAACGCATGTAAAACAAGTCTATAAATGTGACTCAAAATCATCACATCACATACATACATACTTACATACATACATACATACATACATACATACATACATACATACATACATACATACATACATACATACATACATACATACATACATACATACATACATACGCCGACAAGGAGTGGCTCAAGTGGTCAAGCACGGTGTCCCCTCATGAAGGGACCCAGGTTCGAATCCCAGTTGCCGCCTTGGTTTACCACCCTCCCAGATGTTCGGCCTCTGTCACGGGCATGGGAGAGGGGGAGAGAATGCCTCTCTTTATCCCATACATACATACATACATACATACACACATACATACATACATACATACATCCCAGTTGTCGCCTTGATTTACCACCCTCTTAGACATTCGACCTCCGCCATCGACATGGGAGAGGGGGAGAGAAATATCTCTCTTAATCCCATACATACATACATACTTACATAGAAAAAACAAAAACAACGCTACCTAGGGCTTTGGGCGATTTCTCAGGCGTCTTCCTGGGTGATCACCATGAGGCCCGCAGGTATGGCGCCCATGCCTCCGGCCATCCCGACCAGAGACGTCCACCACCGTAACCCACCTCCACCATCCACCACACCCCAACCTCGCCACCATCTAACCAAAATAGGAACGTCAGGAAAGGAGAAGGAGGCCGCAGGAGCCGAAACGGTGACAACGGTGATGGAGAGAAACCTGTCGGGGACAGGGAAGGCCAATGGCCATGAACAACGGACGATCGCTTGGAATCAAGTATTGAAACAACTGACGAGCAACAAGGAGAAGGATCTGGTGTTCCCAGAGCCAAGGGTCGAGGAGGGAGAGATACACATTGACCTGGATGAAGCGGAGTTTGACCGGCTAGTGAATACATGGGAACACACGGTAATGGTCTACACCTTGGGGAAATAGCTGTACTACCCCCATCTCAAGGCTTGGATCAAAAGGATGTGGCGGCTGGAGGGATCCTTTGAACTCCTTTCCCGTGACCAAGGCATCTTCTTGGTGTGATTCTCCACGGCGGTGGATAAGGAGGACATGCTGGAGATGGGGCCAAGATGGTTCGATCATCAGCTTGTGATTGCTAAGCACTACAACCATGGAGATGAGCTACGAAAGGATGCCTTCATGACCATACCGACATGGATCACCTTGAAGTCCTTCAGGTGTTCTTGGACAAAGAAGGGTGCCAACATGATTTCTATAGGGGCGGGCCGAGTGCTACATGTCGATGACATGTCTCTTGAAGGCGACGACCCCAGAGTGCTGGTTGAGTTGGAGGTGGAAGGAAGGAAGCCGACGAGAGTTTGGCTAAACGTGAAGGGGAGGCAGCCGATACTGGTGACCATTGAATATGATCACATCCCGATAAGTTGCAGCAGGTGCAGGGCCTTCAGGCATAGCACTCAGCAGTGCGATGAGGCCACCCGGGAGAAAGAGAGGGAAACCAACCAAGTGTAAGCAAAGGCTGCTCAAAAGACTTGGGTCGAGAAAACTATGAGGCCGAGAGTGGGTCATACAGCTGCAACAACAGTGCAGGCCGCAGACAAGGATGATGGTGGAGCACAACTACAAGAAGAACATCCTGGAGAAGGTGAAGGACAGCCATCAACAACCATAGTGTAGATTGGGGGCGATGATGATGTTAGTGCACAACAACAAGATGATCAATTAGTGCAGGCCACACCTACTGCGAACAAAACTGAGAGCTCATGTTCTACATGCAAGAAAGAAGAGGGAGAGTTCACTCCCGCATCCAGGAGGAAGAGCTCGAGTGGGATTCTGAAGACGCATGGAGTCAGGTCCATCCTCGAGTCCAATAATAGATTTGTAGCATTGAGTGAGTCGGATGTAGAAGAATCTGAGCAGATTGCACCGAAGAAAAAGAAGGAAGGCAATAAGAAGAAGGAGCAGCCTAGGCATACACGGGCAAACAAAAACCTTTAATATGTCCATACTCATGTGGAATATTAAAGGGGGGTGCGATAGATACAAGAAGAAAGAAATCTGTGATTGGATTGATGCATGTGGTTCCTCTATTGCAGCACTGGTTGAAACTAAGATAAAGGAGAATAATAAACTAAGCATTGGTTACTTGTTTCCACAAGGTTGGGAACATGTATCCAACCTACAACACTTTGAGTTGGCTAGGATGTGTGTGGCATGGAATCCTAACACATGGAAGATGATTCTGATGATGATCTCTGATCAACATATCACTCTGGAATACATGAACACATTAGGATTGCATATGTGCCTGACATCAGTATACGCTCATTATGATGCAAAGAGAAGGAATGAACTCTGGCATGATCTAGTCTTTATTTCTACATAGGTGATGACACCGTGGATGGTGACTGGTGATTTCAACAATGTCAGATTACATGGTGAGAAGATTGGGGGCAGACCTACGCTACGTGCTATAATTGATGCCTTTAATATGGCTATTGATAAAGCAGAGATGATGGAGCTACCCATGGTAGGTGGTGACCTCTACATGTGGAACAATGAACAAGACCCAGAGGATAGAATAGCTAGCAAACTAGATAGAGCCTTGGTTAATGAAGAATGGTTAAAGATATTTCCTAATGTACAGGTGAAGGCAAGCATATCTGAGCTAAGTGACCATGCTCCTCTTTTTGTGCAAATCATAGAGAAAAAACAAAAGAAAAGACCATTCAAATTTCTCAACTATTGGACTGAGTGGAAGGGATTTGATGATATACTTAAGGAGGTATGGGGCACACACATACATGGGAACCCCATGTTTGTCTTTGCTAAAAAGTTATCATTGCTGAAAACAACACTGAAAGAATGGGCAAAGGAAAAGGTGAATATTCCCAATCTAATCACAACAACGAAGAAGGAATGTAGTGAGGTGAGAAAGCTCCTGATGGCTGATCTGCTCAATGGTGAATTAATAAAGAAGGACTGATAGTTAAGACAGATGATTGCTAATTTAAAAAAGACTGAGGAGAAATTCTACTAGCAAAGAAGCAGGGAGAAATGGATGGAAGATGGCGACAGAAACACCAAGCTCTACCACATGGTAGTTAGGATAAGGGAGGCTTCAAATATTATATGTGAGCTAATTGATAATGATGGGCAGGTGGTTAATAAACAAGAAGATATTGAAGACCAAGCTATGCAGTTCTACAGTGAGCTTTATAATAAAAAATTTGAAGACATGGAGGAGGAGGAAGACATAGACTGGAAGTTCAAACTCTCTAGCACCCACAACAACATTCTTACAAGGGAGGTTACCGAGCAAGAAGTCAAAGATGTCTTATGGAGTATAGGCTGCAACAAATCCCCTGGGTCAGATGGATTCAATGCTTTCTTCTATAGGATGGCTTGGGATACAATCAAAGATGATCTATTGAAGTATGTGAGATGGTTTCTTGATGGAGGTAATATGGTTAGAAAAGTCAATCATGCTTTCCTGGTCCTCATTCCAAAGAAGAAGATTATGGCCTCTCTTGCTAATTTCAGACCTATTGCATGTTGCTCTATCCAATATAAGATCATAGCAAAAATTCTATCCTCAAGGCTGAAGATGGTCCTTCCTTTCCTTATTTCTGAAAGCCAAGGAGCTTTTATTATGGGCAGGAGTATTAGTGATTGCGCCCTTCTTGCAGACAAGTTCCTAGATGATTTCAATGTGATGTGTGGGAGCAGAAAGGCTTGTTTAAAGCTTGACATCTCAAAGGCTTATGATAGTGTCAGATGGAAAAAACTGTGGTGGATCATGCAAAAAATGGGTTTCTCTGCAACGTGGATACAATGGATGCAACAATGTGTTGGTACAACAAGTTTCTCAATGCTTGTAAATGACACATCGATTGGTATGTTTAAAGGGGGCAATGGCCTAAGGCAGGGAGATCCTCTTTCACCACTCATCTTCACCATTGTCATGGAATACTTTACAAGGAAGCTGAAAGAAGCTGAAGACACAAAAGTGATCAAAGCATACACGATCCATGGTATGAAGGTAATGAGCCATCTTATCTTTACAGATCATGTTTTGTTGTTCCTTGAGGCCAAAGTTGATATGTTACAGGAGATGAAAAAATTTCTTGGAGACTTTGGAGAGCAGACGAGGTTGCAGATTAATGCAAATAAGACTCAACTCTATCTCTTAAAAAACTATCACCATATGGAAGCTAGACTTCCATAAGCCATGGGTGTGGAGTTGGGCAAGTTCCCGACTAAGTATTTGGGCTTCCTACTTGTCGGGGGCAATCTACAAGTCAAAGACTTTGCTGAATGTATTGATAGATTCGATGAGATGATTGTGAGATGGCCTACACAGAAGACATCCATGGTGGGCTGAGCTACCCTTATTAGAGAAACTATAGAGGGGCTTCTTCTCTTCTGGATGCAACAAAGAAAAATACCGGGTGCTTTGCTTGACAGGATGGAGATGAAAATCTCAAACTTCATTTGGGCGGGCGAGTACCATCCCATGCACTATGCTAGGTTGGCCTTACCTAGAGATGAAGGTGGTTTGCATCTGAAAACTCCAATAGACATTGCTATATGGGGGACACTAAAGATAATTATCTTGTACCAAATAGGTGGATCCGTATGGGGAAGATGGATAAGAGTTAGATACCGACAAGGGATGGATTTCCAGCCACATACCAGGGAAGGCATCGCACGCACCATTCATATGATGAGGAGCCTGTGACCACAGGTCAAGCACCTTTTTTGTCTGAATCATGATGGTGAATGGCACATGTTAAACCCAAAAGTCGACCTGTGGGAGATCACGAGGACAAGGGCTGAAAAGGATGGGACTATGGCGCTGATATGGGATGGTAAGCATGTTCCTAAATGGTCCACATGTGTTTTTAAAATTTTGCATGGAGCCTTAGCGAATATGGACAAAATACATAAATGGAATAGCAATATTTCTGTGACTTGTTATTTATGCAAAGAGAAGGAGGAAACCCACAACCACCTATTTGGTAGATGCATTTTCATGAAGACTTTATGGGAGAAAGCATGCACAAAGTTCCAACTACGAGTAGAGCTGAATGAAGACATAAAGAAGATGGTCAAACACTGTGCCAATGAGGAGAAAAAGCTACTTATGTTTGTTGCCCTGTGCTTCCATGTCTGGAATGATAGGAATGCTCACAAGCATGGAGGTTTATATAGTAGTGTGAATACTATTGCTACAAAATTTTGTAAAAATGTAAAAAAGAGACTACGTCTTTGCTAGTTGTGTGAGTTGCTCATGTACATGTTGTATAGCGAGCATATGGCTATATGTAACTCTTGACCCTCCTACAATTGTAGGAGGACGTCAGAATATATTTACATGATTCTGATACATACATACATACATACATACATACATACATACATACATATATACATAGATAGATACATACATATTGCCGGCAAGGGAATAGACTGGTTGACGAATTCCGCTGGTCCCCAATGAAGGGACCCAGGTTTGAAACCACACGAAGAAGCATCTCTTGATTTATCACCCTCCCAGGCATCCTGCCTCTGCCATGGGTTATGGGAGAAGGGGGGGGGGGAGAAATCTTTCTCTCTTAATCCCATACATACATACATACATACATACATACATACATACATACATATATACATACATACATATATACATACATACATACGTCGACAAGGAGTGGATTAAGTGGTCAAGCACTATGTCTCCTCATGAAGGGACCCGTGTTCGAATCCTAGTTGCCACCTTTATTTACCACCCTCCTGGGCATTCAGCCTCCACCATGAGCATGGGAGAGGGGGGAATCTTTATATCTTAATCCCATACATACATACATACATACATACATACATACATGGCCGACAAGGAGTGGCTCAAGTGGTCAAGTACGGTGTCTCCTCATGTAGGGACCCAAGTTCAAATCCTAGCTGCCGCCTTAGTTTATCACCCTCCCAGATGTTCGGCCTCCGTCACGGTCATGTGATAGGGAGAGAGAATGCCTCTCTTTATCCCATACATTACATACCTGTCGATTTACCACCCTTGTCGCCCGCTCCATCTCCTAGGGTTCCTATGGAAATTGCTAGGGTGATCCTGAGAAGGACCGGCAACCATGGAGGCCACCACTGGCCAGGCCAACCCACCCACCCCATCCACCCAACCCACCAACCCTCCACATAGAAACCCTACACCGCATAGTAATGAGAAGAATGACGAGAACCTAAAGAAACCATGGAGGAAGGTCGTAAAGAGAACTCTAGCCCAGGAGAAAGAGTGCTCCAGACTGGTTTTCCCTAAACCTACCAAGAAAGATGGCAATGTGATCGTGAATCTAGATGTTGAGGAATATGGACACATGAAGGACGTCAGGGAGTTCACAATATCAATTTACGTCATGGGTAAAAGGTCCTTTTACCCCCATCTTGTAGCTTGGATCCGTAGAGTCTGGAACCCTAAAGGGGACTTTGATGTGGTTTCAAAGGAGAATGGCTTCGTTCTAATCCATTTCTCCAATGATAATGACAAGAAAGTCTATTTTACGAGCGGCCCACGATGGTTTGACAACCATCTAGTCATCGCCAAGCACTATATGTATGGAGACGAGCTAGTAAAGGATAACATGTCCACTCTTAAAATTTGGATCCGTATCCCATCAAACAGAAAGACATGGATGAAGAAAGCTGCATGCACCAATGCCTCTAGTGTGGGAAAAGTCCTACACATTGAGACCAGGTCGATGGAGGAGGCTGGTACTGATGAAGCAAAAGTCCTAGTTGAAATCGAGGTAGATGATGATATCCCAAAAAATATCTGGGTGGACGTTCCAGTCAAGGAGGAGATGCCCTTCCAAATCAAATACGACTACTTGCCTAAGAAGTTCTCTCGCTACTATGTCTTTGGATATGGGAATGATGACTACCCCTATAAGGAAAAGATCAACAGTGAAGAAAAAGATGAATTTCAGATCCCTAAGAAGATCTGGAAGGAGAAGTGCAACCTAGAAACAAACTCTTTGGGAGTGAAGGACACCGAAGAAGGAGAGATCAGTGACAGTGCAAATCCTTTTAGTGCCCTAAGTGACTCTGACAAAGAAGTAGAAGAGATCCTTGAGACTGAGAAAAGTTCTAGCAGCCCACCCAAAGAAAAAGACAAGTCAAAGAGCAAGGAGAAAGGGAAATAGAAGGAGAAGGAGCCCCCCAGATGAACCAGGAACAACAAGAAAAATTAGTTATATCAGTTCTAGCCTAGAACATAAAGGGGATATGCAAAGCACCAAAAAGAAAGGAGGTCAGGGACTGGGATAAAACTAGTGGAATTTCTCTAGCTACAATCATTGAAACAAAAATAAAGAAGTGTAATGCCAGTTACATGGAAACAGTCTTCCCAACCGAGTGGTATCATGTCAATAATCTAGATGAAGTAGAACTAGGATGTATCTGCCTAGGTTAGAACCCTAACATATGGGAGGTCCAAGTAACAAAGAAGACAGAGCAAATGATTACCACACACTGCACTAATAAAGGAGGCTTGAAGATCTAGTTCACTACCATCTACGCCTTCAATCACCACAACCAGAGGCAGGAATTATGGAAGGACATTGTGGAACTCTAAAAAAACATCAATGACCCATGGATACTAATGGGTGATTTCAATAATGTCAGGCTTCAAGAAGAAAATCAAGTGGGTCGTCTAGTTACAGAAGTTGTCATCAAGTCATTTAATTATGCCATCAATGTTGCTGAACTCTATGAGCTCCCAATGACTGGTGAAGGGGTCTACATGTGGAACAATGAAGGTAAGCCAGACAAACGCATTGCCAGCAAACTTGATAGGGCACTAGTCAATGCATCCTAGCTCAACCAACTCCCCACTGTCTAAGTCAAAGTAGAAAGTGTAGATATCAGTGATCACGACCCCTTGATTATGAAGTTAAATGAGAAGAAAAGGAAAACCAGACCCTTCAAATTTGCCAATTTCTAGATGACCTACAAGGGGTATAGGGAACAACTTGATGAAGCTTGGAATTTGTAGGTCGATGGCAACCCATTGTATGTCTTCACAAAGAAACTAATGCACCTCAAACAAAAATTGAAAGTATGGTCGAAGGAATATGTCAATATCCCTAGGCTACTAGACGATACTAAGAAGGATTTAATTAGGGCCAGGAGTAAGCTATTAACTGACCCTATGAATCACGATATCATTGATGAAGAACTGAGCCTCAAAAGAATGCTAGAAGACCTCGAAATAGTTGAAGAGACATTTGCCTAGCATAGAAGTAGACAAAGATGGATAGCAGACGGGGACCGCAATACCAACCTATATCACAACGCAGAGTGGAGAAGGGAAGTACAAAACTCAATTACTGAATTAGTCACTTTAAAAGGGGAGATAGTCAACAACCAAGATGATTTGGAGGCTCAAGCAACTGAGTTTTACAAGAACTTATATAACAAACCTAAATTAATCCAGTCAGTGGATGAAGAAGGCCTGAAATGGAAGGCTAAGCTAACTAATACCCATAACAACTTTCTTTGTAGGCCTATTACCGAAGCTGAGATCAAAGAAGCCCTATGGAGCATAGGAATTGGGAAATCCCCAGATCCTGATAGTTTCAACTCACACTTCTACTGAGAGGCTTGGGACACCATCAAAGATGATCTATGCAAAGGTGTTAAGTGGTTCATGAAAGGTGGTGCAATGCTAAGGCAAATAAATCATGCTTTCCTTGTCCTAGTCCCAAAGAAGAAGACTACTATGTCCCTATCTAACTTCAGGCTGATTTCCTGTTGTAATGTTCAATATAAGATAATAGAAAAGATACTATCTGAACGACCGAAGTTGGTGCTACCCCTCCTCATATTTGAACAACAAGGTGCATTTATATCTGGAAAAGTATAGCTGACTATGGTTTACTTGTAGGGGAGTTCATGGCCAATTTTAATGTTAAAAGAGGACATAAAAAGATTAGCATGAAACTTGATGTCTTAAAGGCTTTTGACAACGTCCATTGGGACAAATTATGGTGGATGATGGAGCAATTAGGATTCTGAGCTAACTGGATATCATTGATCAAACAATGCGTATGTACAACCAGCTACTCAGTCCTAGTCAATGGTACTCCCAATGACATCTTCCAAGGTGGGAACAATTTGTGCCAGGGCGACCCCCTCTCACCCCTCCTCTTCACTATTCTGATGGAGTACTTCACACAACTCATGAATGAAGCAGAAGAGAAGAAAGAGATCAAAACTTACACGGTGCATGGGACAAAAGTCTGGAGCCACCTCATATTTGCAGTTGACTTCTTGGTTTTCTTGGAAACAAGGACTGACTACCTGCTCAACCTAAAGAAGCTCCTATCTAGATTTGGAATGCAACCTGGTATGCATATTAATCAACACAAGACATAGATCTTCACCTTGGTGAACTACATGAGCATCAAGGAATCCATAGAGGGGACTCTTGGGATTGAAACTAGTGCATTTCCCATGAGATACTTGGGGTTCCCACTAGCGGGAGGCAACCTTCAAGTAAAGGACTTCATTGATTGCACATATAGACTAAAAGATAAGATTGCTAGATGGCCTCTCACAAATACATCAATGACAGGTAGAATCATTCTTACTAAGTCAGCGATTGAAGGTCTATTAATATACTGGGTCCAATAAGGTGAAATTCCAAAGCAGTTCTAGAAAGAATGGAGATGAAAATATCCAATTTTATTTGGGCTGGTGGCACACACCCAATGAAATACTCAAGAATAGCCTTACAAAAGGAGGAAGGAGGGGTGGGAGTCAAGACTCCACTAGAAATTGCAAACTGGGCCACCATGAAGAGAATCATTAACTACAACCAAGGTCACTCACCTTGGGCAAGATGGATGAAATGCAGGTACCCAAAAGGACTTGATTTCGAACCCAATACTAGAGAGGGGTATTCTAGAGTAATCAATAGAATGACAACCCTATGGAAACAAGTCAAGCATTGCTTCTATCTGAAAGAAGGTGAATGGAGACTAATTGATCCAAAATTGGACATCTAGAAACTGATCTGTAATAGAGGAGAAAGAAACACCTGCATGTGATACATTTGGACTGAATATGAAGTCCCAAAATGGTCTCTCTTCCTGTACAAAGTAAGCCATAAATCTCTATCCACGTTGGACAAGATGGAACGCGGGTACCCGAGAACTGTCAATAAGTGCTATCTCTACGATGATGCTGAAACTCACAACCACTTATTTAGAAGCTGCCCTTATGTCAAAAAACTGTGGAAAACAACATGCAAGGAACTGGGTTTTTTGCACATGTAGTTGAAGACTCCAAATGAGATGATCACCATGCTTGGAAATGGCACTGGACGCTGGAAGAGGAAGCTTCTCCTGATATACTCAACTACTATCTACCATACCTGGCGAGAAAGAAATGATAGAAGGCACATAAACAAAAGTAGAAGGGAGGAGTCCATTGCAAAGAAAAAATGTAAATTTTACAAAAATAGGACCAATGTATAGATATCTCTCGTGAAGGAGAAGTATAGTAGCGAGGGGCTATTATGTAATATGACGTAACTTTATTAGGAACTTTGGAATAAAATTTACCCAATTCCGATACATACATTACATACATACATACATACATACATAAATACATACATACATACATACATACATACATACATACATATATACATAAATACATACATGCCAAAAAGGAGTGGTTCAAGTGGTCAAACACGATGTCCCCTAGCAAAGGGACCGGGGTTTGAATCCCAACTACTGCCTTGATTTACCACCCTCCTGGACATTTGGCTTCCGTTACGAGTGTGGGATGGGGGGAGAAATCTTTCTACCTTAATCCAATACATACATACATATATATGTTTCCGCCATAGGTGTGGGAGGGGGGGATAAAGCTTTCTCTCTTAATCCATACATATATTTATGTATGTGTATATATGTATATATATAGGCAAGGAGACACAAATTAATGCCAATTATCAGAAATATTTCATAAGTAGATTATGAGTAGTGCTCCCAATAACCAACCTAAACCTTACTATTAAAAGTGGTCATGAGGTTAGTGAAGAACTAGCCCCAACCATCATCAATGGGAAAACATTTCAAAACAAATAACAACAAAAAACACATATTACACTAGGAGAATGGAGTCCAACATTTCACATATATTATTGTAATCACCAGATAAAGGTTATTTCACATATGTTATTTATAATCATTATTTAGAACCATATGAAACTGCTACATAAGCATACATACACCATTACATAAAGATAAATTTGCATTCCTTCATTGAAACACCCTCAAGTGATCCCTAGACCACAATACAAGAACATATATACCAACTGCAAAAATCAAGATTCACCTAGCAATGAAGTCACTTTGGTCTATGATTAGGCTGAGGAGTGGTAGACTTGAATGTTGGACCAAAAGTTGATTCTTTGGTTGATGGTCCAATGTCTAAGTGAGCAGATAAGACCTAAGAATGAATAAACACAACTCCATCTTCTTTTTTATTTTTTAGAGTAAGTTTGATTCAAGTATCCATTAATGTGTGTATAAGGTACATTTTTAATAATGCTCATATTAGTAAAGAAAATATATAATAATAAGGCAATAAAAAGATTAACATTTAACACATAGTACTATCAATGTTCCCATTTTTTTTCTTGAAAGTATTTGACTGGCATCTAACCAAGTAAAAGCCATCACAATGTACTCACATGCATGACTCATCATCCATGCCATAGGATTTATTTGGTCACCCTAATACAACTAAGTCAGTCCAGGTATGCCAAGGGCTAGGTACTAACCTATAACATATCTACATTTTCATTTCCACACCTTGGCATAAGGATCAGTCATACCTCATGTGTCATATATCACATGTCACAACATTCTAATCTTACTTCACATTTCCTTGGATTGGGGTATTTGTCCCCTAATATTTAGTTTGTTGATCTCATTATAAGAGTTAGGACATCACTCCCTCCATCTTGGTCCCCCATAGTCCTGAAATATTAGTACTCATGATCTAGTCCAATACAAGTCATCTTCTTATATATATAATTTACTCCAAAAAGGCCCATTTACCCTTCCTAACATGGATAACATGGAAGGTTGACAGTTCTCAAGGCACCTAAATAAGTTAGATTTGGGTTTCACTTCATAAAATTGGGTATCTTACTCATATTAAGTAATTTATTCCATATAAGTCTCAAAGTAGTTCATAAGAATTTCCATTAGCAAGAAAAGGATCTTAATGCACTAACAAGGCAGCTTAAATAATCATTTATTATATATGATTATATTATAAATAAATAAGTAATCAAATATTTTTTCATTCGGATCACATCTTTGCAATATATACTCAAGATTCACATACATGTTCATAATCCACCTCATTTACTATCCATATTGCCATTTTTTAAAAAATTTCCATCAAATTTCCTTCAATTTAGGCAATTTTACTGATAGTTTTTAAACAAGTTAATTAGAGAATCACTAGATTATATGGATTTATTTTGATATTTGTAGGATCATTCATTTACATAAAATATGTACCCGTAAAGATATATAAAATATTTGTTTATTTCTAGTTCAATGGTTATAGTATCCAATTTAAATTAATTAGTGCGTAAGAAGGTATATTTGTGTTCAATTGATTCACTTTATCAAATAGGGTTTTAGGTAGTAGATTAAAATTTTGTGTCCCACTCCTATGGTCCAAAAAGAGCTACACAAACCTTCACAATCTTAATATATTCTAGATTAAGATCTCCAATCTAGAATACAATAGAAGATTTAGGGAACAAATGAAGAAGAATCTAAAGATCTTTGCTCACCTTTGGGGAAGAATGTCTTGTAGGGTTTAAGAAAGGAGAGAAGAGGCGAGAAGAAGAAAAACAAAGCAACATACCAGGTATTCCATCTCCACATGATCTAGGACAAATTTTTGAGCTAAACATTTCAGCTTATTCTTTAATTCCACCTTGAATATTCATCCTAGAGTGAATTTCTCACAAGATAGGGGTTTTAACAGGGAAGAGCATGTCAAATAATGTTCTATAGACAAAAGGAATAAAATAATCTTACATAAATAACATCTGATCTATTTTTTACATATATTTATTTTTTATTTTGTTAGACACACACAAGCTAACCTACCTTCTAGGAATCCAGACTGACTTCCATGGTCAACGGGGGTTAAATTTGATCAAAGTTGTGGGTCAAAGTCAAAAATTGGGTTGGGGCCTCACAACTTGGTCCAACTTGCTATAAGTTGGTTTGACTTGTTGAAAGTCCATATGACGTTTGAGTTCGACATCTCAACAAGCCAACCAACCTTGAGACATTCCTATTCAAGTGATCACTTCAACCTCCAAGGACAATTCAAACTTTGTACAAGGTGACCGACTTGTGGCCCATACTATAAAAAGGAAATCTAGACCCTAGAAACACAAGATAATAATCCCTGAACCTTAGTTTGATTCCCAAATCATATGTTCTCTTCTTGTATATGTAAATTATCATGTTTGTCAACTTTAACAAGATTAATGAGTAGTTCGTGTGCCTTGTCTTTTAAGTTATCCCATGCAAGCATTTTCTTATATGCCCTCATTATTTCTCACTATCTGCAAATTTTTTTTTCAGATAATCATTTAGCATCCTATAATCATGGACATATTAAGTCATACAAGAACACACAACTTAGGGTTTATCAAACATGGTTACTTGATAACATTAGTTGTTTTTACTATGTTAGGGTTTCCAATCACTTAGCTACATTCACAAAGGTTCCACTACACAAATTAGGGTTCCAAATTAACACAAAGAGAAAGTGATTATGTGATAATGATAGAAACTAATCCATGATTGAGTCTAACTTGGGAAAGGGTAGTTACAAATGCTACCCCCTAAAAGTTTTTTTCCATAAAACTTAGAAAAGTACACACATCTGATTATCTATTTATTACATGGATTCTTGAAATTTATGATGTCTTAATACCATTTATTCATAGTGTATCTCACCTAAAATTCTAGATCTTACAATCCATGATTTGGATTGGTCCTTCTTCACATATGGCATCTTCCACTACATGTACATATGTTGGTTGCAACACTTGTCTTGTGTCAATGTGACCGTTTTATCATTGACATAGGGAATACATCATGAAGTTGTTGCAAATCTGGTGAAAACTAATTTCGATAAGGCCCCACCTATATGGGAGTCAATTTACCCTTCTACCCAAACCCAAATACTCCCTTCTGAGATGACACCCTCAAGAACAAACAATCACCCACTTTAAACTCTATGGGTCTATACCTCCTATCATCATAAATCTTTTATATGTCTTCTATAACCTTCAAATGTTCTCTAAATACTGTTGAAAATTTAAATGGGTTGTTTCACTATATTAGGATCCAAAAATTACTTTTCACCTTTTTAGTACCAATTGATAGGGGATCAAAATTTTGCACCATTAAATTTCTTCATATGATGCCATTCCAAAACTTCATGATGGCTATTATTATATGCAAAATCATTAAAGATAAGCACACATCCCAACTTCCTGGAAAGTGTGGTGTACATGATTTGAACATGCCTCTGGCATTTGGATTGTTTTTTAAGATTATCTATATGTCTGATGGTAGAAATTTGTGTTGAACTTTAGTTTTGTGCCCAAAGCATCATGAATATGATCCCATATTCGAGGTGTAAAATAAATTCCATGGTATGATATGATAGATAATGGAATCCATGTAGATTAGTATCTCATTTACATATATTTGTGTAAGTTATTTAGCAAAAGAAGTCATATTTTATGGAAAGAAATGAGACATCTTACACAATCTCTTGAAAATAAACTAAATGAGATTATCACCTTGATACATTTGTGGTAAACCAACTACAAACTCCATGGTTACATGACCCCATTTCATTTAGAATAGACAAGGGTTATACTAGTGGTTTATGATGTTCAACTTTCACTTGTTGACATATTTCACATCTAGCCACATAATCTTCTTATAGGGACATCCAATTTAATTATAATAATGATAACCATTTAGAAAGAGTCTCTAATTGTATGCCACTGATTATGAATATAAGTATCAGGTATGTAATATACACGATCAAAACAATATACACAAAATACAAAGAAAACTTTTTTTGTGAATCCTCAGAAACAAATTTCACACCACATGTATTTCACATTTCCATTTATCAACTACCAACATTTGAGTTCATTAAAACCAACATCACATCATATTACTCATATGTGGACTTACATCAAATTACATATACACAAAAGAAACAAGTTCTATATACATTACCCTTAGGAAAGACCATATGGACATTCTAATCTACATCATTCTACATATATCTTCTTTATCGAGATCTTTTGGTTTGATTGAATTATACCCAAAATGTTTGAAACAACCACATGTGACTCATATAGATCCCAGTGAGTGGAAACCTCCCACTTGAGCTAAGCAACATGTACCATATTAGATTATACATGTTTATCTTAAAAGAAGTTGGTAGGCAGTATCTTACAAGCATATTAAATTAATTCTAGCATTACATACTTCTAGTTTAATTCAATCAATCAAATAATTTTAGAAAAACATTTCGTTAATCAGATATTAAATTCTTAACTATTTTTTGTAACCCTCCAACAAGATGATGAACATATCATGTAATCCTAAAGCTAAAGGTCGCAGAATACGTGTATACCTAAAAAAACTATTTAAATAACAACTAAAGGCCTATCATACAAAACATTTGATATTAAACCAATCATAGAAGAGATGTTAGAATTTACTTGTAATCTAAAATTTACTAATTAGGTTCCATACTAGGCATGTAAGAATAAGAGAGAAATTTATCTTATTATACAATAGTGCATTATCTTCACATATAAGAAACATACTCAATAACAACATATTTATCAACTATTAATAAAAGGAAAATGACAATCATTCATCTTATTTTGTACACAACTTATTATCTTTATTTATAAGCACTGAAACATTTTGTATCCTACCTCACCACATAGTAGTCATGACTCTTGATTCTCATGTCAATGAATCACCATCATTATCTCAGAGTTCAGCCAACCATCCTAGTACGGCTACAACATACCTTGGTCCACCACACAATTGCCTAAATAGGCTAAGGTAGGGAATTCAACGTCTCTACCATTGTTTTCTTATCTTGGGTACATGAGATATGTGCATTTATAACAAAATAACATGTCTCAAAATATTATCATATTTACCAGTTGCATTTCATTAGAGTATATCCCTTATGGATATAGCTTTATCATCTGATGATTTAGGGTCGTAGTCACACAATGATGCATCTCTAGATCCTGGTGGTCTAACCTTCAAGCTCTAGATCCACACTCTAAAAATCCTTCTTATAACCCTTTGATTACTATAAGGAGATTCATTGCATTTCCACTATATGACATGGGGAGACTCACATTTTTAAGGGCACACAATTAGATGATTCATTATTTCACTTTTTACTTAATCCTCTTATTCATTTTAAAGAGATTTTGATTCATTATGCATCGTTTGTGTGTGTTCTTTTGCACTAGAATGACATGAATCAGATTAAGGTTAGCAACAAAGATCAATAAGAATCTCTATAACGAGCAACAAAATAATCTAAAGTTTACAACATACAACTCTATTTCCCCTTCTCACATCATTTCATATGAAGCATCATCAATGCCTATTAACATAAAATATAATCTCTCTCTCAAGTGAATGCCCTAATTAGGATTTCTTAGAAATAAATCATCACATGCTATTTCGAGACATGAACATATCCTCATCATTATTTTCCATCTCACATTTTTAATAAATATTCAAGATGACATTAGAAACAACAACAATATTGGCAAACAAATATATTTTAAAACTTATTGAAATCAAATACATTTATCGTACACCACATGGCATATTCCATATAATATGTACTATATATTGGCAATATCAAAGCATAAACATTCATAACACATAATCAATATTTCATACAACATTCTTATTAATTCTAGTCATCAACCTAGATGTCTTCTCCTCAAACTAAATCAAACAACATTCAATTACTTATCCTGGTTAATCCTTATTTTAGAATATTCTTTATTGGTATTACTTCAATCATCACATTAGAGTTAGGTTGGGCTCTTAGATCCACTGAGTTAACTCCTTTGTTTCTCCTTATCTAGATTCATTTATCTTAACTACTTTAAATTCATGTTTACTACTATTCTTTAAACCAGTTATATTTGCTTACTTACTGAAAATAATTTCTTTCTTGTTGAAATCCTTCATATTCTGATTTAATTGTATTTATTTAAGTTTAGGAAAATCAATCACAATTTAAACAAACAATATTAAGTGTTACACATAACCATTTTATTGATATTTACTCATCACTAACAGTTCATTTTTAGTTCATTTATCACATTTGGATACTCGTTGCATGTCATTTAGCTTCCAATAATTCAATAATAACAATCCTTATAAAATTACTACATTAAAAAATAAAGCATATTAGGGTTACTTCTACTTACTCCTCAATACTTATCCATCTTCTCAAAATGACTATTACGTGACTTATAGGATACGACTAGCTTCATGTGGAATTTGATTCCTAATCCTTAAGTCATACAATAGCATATGCATTCACATTATATCAATTTAGTAAATCTTCACACCTTTAAGGGAAGTAATCATACTTAATTCATAGCATCTCATTTAATTTGTAAATCACATACAAATTAGGACTTCATCTATAATGCTCGTTCCAATAGTGAACTTTTAGGATTTTCCAAAATTTGACTCAAATGAGTACATCTTTATTCATCATCACAAACACCAAATTAACCATGAACCTCAATGATTTGTATTAAGATTTATTTGGGTTATTCACAAAACATGCAAATCCTAATTTTCAGTCATATATAATCCATCCATTAATTACAAGCATTCATCCTCGATAGTCTAATTTGAGTCATTCATTACACACAATCCCTAAACATAAATATATCCATTTTTAAAACATGAATAATGATTCTCATACACATCCACACTTATATTCACCAAGGATTTAATTTAAAACTAATAAATCACATTTGATCCATGTTTATTGAATTGAAATTAAATTCTATGCACATCCTCTAATTTTTTTCAATCATTTTATTCATTCAGACACATTTAAGAAATTTTCACATTAAACAATGCACTTAATTTATCATTGTATCAAATAGGATTTCACTTCAAGTCATAAACTAGATAGATACAACTGTTTAAGAATCCAAAACATGATGTAGTCATATTATGAAGATTTTCCCAAATTATAAGAAATACATGTAATAATCTTTTTTATAATCTGATAGGATCATTCTTTTGACAAAATAAAGATCACCATTAAACACATGTTTCAAACATCTAAAAAATGTATCCCAATATCTAAGGCTCCAAAAATCTATCCAACTAATAAGGATCGAGTCATTTTCTTCATCCTTCCAACTCAAGATCCCTAGAAAGTGAGAATTGGAGAGAAATAAAGCAAATGATGATGATGATATCCTTTTGGTCTAGATCAAAGGAATATAATTTAGGATAGAGGAATCACCATGAAGTCCTATCTAAGTCTGATAAACTTACATCATTTCAAAAGCTTTAGCACGCTAAAACTTGAATTCTACTCTCCTAGTTCCAAATTCTTCAAAACCCTACAATTCTCTTCTTTATCTATTAATGGAGAGATATAGGTGGATCCATGAATTATGAGAGGTTTCTAGATTCCATTTAATTAATATAGATAATTTTAGGTGTTTAAAAAAATTGCAAACAAGTCCGCATTTTCTAGCAACATCTATTATTGGCTGAATTTCTTCCTCAGAAATCTTTAGATGTATTAATTTGTTCATTCTCAAGCAAGATAAAAAGTATTAAGATCAATTATGTTGTCTGATGTTGTTACCCAATCAGATGTGAAAATCTTGACTTGTTAAATACCACACTTCTATATTGTAGTCTATTTAGTATGGTTGGTTGATCTGTCATATGGAAACTCGGCAAACTAACATGTCTTGAAAACATCTAAAAACTATGAATTTCGAAGTAATACTCTCATATATGAGGTATATAGTTTTTATTTAAAGTACTTTTTAACAGAAAAATACTAAACATTATTTAATAAAGTGTTCTACTAATAACTAAAATTTCTTTTCACTTTTTTGATTCAAATGATATAAATTTATATAAATTAGTAATAATTCAATTTCGTTAGGTTGAACAATGTTCAATGCAATTTCTTCAACAAATCTTTGATATATGTAAATATGTGCATGAATGAGGAGAATGCTTTTGTATATTGATTTTCAAATTCACACTAAACAACTGAGAATTTAAGTTAGGATTTTTTCTTAACCAAACCCTACGTATATTTTCAATCAAGAATGTTTAGCTCTCATCAAGTTCAACACATCATAATTGAACTATCAATAATTAATTCATATTAAAGAATGATTAATAAAGCAAACCATGTAAATCATCTGAGAAAACCCTAATTTTCTAGCTAAGATGAAATCAGGTCATTACATTATTATGTCTCTCTAAGTACCTATCCACTAGTGAAGTTCTTTTAGATTCTAATACATCTTTGTGCATCTTGGGTGCATAACATTTGTAGATGTATGCGCTTCTTCTAGTATGTTATGCCTCAGATTTTCCTATCTAGGAATACATAATCTTACTTTGGAACATAGAAGAATATCATTAGAATAGTGAAATACTTGTCTCTTACATGCTTGCATTTTTTTCTTTGTATTTAGTAACTTAGGGTCCACACCTGATTTCTTAAAAAAATATCAACATAGCAAAGGTATCATTTGTAGTTGTACTATGAGTTCACCTTCATTTACTATAACCAGATGGGTATTCATCCCCCTTACATTGATTCTTACCTCCATCTCTTATTCTATGATGTTCATCATGTTTTTTTTTCTATAATAGAATATCTCATGTTGGTTTTACTAATGCGAACTTGTTTTTATTTAAATATTTAATAGGTGTTTAATATTGTAAATTGACCAAATTTTCCCTATCACGTGTTATCTTATACACATGACATATTCGTAATTACTCAAACAATTTTTTTAATAAAAATAGTAGACACTAATTATAAAATAATTTACAATAGTTAACTTAAGTAGAAAACAAACAAAAAACTATTTTGGAATAATACAAAAAGAGATCTACCAATCAATCTAGGTTTGTAATGCAATTAAACTATAATGAAGAATCAAAAGTTTAGGATTTATAATATATACATAAATTAATGTTTAGTATATTTAATGTTTTAATAGGTGAAGGATACCTTTCTGGATCTAGGGTTTGATTGAAACTATTGATACACCATTTGGGATATCAAGCATTTATGTATGAGTCATATTGGGAAATTTATGTATGTTGTTCCTTATCATCCATATTGGACAAGTGATGTACGCTTCATTTCTTTATGACTCAGATTGGAAAATTTGCATATGTTGCATCTATTATTGACTCATGATGAACACATGTTCTCTATTCTCTCCCCCCTTGATATATTGAGGCCTTTATCTTTGAAATATCTATGTATTATGTAATTGATTCCAATTGAAACTCATATGTTTGGAATAAATATTCATTCATATTTTATAACTGGAAATTCAACCCTAAGTTGATGCATCTTATTTATATCTATTTAATCTACACCCTATTTGCATTGCAACACTATATTGGTCTATTTTATGTTGGAAAAACTAAAATGATTATTTGATATGCTCGAACTTTATTTAGCCTGTGAATTATATGCACATTGATTGATTTTCTTGAAATATTGTTATCTAATTTAGGGGTGCACCTAGGATTCAAACTCATGACAATATTCTATATATGATATATTGGTGCTAGAATGTGCTCTCACCTATTTAAAAAAAACTTTCTGCCAAGGATTGCATGTGCTCTCACCTTTTTTGTAGGCATGGAATGTGTAAGTGTTTTGGCCCTAGTTTTATATAGTTGTAGTCTATTATATAATCTACAAGAAAATGAATTAAATCAATTTCATTATTGTTCTTCACATTGCGATTTGAGACAAGAATCAATATCAATGACTTATCGATTCATTCATTTGGAATTATCATATGGTTGAAGTTCTTTTGACATCCATGTGTATATATCAACCTCCCTCTTTGATTGAGAAACTTTATACTTGAATTGATTTCCTTTTATCAATATATTATCCAATCACTCATATATGCATCTTACATCTTTCCACTAATAATTTCCACTTTTCTTTATGATCTTTCTCATTCCTTTTAGGTGAATATCATGTATAATAGTTGATCAACCACATGTTTAAGAGTATTTGGACCTTTAGAGATAAAGTTAGAATGGATAGGCTACCCTTTGCAACCACTCATCGCCTATATTAGTTACTTTGGTTTTCCTTGTTTTTCTTCACCCTTGCAAGTGACAAACAATTAATGATAAACTTTGTAACATTTGAAAAAAAATTATTTCACTGCTACACTTTGATCCTTTAGAAACATACTTTCTATAATGAATAAAAAAACAATATTCATCCCTTACAAAAATTCAAATGGTGTTAGGCATGTGGGTGTTTCTCTTAATTGTGATGAAGTAATGAGTGGCTACCCTCTCAGATTTCTTTCCTCACAAGTATGGTATCGAAGCCAAGACAACTAGTTAATATGCCTATTTCAATTTTATTACCCTTTAGGATATTTACCTCTCATAAGTTCCTTATAGGACCCTTACCTTAGATGGAAACTATCTAGATGAGATTCCTATTTTAGATTCCACCTTTTTTGCCCATATAAGGATGATATAAGGATATGGAGTCTGATGAGTTTTCAATGAGGATCTTGAGTAAGTTAACCCTCTTGAGATAGAATCTTGTGTGCTTTCCCCTCAAACATCATTGACGATTCTGTGTAGCCCTTGTTTGGTTATGAGAAATGACTTCAGAGTAGGACAATGTGATGATGATGAAGTGGTAGAATATGAATATTTTGGACTCTTTGACTTGGTTCTCACATTAATTATGGGCCCCATATTTAGTTATGCATCAAAATAATTTTGTCACTAAATGATTATTTTCCTTCTAATATTGTATGTACAAAAGTATTTTTGTAAGGCCCCCAACTTTGCTTTTTGGTTGAACATGCTTTATTACCTTTATTACATGCTTAAAACCTTAATCAAACTATAATATTCTCTTTGATTTCATGTGACAAATCTAGGTTTCAAGTTTGGTCTAGTTTGGACACTATTTGAGCAAGTTATGCAATTATATGCTTATTTTGGGCTTTTCTACAATTTACCTATATATAAGGTTTTTATTGCAATTTGTCACAAGATTTTTGTTCTTCACATGTTTTTATATCATTCTTGAGTTAGTTGTTCCTTGGGGTGCCTAGATGCGCCTTGGTTTGATGGTGACATCTATCTAGGGTTGAGTCAGGGTTTTCCCCTCATGGATGATCTACCTTGAAGGCCAAAACTCGATGGTATCCCTTAGTTAATTGAGATCATATGGTGTTGGGATCTGATGGTGGGTCCTTGGTGGTCCCTAGAGGTTATAAGTTTGATGGTTTTCTATTTTTAGCTCCCTGTATTGATGGTTCACCTAGAGAGGTTCTCAAACAATGGTTTTCACCCTTGTGACCTAGGGTTCCAAAACCGATGGTCACCATGCCTTGGAACTCGATGGGCACCCTGGGAATTCATGATCTGATGCCCCTATAGAATCCCACAACTGATGTAGCTTCTGGTTTGCATGGATGTGATGCCTTTAACCATGGACACAATTGAAGAAGCTTACAAAAACTAATGATGATTTGCATGCTAAATTATATATGTTTTTTTCTTCTAAAAATGAATATCTCATTTCTGAAAAATGTACTTTAAAATCCTCCATTAATAATCATAATATCAAGCTGCTTTCTTTAGAAACAAACTATAATTTTCTTTGCCAAGAAAAGGTTAAATTGCTTGGTAAAATAAATGATCTTCAAACTCAACCTATTCTATGTACTCATTTGGATTATGATGTTATTGTCAAAGAAAGAGGTAATTTGTTGTCTAACTTAGATCAAGAAAAGTTAGACATTAAAAGGAAACTGGATGAAATTGCTAAGTTGCAAAAAGATATTAGTATCTTGAAAAACAATGACATTCTTGATAAAATCCTAAAGGACTCATCTGGTCAAATTGGGATGAAAGGCGTAGGTTATGTGCCCAAAGATAAATTCTATCAAAAACCTAGAGCTAGAAAGACACAAGTTCCCAATACCAAAGTCATGTATGTACCTAAGAACAATCTAGCTCATGAAAACAATGTTAAAATAAGAAATGAAATTAATTTCATTTGCTGTCATTATTGCTTACGTCCTGGACATTACTCATTTTCTCCTCTCTCACCCATATCCTTATATACCTCTCACCTTCCACCCAAACAGCCCCTTTAGGCTCCCCCTCTTCCTTCTTTCTTTTTGGAGCTCGTCCCCCTTGCTTGGTGGAGAAGAAGGAGCCCAAGGTAGACGAAGGTGGCCGATCTATCTTGCATGCCCCCCCTAGGGTTCAGATCTACTCTAGTAGAGGTCGTTTGATGCTTCCTTGCTTGGGTTTTTGTCCCAGGTTATTGAGATCTTCCTCCTTTCCTTAATTTTATTTTCTTTCCTACCCTATACTTTCTTATTATTGGTTGTATCCATGGTGTTCCTTTGTGGAACATGTGCTAGAGCTTGAAGAACACCTCTTTCTTACTTCCTTGACTTAGGGTTTGCTTCTTTTCTTGGAGAAGGGGATAGCTTGGCCGTGTGGAGCACTCGAGCTAGGGATTCTTCCTCTTTTTCTTGAGCTACCTTGTTGTTTGGAGTCTCATCTTCATCCTATAGGTGAGTTATATAACTTTCTCCACGTTTATTTCTTACTCCTTGCTTGCATGCACTAGATCTTGCTCTAAAATGATGTTCTAAGAAGAAATGTAGCATCTTTGCCTAGGGTTTGATCTTAGTGTTGGATCCTAGATGGGTGATAGGATGCTCTAGAGGTGGGGGGTGAATAGATCTGAATGCAGTTAAACAAAATTCATTAGACCTTCAAGGTATATCACATGATAAGGTTGCTAAATAGGAAATTTGAGTGCAACTAAAACATACATAGCAAGGGAGAGAGAGATTGAACACACACAAATATACAAGCTATTTAGAGTGGTTCCACACTTCAAACTAGAAGTATGTCAGTCCACTACCTAGAGAGGTCAACCACTAGGATTTCTTAACCATTGCACTCTTATATTCATTCATAAGACTTACAATACATGACCAACCAAAGGACTTACCTATCCAATACAAAGAGTTTTCAACCTTACCAAGGGCTTACCACTTTGCAACGAGTTTTCAACCTTCTCTAAGGACTTAACCACTCTTGCACAAGTCTTCAACCTTCTAGGAATTACCCACTCTTCTTGGATCTTCAACCTTTGACTTTGCCTTCTTCGAAGAAGCTTTGACCAAGGACTTACCCACTTGAGCAAGGAGTCTTTAGCCTTCACCAAGGGATTACCCACTCTTGCTCAAAGTCTTCAACCTTGATCTTAACCAAGGGACTCCTTCCCTTATACTTCACCTCTCTTAGCCAAGAGAGAGAACCTTCATCTTTATGGTTGAAATGAGAGATAGGGAGGTGGTAGAAGTGAGAACCTCACAAGATATACATGTAGGACTAGCTCTCTTACAAATATCCTACTCACTCTAATGGATGATGCAGGTGATTAAGCTTAGAGAGAGAAAGGAAGATGTATGATCACTCAACTATAGAATAGGGATCTTCATAGTGCTTAGCTAACCAAGGGATGAAGCCCAAGGGTTCCTATTCATAGTTGGGGATGCCTCTTAGCCTTTGGGAATACTTAAGAATGAAAAATAGCCATTTGTGAGTTGCAAAAGATATATTTTTGCTTGTTGCAACTCCACAATGGATAGAAATACCTTTCTACATTTTCCATACAGTGCTAACAATTGAGTTTCTATAAATGAAACTCGACCGATTGCACTATGCGACAAAACTAATTTGACCAATCGGTCGAGTTTATCCTGGATGAAACTCGACTGATCACTTAAATCAATTTTATTCCAGTATAGGGATCGGTCGAGTTCTGTGAAAATGTCATTAAAATTCTTAAATATTTTAATGAATTTTGGAAAATGTCATTAAAATTCTTAAATATTCGATTTAATTGTTGTTGATTTTTCTAATATTAGTTACAAGTCATACAATCATTACAAGTGATTTACAATACGATTCTAATGGATTTACATAATATTCCAGAAATGTGCACTTGTATTGACTTTGACTTATCTTTTCTCTAAGTTGAGATACGTAAGTTAGGGCATTTGGAGTGTGTCTATACTTAATATGTCATCACTCAAATAGAAGAATTAGACACAATGAATTGGAATGGTTTAGTCATCATCAAAACAAGGGTTTAGTCAATTTAGACCTTGAGTCAACACTTAGGTGCTAGTTCTTGAGTAGTTATATTCTCAGATGGACCCTAAACCTTATGCACGACCTTCCTTTGGTAGTGGAAGCTCTAGACCTAGCTTGCTTGTGGAAAAAAATGACTTTCTCTCTCTTAAATGATGGTTCTCTTATAGGATTTGAGATATCTTCCTTCCTTGAGATGCAAACCGAAAGTTGTGTTCTTGGTGTTGTTTTGGTTTCCTTTTTTGTGCTGAAGATGGTTTGCCTTAGCTTCTATTTTTTCCTATTTTGTGATAAATAAATTATGGTCTTAGTTCCCATTGATGTGGTGAACTTGATGGTTTTCTCCCCCTCAAATCTAATGAATTTACTTGAAGTTTGAAGCTTATTTTACCAGCTGTTGACCAAACTCGATGGTCATATTGGCTCAACACTTGATGGTCCCCGTGACAACCCAGATTTTCACCCTCTTTGATTATACCCTTTATCTTACTATCTATGACTCAAATTCACTCAACTGATTTATGTTCCTTAATATGAATGTGGTGATGCTGTGATTTGGTGACATCAATGATCATTTTCGCAATGTGTGACATCAACCTACACTTTTGAACTTTGTATCATTATTTAATGCATCACCTTCTTGAATCCAATTTTGAACCTCATCACTATAATCTTATTTCTCTCTAATGTGCACCATGTTGTAGAGGATTCAATCATGAATCCAATGACACAAAAATCCCTTTAATAAGACATTGCTAGCTCTTTTTATCCCTTCTAAGTGGGTTTTGGGCCGGCCACCCAGGCCCACTAATGGGTAAGACCCAACAGAGACATACACCTGGTCTATCGCCTCCTTCCCATCCTCTTTTGGTAAGGCACAATGGAGATTTCCTATTCCTCTAGCATCTACACCCAAATCAAGAAGATGGGAACTAAGACCCTAGGATACAATGGAACACCTCAAAATGGCTCCAAGGGAACCCTAAACCCACGCCCTCACGCCCTATCGACCCTTTTCTTCTTTTCCACCTCTATTCAACCACCAACTTTCTTCTCCTTTTCTTCTTCTTTAATGTCTACTATGTGTCTCTAGAGAGGAGGCACCCACAACAGCCCCTTTGGCCCCTCCTTTCTTCTATCTGTTCCTCTTTCCTTCACTCTATGTTTCCCTATCTTCTTTGTTCCAAGTTGTTCCCCTCTCCCACCTTTCTCCTTCCATGTCTTCAACAACCATGGCTAGAAGGTTCTTGATCGGTGCCACCACCCTTCCGTTGTGACTTGGGATGATGTGGAGATTGATGACAAGGGGATGTAGGGTTACGACCATCACGTTGTGGAGTCTGGCTGTCCTGAGCAGACTCCCGTTGAGTTGCTACTGGCGCAACAACCACTCAAAGGGAGGAGGGCATCCGACCCTATTCATCCCCTATTTTGAGTGGAGGAATAGAGGAATTGTGTCGGGGGGTCCATGCTTTGTTGCCTATCGCACGAGGTGATGGGAAAACCTTGTCAGTCGCCGCCCACCAGAGGGCGAGCAGTTAGGAGAGACTGCGAGTGATTTGTACTGACAGAGAGAGGGACACAATGTCAGAGAGAGGACATCAGTGTTCACATGGGTGTTGTGGGGCGCACCCCTATTTCAGGCACCGGATCGAAGATCTATGGCTCAAATTGCATGATAAATTAATGGTACACCCATAACTCTTTTCCCCATAGTTTCTCCCTAAAAACTTCTAAAATGCTTAACTACTACATTCTAAGGCCAAAATATATGAAATTATATATCAAATTGATCCTCTAGAAAAGATCTACAACATGGACCTAGTTTTAGACCCTAATTTTACTTTTTTTTCTATTTTTCTCAAAATGCTATCTTTGGTCATATTGTACACATGTAGTGCACTTTCATGATCAAGCTTGGGACCTTAATCACCTTTCACTCTATAAATTGTGAAATCAGTAAATTTTGTTTATCTTTGAACTAAATGGGAGTCCTAATCATCCCTATTTCTCATAATGACTCTATTGTGCATTTATGCCTTGTTTTGGACCATTAGTGATGTAACCTGCCCTAATATGATAAGATTGCTACTTAATGATGGATAATGCCTAATAAACCTCAACTCAGCAATATATGTATCTCCTCAACCTTAATATCAGCCCCTTATATCACTATTTCTATGGTTGACCATTTTGACATTTAATGTATGAACATGCCCATTTTTGTGAGCGTTCAAATCTATAACTTGGAACTAATGTGGGGTTTGACCTAACCTATGCATACAACTCTATTATATCTCTGAAAATTTGTAATATTTTGATGTGTTGCGAGCTAAATGACTATGATCAGCCCCTTGTGCTATGATGATGTTTGGACCCCTAGTTCCACTAGTGGTGACCTAGTGCGACACATATTGCTTGATTGTTTTCCTTTTGCCCCAATGTTGATGCAAACCTTTTTATTATGATCTCCTCTATCAAATCATTTTTTCTTAGTTCCTTATGACTCCTTTGGTGTGGATGTCCCACTTGGGTCATGATACGACCCTAATGATATAAGCCTTGTATGGTTGATAGTGATTGTGAGTTGATGTGTTGTTACCAAAGTGAGACAATGATGTTTGGACTCTAGAGTCACAAATGTGAACGAGTCTATATGTCCCATATTGTTGATCTGATCTCATATCTTATCTCTATATCTTGACTTGATGAACCTTTATCTTTATTGCCCTTGTATTAGTCTTTTGACCCAAAATTGTACATAAGTGACTCGAACCTTGTAATGAGCATATAAAGTGCATGGAACCTCAGAATGATATGAAACTTAGACTGTACCTTTATGAAGAGATCTAATTCACTAGAAGAGGATCCAACAAGTATTTGACCAATTATGAACCTAACTTGGCCAAAACCCTAAAATGCATCTAGCTAGGGTTAATGATGAGAATCTAATGTGTATATGTAATCTTATGCTTAATCATGTGCTTCTTGTTGCTAGATGATCAAGGATATGTTAGGTTATATGACTATGGCTTTCTTGCTTGAATGTGATACATATGCATGATTGTTTACTTGCTCAAATATTGCCATGTAGTATTCTAGTATTGTACTCGATGTTTGTCTTGTATTGTTGCTTTATAACTTGCAAACATAAAATAGAAACTCCATTATACAAACCTTGTGCACCTTCCTGTATTCTCAGGGTAAGGACATGAGGCTGAGAATCCTACTTGAGTTGTCAAGATAGGGCGGACCATGTTGATAAAAGGGTTAGCTCTTGGTGATGGCCTTGATGTCCCTTACGTATAAAAGGGTTAGATAATCTTGAGCACCCTTATGGATCCTTCCAATGGCAAGTTGGTCAAAAGCCTCATGATATATGATTTTGTTGGTATAACTGGAGAAAAATGATATAAAACATGGGTTCTCACTTTGCTAAATACTTAACTTATTTACTTCTTGCTTGTTTACTTCTACAAATCTTTTCAAATTATGGAAAGCTTATGTATATGTATCTTTTAGCCATGTACTCAACACCTCGTATGCTTGACCCGTCTTGTTTCACATATTTTATAAGTTCAGTGATGGATAGAAGTTGATGGGGTTGATGAGCTATGTTAGGTATACTTGTTGTAGGATCCGTAGCATACATGAGCAGACTGGTAAAATTGTACTCCTGGATATGTAATTGAAAGATTGTAATAAACAATGTTGCTTAATATATCTTGTTGAATGTTGAGACTATTGTTGGTGACTTTATATTGTTATTTGTTCATGTATGCTAAGCATTTCACGCTTCCACATGTTGTCTTTGGTATTTGTTTGGTTCCTGGGATTGGGATTCCAGTTCTGTGACAGTCCCACTGGTTCAACAACCAATGACCTCACTGGTTCGATTGTTCAACAACCAATGGCCTCACCGGGTCGATGATTCAACAACCAATGGCCTCATTGGGTCGATGGTTCATCAACCAATGGTTTCTCTAACTCAATGGTTCATCAATGAATGGTTTCCCTGACTTGATGGTTCATCAACCAGTGGTTCCTTGACTTTATAGTTCATCAATGAATGGTTTTCCTGACTCGTTTATGGTTCATCAATGAATGGTTTCCCTGACTCGATGGTTCATCAACCAATCATATCCCTGACTCAATGGTTCATCAACCAATGGTTTCCCTAACTTGATGGTTCTTCAACCAATGGTTTTCTTGATTCGATGGTTCATCAACCAATGGTTTCCCTAACTCGATGGTTCATCAACCATTAGTTTCTCTGACTCAATGGTTCATCAACCAATGGTTTCCCTGACTTAATGGTTCATCAACCAATGGTGTCCCTAAATCAATGGTTCATCAACCAATGGTTTCCCTAACTGGATGGTTCATCAACCAATGGTTTCCATGACTCGATGGTTCATCAACCAATGGTTTCCCTAACTCGATGGTTCATCAACCAGTGGTTGGAATGGGTCGATGGTTCAACAACCAATGGTTACTCTGCTTTCAAAGTTGATGATCTTCATCGTGTCATAACTCGATGGTTTTACTAGGCATGTATTTCAAGGTTTTGCTAGTATTTCATCCAATCATTTTTCTTATCCAACATCCAGTGGTTTTGGGTTAAGCTCATGATTTAATGGTTTGGTTTTAATGATGAAGAATCAATGGTTCAATGCCCATGTGTTTGTAGTCTCACCTTTGCCCTCAGATTTATTCAATTTGATGGCTTTTCCTATCTAACATCTGATGACTTTGCTTCTATGAAACTCGATGTTTTGTTGAACCCTAAGTTTTATAGTTTTGCTTTTATACAATTTTATGGTTGGTTGAATCCTAAGTTTTTATGGTTATGGCTTGAAGCCACAATCTGAAGGTTACATCTTGAGTTATGCATGAATCCATACTTGATAATAGTATGGGATTAGATGGTAAGGATTTACCTTGTGCATCCATGGTTGGATAGGGATGATATGTGTGAAGGATGTGCTTGGACCTAAGTAAGTGTATGAACATATATAAATATAGTTTGAGGTGCTGATTTGTAACATCACTTCTACATATCTTGTTGGACTTAACTAGTGCAATTAAGGAATGATGGTTAATCATATTTAGCTTTCTTGCATAAAATAATGAAGGAATACTCTCTCTAATGTTGTTTGTAACCCAAAAATGTTGACCCGATGGTTATCATAGTCTAATGATTGATGTTTCTTTTATGCTACCATGTGAACATCATAGTCATTTAATGCAATGCTAGGATGAACCAGTGTATCACAAGGATAATGATGTGAGTTGAACCTCCTTTAAGGTTTTACAAGATAATGATGATCATGTAGGAAATGATGTGATGGTCTTAAGTACCTTTGGGCATGTCTTGAGCCCTTATGAAGGTGTGTCTTCTTTATGTTGACAAGGGTTGGTACCCTGGGATAATGTGATATAGATTTATGTCACATGATGGTGTAATAACAAATATGGTCTCATGGATGGCGATGAAATAATATCATGTGATGTTGTGATTAGGGATGTGTGTCATACATTTTATATCTTCTGGAGTTGTTATATATTAATGCTTGCTAAAATGAAATTAGGGTTTGTATGTCCATTTGTTTGATGCATTCTTAATTCACCAAATCGACATTAACTAATCAAGTGAAACCCTAATCATGTAGTTCCCTGTGCCCAGTATCAAGACTTGCTAGATGGGGAAATGAGTATTCCCAAGGGAAACTCAGAGCGCATACTGTTTAGTTTGTAGGGTGCAAGAGACTATGTGTCCTTATCATCCTATTCCCAAGGTTTTGATGATGCCTGTGGTCATACCTTGGAGGGAGAACGGTTGTAGTCTTATCTCAAATATTTGTTTATGTGATGTGATTGAGGAAAACTGTGGTTGTACCTCGGGTGATATGGTTTGAATACCCAATTCCACTAGTACTGTGACCTATATCAAGGGTGGACTAGGTTGTTTTGCAGCTTGACCTAATGTGTCATTGTGGTGGACCCGTACTGACCAGGGGTGGATGGGATCTTAGGATTCTGTATCTCCTAGATCTTGTACGAAATTGATTGTGACCAAGCAATGGTTAGTTGGACTTTGAGTGGTACCACTCAAACTCCCTAGGGTTTAATAAAAGACATAATCCAGTCATGTAGTATATCTGTTAGGGTTATACACAAAACTTCATATTGGATGATATCCCTTGTTTGCTCCTTTTATATATAGACGTTGTATAATGCACTCTAGATGTTAGATATGCTGATGCTTCTAGACTTGGTTATGATGTTTTATTTGCTTATGCTTCTAGACTTGATTATGATGTTAGTTATCTCATGTTCTTAGCTATGCTTATACTTCTAGCCATGCATATGTAGTTAAATATGCTTATCCTATTAGACACATGAATAACTGTTAGCTATACTCATGATACTAGTTAGACTCATGATGTTAGTTATGACCACAGTGTTAAGTAAACTTGATCTATGTGAATAATGTTAATATTTCAATGCTACAAAACAAACTCTAAATAAAACTGTTCTCAAGAAGTTCTATATCTGGTAGTGCTATTCTTTTCTTTTAATTGCTAAACTTGTTGTAAACAATAAGCAGTGTTGAGAGTTATATCTCTTTCTAGGACATGGGTCTCACCTCGTTGGTCACTACATCTTTTTAAGATATCAACAATAGTGGTAGAAGGCCCATGATAGTGAAGAGGAGCTCTGGTGATGGACCTTAGAGAAGGTTATAGATGTTTACAATGTCATAGAGTCATCCCTATACTCTCAAGTCTGGGTGGGAAAGTTTGTATACAATGTTTTAATCAACTCGTGTTTTTGGTAGTATCCTGATACTTGTACATGTGATATATGTGAGTCATTTTATCTGTGTATATATATGTATATATCTATATATATCTATGTATACATATATATATGTATATATGTATATATATACATATATATGTATATATATATATATATATATATATATATATATATATATATATATATATATATACACACACTCACACATAGTTGTGGATGAGGCCATAGAGTAATTTGTAAAAGATACTTCGCATGAAATATAAATAAAGCACGATGTTGGGCTTTCATGTAAATGCATCTGCGTGTGTTGGTGATGCTGAAATTGGTTTCAATGATCCCATTTTCTTTGTAATGTGGTTAACTAGTGATTGATTGTGTTTTGGGTTTTTGAGTAATCTCATTTAGCGTGACAAGTTTTCACAATTTTCTAGATAGATCAATGTTTTTTGAACTAAGTCAAAATGACATAAATATGATGTAACTACAGAAACCCATAGAGGAGGGCTACATTTATGGGTATATGAACCCTGAAAAGCTATGCTTTCCATAGATTAAGAGAAAATGGATAATAGACTAGTTGAGTTACTCATACACCTTTTTAGATTGTTGGTTGAAGAAAATGTTGAGTTTTAGGGGAGGCAGAGAAGGAAGCGGAAACAAAAATTTTCCTCCCCAAACCCAAAATAAGGAAACGCGTCAACGTCTATACAATAGGAAAGGATGGTTTTTGGAATCATACCTTGTCCCAAGGCTTGCTCGGAGACAATACCTCACGCCTTGTGCGGTCTTCACCTTTGGTCTTGGACGGTGTCTGTGCAGCTCCTGGTCGCACCGGGACTGACGACTCCTGGTCTCACCGGGACTGTCGGGATTGACAGTTGTCCTCTGAGCAGCAGAAACCTCCCGCCTCTGAAGTAGTCCACACGGACCACTTGGAACTCCAATCTCCTTGTCTCACAAGGAATTGGAAGGAGTCACACCCTCCTGTCAGTGTACTAGTCGCCAACACACTCTTCTGCCACCAGTCACAACTGCAGTTGTCTTTCCCTTGTTGTGCCTCCCTTATCAGGTAGCACTTGCTCGGGCTCTCTCGGTTACCAAAACCAGAGAACGACAACTTTGTAGAGCAACTGGTTTGCACTGAGTTGTCCTTTGAGAAGCCCCCAATACCCCTATATATATAGGAGGGTCATGGGACAAGGTTCTCCATCCCAGGAAATGTGGTACTAAAAGCAGGAGTAGAAGGGTTCGAGATTTTCCACAAAACAACCAACTCGCAACCTGAACTGATTGTTTCATTTCTGAAACAGTCAGTTAGGGACTTGAGCTGATCGGTTGACACCTCAACCGATCGGTTGGGACTCATGAACCGGTCGGTTCATGGTCCTGATCAGTTCCCGATTGACTTTCCTTCTTTTGTTTCTAATTGGTATCAAATACCAATCCTTGTTCCAATCAAATTGGGCAAGTGAAACGCAAGGAAAATTCTCACCAATCCTACTTTCCCAACTTGCTCAGTTGCATCAGTTGAACCGATCGTTTCAACACTTGAAGCAATTGTTTCACCCTGACCATGAGCCGATCGACTCACAACCTGAGCCGACCGGTTCACCAAGCTGAGTCGATCGGTTCATCACATGAGTCGATTGGTTGGGAGTGCAGATTGTGCAGAATCAGTCAATTGCGGTTTCAATCAATCTGATACTCTAATCAATCTGTCCAACACCTTGAACACTATGATTTTGAGCTATCAATCAATTGAGTGTTTAATTGAACTACTAAACTCCTTTAGTAATCAATCTAAACATTGTTTGTGGACAAAACTCCTCTTCCAGGTTAAATCCTATGTGTGTGACCCTGCAGGTCCTTTTTCACATTGGCAGTGAAAGTCCATAACACTTATGACTTCACAAGCAAAGAGCGGTGACTAGTCACACATCAGTGCTACCCAAGTGAAATAGAAAGTTGGAGAACAACTTTCAATCCTACAATCTGTGAATGGTGTTACAGTGAATGAATAATTCCTTTGTCACTGATATCCCGAATGAACTCGAGGCATGGAACAGTCATCGTCAACGTTCATTCACTTTCTTGATCTCAGAGTAGATTGGAAGGGATATGTATGACATCAATATCACATAATGATTCACACATGTGTGCGCACACCTATTTCAATCCTACTCATCAAGTGGCCTTGGATATCAAACTCCCTCAGGAGGGACAAATCCCATATCTATCACTCACCCCTCAAAAGCCCCATGTGTCAAAGCCACCCAATCATCACCTTTATAACAACCCATGTTTCAGGACTGTGTTTGATGATGTCAAAATGTGCCCAACGACATGTGTTGAGTGTAGTGATTTCAGGTCAAAGAATCACATTCACCACCATCACTGTGAGTACTGACTGTGACTACCATGTCATGGTTCTATGTGTCAAACTCATGGTGGGTCTGTCCGGTATACTTGTTCTCTAACAAGTACCTATGTGTTTGGTTTGATATCTCTATATCATGACTAATGAGATTCTATCATCAACCAACACCACAATCTAGTCTTGTGTGTCATTGCTATCTATCTACCTTCCACAATGACATCCGACTAGGGACATAACAAGAATGTACAAACTCTGAGCATCCGTATGATCTCATCGTTCAGGTCCTCAACCTGAAAGCATACGTCATTGAATACTATCATTCTCTAGACATTCAATCTGTTCTATCACTATCTCATATGACTGAACCGGAAAGAATTGGAAGCTTGCCTTTGATGTTTATCAAATCAATCTTAATGTATCCCATCAATCATCCCATGATTGGCTCTCAGGGCATACATACATACCAACAGACTCCCACTTGCATTGCGAGCCAATCACCCTTGAATCATATTCATAGTGATCCTCAAACATGTCCCACATGCTACTGTGCTCTTGTGCCAACATAGTGAGTTATGGCAACACCTTGCAAAAGTTAGTATAAATTGCATGTCTCACATCTCTTTGATGTACGTCACACGTATGAGATGGAGTTGCCGTAATATGTGATATAGTATTCCTTTGCTAACCTTTAGCCACATTGCATGATCAAAGATTCCATACTTGTCATCAATGAGCTGAATATCTATAAGTTCATCTCATGAACTTGTAGATCCATATAGTATCCACTGTTGTTCTCTAACACATAGATACTTGGCATTTCCCTTTTAAATGGTTTTATTGGAACACTTCGAATTATCAACAAACTTTCACTTTTATATATCCTATATATATTTTGCGATTAATTTTCTGTCCTTTCAGAAGTTCGCATCAATGTAACTTTTTACATTGAACTCTTCCTTATCTCCATAGAACTAGTACTTCACAATACTTATCAAGTTCTCATGGTGTTCCAGTAACCCTTACTGAAAGTAGACAAACATCCACTCGTCATGTCCCACATATGTGTTATCAGGATGAGTACATCATATTGTCATGTCCTACATACAAGATGATGAATGCATTTTGTTCTTGCCATGCAAGATAATGGGATGATCACATACATGATAGATCCATATCTATTCTTAGTGTTCCCATTCTTCATAAGAATTGGACACTTGACCTTGGGATACTAACTTCATGTATCATGGATAAGTTTTCTCCCACTGAATCTGTTCATACTAAACATTTCAGTACATATTGCCAATGTATGCTCTCTCTTTTTAGGTCAAGAGATTTTTCAAGAACTATCTCTATAAATCTCTATTCCTATCACACAGGAAACATCTCTATCTTCCTTAAAGATAATTTCCACCTTTTGGATTTCCATTTTAGAACATTTCCATTTCACATCAACATGTGGAATGTGAACACGCTCCCACTAAATCACAGATCCCTTCTTTATCATTGATATATCAATCAAACCCTTTGACTATATCATCAAAGTAAAGATCCAATTTCGAGTTGCTTGTACTCAATCAATCACATTGATTAGTCCATTGTAACTTATAGACTTCATTTGCATTAGTGGATTCATAAACCTTATAAGTTGTGGCCACGTACACATCCTTGTTTTATTCCTCATAGGAATGTGGTTTTAGTATCCATATGCCAAATGTCTTAGTCATTAAGTTGCAATCAACAAGCATCATCCTTCTCAAAAAATTATCCATGTGTCTTAACACTTAAGACTCATTTGCACTTATGGATTTGATCCAATGAGTTCTACCATCAAGGTCATACCTTATGGTTCACATGGATGTCATTTAGGATGTAATGGTCATAAACCATAACTCAAAATTTGGTTCCTCATATTTATCTAGATAGTTGACTCATCACATGAACAACTCATCACATAGATAAATGAGGTGTATCTGTTAAGGATATAAGAACTCACAACCCTTGTGATTCTTAATTTCTTCTATTAGTGAAGGGTATTCTTTTATTAAGAAGAATTTAGTTATTTGATAATCATTCTCTAACTCTTTTAGAGTATGATTCCTTCTTGATTTAGACATCACCATGCCTTAATAATGAGTTCACTATGATACATTATCATAATCACTCATAAGGATCTCAAACATTTGGTCCAAGTATTTCATTCATTGATCTCATCAAGAATTAACACTTTACCAAATTTGCACTTCATCTATGATAATCTTGAACACTTCAAGATATTCATATTGGTATTTCTCTAAACACCATTCGAAGTATTAGCATTTGTTCCAATAGGTATGTAAATACATCACATGTATCATACCTAATAGGATAATCATTCTCTCACTACCTTTAGTGAAGATTGATTAATCATGTCTAAGATATTCATGTCTCTTACTGGTTCTTTAACTAAAAGAGTCCACATTTATCCATCTCATGGAAACTAGAAATGAATTTCTCATGATTGATGCTAATTTGATTGTTTGAGTTATCTATAACTTTTAGGTATCATTTTATCTTATGCATACCAGTATCACAAGATAAACAAGGCATTGCCACAAAGATCATATCTTTAAGATTGAAACATCAACTTTATTAATTGCCATCATTTTCATACAATATGCAAAAATAAAATGTTTCTATCTATTGGCAATATATGAAATAGCAGTTCTCAACTCTATTTCGTGACCTTTAGGCTGAAATAAACTGAAAGATACTCCTATCTATGGCAGCAACACTTGCTCCAATGATGGGTACTTCTTTCTTGGTCCTTTCACAAAGGCCATCACTTCTTTGCGGATCTTCCATATCATATATGATAGATCCATATCTTGGTATCATATACCTCAGATAAAGAAGCGGTTCATTTCATGATACCTTAGGTGGAGATCTCCATCCCCTCCTTCATCTTCTTTTGTTCTTCCAGATATAGAGGGCAATTCCCTCATACACCCTTTCCCCATGTGCCTTGAGGCTGAAGACAGCTTGGATTGCTGGCTAGCATCAGAACACTTCTTTGCTTTGCCCTTGTCCTTGCCCTTAAGAATTACCTTTTCTTTGATCACATCAAAGATTATGGTTTGTCTTTCTTCATATTTGCCTCTACTATCCTCAACATGTCCAACAACTCTGTCAATGCTTGTCAAAGTTGTTGATGTTGTAGCTTACCATGAACTTTATGATTCTCATACCATTTGCAGTATCATACCAATAGCCAACTCTTGGATCAGAGGGAATCCTTATTAGTCAGGTTTTCCACATACCCAATCATATTGAGTGCGTGAGTACCTTACTGGATCTCCTTCTGTCATGACATACTAGGACAGTGTCCTTGAGACATCATATGTCTCATGTTGTCTCTACAACTCATAGTTCAGAGAACACAACATCAAACACTCCTCATCAATGTCATCCTCAGTATGCTTCCATAAGCATACTTTCAGCCATTGATGTGGTGGGATTGAGTTCATGTAGTCTTGGTATAACTAGGACTTAGAGCTTTCACTCTTTGAGAACACTTCTCATCATCCTAACCAGTTGTGGAATTATTCCCATTTAATTTTTTGGTCTCAAAGACCGATCACAAATAAAGTGATTTGTTGATTAACCATTTATTTTAACAAAAGGAAATATATGCAATTTTAGTCCAAAACTCTTTTTGTTTTATGTGATTGATTTGAAAAGTTGACAATATAATTAGGCCTTTAATTAATAATCGCTCCCACTATTTTACTTCAAATTGATAGCCCTCACCATCAATTCAGAAGATTGCAGTGTACAACCTTCTAGTGGGCAAGATCCTGAAATCCTCTAAGTCATGGACCAGCTAGGGCTTTCACCCACAACTTAGATCTCTCAGGTAGGCAACTCTTGCCTATTGCATCATATGCAACTCTTGATGAATGAACATGCGCAACACCTTGCCATGAACATTCCTTGCCTCTGGGCTTAGACGCTCTAAGAATCACTAGTTAAGTCACCCAAAAGCCGACACGGTAAACATGCACCTTGCTTTTGCAGAACCTACATGTCTACCCTTCACACTTCCACAAGATATACGGCGCACCACGCTTTGGCGTAACCTACGCTTGGTCGATCGTGTTTTTCATGTGTGCCGCTAATGGAAGGCATATAAGACTTAATATTTTAATGAGGGATTTGGTTTTTATATACATATACATATCCAAGCACCACAATATATAGTACGTATCATATACATGCTATATCCCACAGAAAACATGCAAAATGATAAAAACGATGATTATGGCCATCCTAATGTGATTCCTTGAGCCAAGAGGAATCACAGTCATCTAGGTCTACATCACATGCAACCTGTACAAGATGAACTCTGTGCTTTACCTTTCTGGGTTTGATCAATTCATCACATGAATGATCGGCTCGCCATCAGACTGGTCGGCTGGGTGCCACCAGCCGATCGGTTGGCTCCTCTAACTGATCGGTTTGCCTGGTCGTCGTGCATCTCTTCATGGCCACCACCCGGTCATCTCGCTCCTTGAACCGGTCATCAACCGATCAGCTCACTCCTTGAACCGATCGTCTGGAACGTCAACCGATCAGTTCACTCCTTGAACTGACTGTCTCAGCTGTCGTCAGGATGTCCGCCGTTCTTTGACATAACAAGAAATAAAATCTATCCTATTTTACATTGTAAAAAAAAGAAACCTCGAGTTACATTCGAAGGGAGCAAAGGTAGGAAGGAAATCTCAAATTATTTAGAGTCACATCAGGAATACGAGAAAGGGAATATCGGTGCGCAGACCGAGATGCAAGAAACCACATACAACCATACACAGATAGGGTTTATTGGTCATAATCACGCTATACATCCACCACAAAACTCGTTTAAGGGCGACGCGTATCGAGTGCATTAATAATACATATCATATATGTAAATTAGGATTTGTGGATTTAGGATTGGACATGCATAAAGCCAATATTATTCACATCGTATGCAATAAATAAAGACGACAAACCAAAATCGATCATATCGATAATCCCTAAAGTATAGAGCAGTTGACGTGGCTCTGATACCACTATTGGGTTTTAGGGGAGGCAGAGAAGGCAGCGGAAACAAAAATTTTCCTCCCCAAACCAAGAACAAGGAAACACGTCAACGTCTATACAATAGGAAAGCATGGTTTGTGGAATCATACCTTGTACCGAGGCTTGCTCGGCGGCAATACCTCGCGCCTTGCGCGGTCTTCACCTCCGCTCTTGGATGGTGTCTGTGCAGCTCCTGGTCGCATCGAGACTGACGACACCTGGTCTCACCGGGACTGTCAGGATTGACAGTTGTCCTCCGAGCGGCAGAAACCTCCCGCCTCTGAAGTAGTCCACACGGACCACCTGGAACTCCAATCTCCTTATCTCACAAGGAATTGGAAGGAGTCGCACCCTCCTATCAGCGTACTAGTCACCAACACACTCTCCTGCCACCAGTGACTACTACAATTGTCTTTCTCTTGCTGTGCCTCCCTTATCGGGTAGCACTTGCTCGGGCTCTCTCGGTTACCAAAACCAGAGAACGACAACTTTACAGAGCAACTGGTTTGCACTGAGTTGTCCTTTGAGAAGCCCCCAATACCCCTATATATAGGAGGGTCATGGGATAGGGTTCTCCATCCCGGGCAATGCGGGACTAAAAGCAGGAGTAGAAGGGTTTGAGATTTTCCACAAAACAACCAACTCGCAACCTGAACCGATCATTTCATTTCTGAAATGGTCGGTTGGGGACCTGAGCCGGTTGGTTGACACCTCAACCGATAGGTTGGGACTCATGAACTGGTCAGTTCACTTCTGAACCGGTCAATTCGTGGTTCTGATCAGTTCCCGATTGACTTTCCTTCTTTTGTTTCTAATTGGTATCAAATACCAATCCTTGTTCCAATCAAATTAGGCAAGTGAAACGTAAGGAAAATTCTCACCACTCCTACTTTCCCAACTTGCTCAGTTGCATTAGTTGAACTGATCGTTTCAACACTTGAAGCAATCATTTCACCCTGACCATGAGCCGATCGACTCACAACCTGAGCTGACCGGTTCACCAAGCTGAGCCGATCGGTTCATCACATGAGCCGATCAATTGGGAGTGCAGATTGTGCAGAATCAGTCAATTGCGGTTTCAATCAATCTGATACTCTAATCAATCTATCCAACACCTTGAACACTATGATTTTGAGCTATCAATCAATTGAGTGTTTAATTGAACTACTAAACTCCTTTAGTAATCAATCTAAACATTGTTTGTGGACAAAACTCCTCTTCCAGGTTAAATCCTATGTGTGTGACCCTGCATGTCCTTTTTCACATTGGCAGTGAAAGTCCATAACACTTATGACTTCACAAGAAAAGAGTGGTGCCTAGTCACACATCAGTGCTACCCAAGTGAAATAGAAAGTTGGAGAACAACTTTCAATCCTACAATCCGTGAATGGTGTTACAGTGAATGTATAATTCCTTTGTCACTGATATCCCGGATGAACTCGAGGCATGGAATAGTCATCCTGTCTACGTTCATTCACTTTCTTGATCTCAGAGTAGATTGGAAGAGATATGTATGACATCAATATCACATACTGATTCACACATGCATGTACATGCCTATTTCAATCCTACTCATCATGTGGCCTTGGATATCAAACTCCCTCAGGAGGGACAAATCCCATATCTATCACTCACCCCTCAAAAGCCCCATGTGTCAAAGCCACCCAATCATCACTTTTATAACAACCCATGTTTCAAGACTGCGTTTGATGATGTCAAAGTGTGCCCAACGACATGTGTTGAGTGTAGTGATTTCAGGTCAAAGAATCACATTCACCACCATCACTGTGAGTACTGACTGTGACTACCATGTCATGGTTCCATGTGTCAAACTCACGGTGGGTCTGTCCGGTACACTTGTTCTCTAACAAGTACCTATGTGTTTGGTTTGATATCTCTATATCATGACTAATGAGATTCTTTCATCAACCAACACCACAATCTAGTCTTGTGTGTCATTGCTGTCTATCTACCTTCCAAAATGACATCCGACTAGGGACATAACAAGAATGTACACACTCTTAGCATCTGTATGATCTCATTGTTCAGGTCCTCAACCTGAAAGCATATGTCATTGAGTACTGTCATTCTATAGACATTCAATTTGTTCTATCACTATCTCATATGACTGAACCAGAAAGAATTGGAAGCTTGCCTTTGATGTTTATCAAATCAATCTTAATGTATCCCATCAATCATCCCATGATTGGCTCTCAGGGCATACATACCAATAGAAAATTCTTTATGGGATTGAGGTTAGTACATAATAGACTTTGAATATGCCAATTCTGAGGGAGAAATACTTTTAAGGGGTGGAGTCATGTAATATACTAAAATGTACTATATTGAATGTGTAAACACTAATTTCATTGATATGATGTTGATGTGCTTGGTTCTATAAGAATAACCAAACAAGGTTTAATATATACCCTTATAATTACTCCTTATACCCTAATGAACATGAAATGATCATATGAAGAGTAACGCTAATTTAAAACCTAACCATGTTACCTATGATTTAGAAGTAGATTTTGATAAACAAACCCTAACATGGTGATAAACTTGGTTATATGAAATTGAACCCTGGACCTTAGGAATGTTGATGACATGTTTGTAATATACAAAGATGGTTTAGAACTAACCCTAAGTTGTACTCAATAAACCGTAACATGTATATATTTGTACCGTACGTATATAATGGTGAGATTAGGTTCTAGAATCACATTACATATCTCAATACACTTACAAAGGATGTAATAAGCTAGATGTGACTTAATATGTAAGTTGAGCTCATTAAACATGTAATGCATGTCCAATTGTTCATTAATGTGAAAACAACTTAAATATGATTAAAATAGTTGGATATGAATAAACATGTATAGACACTTAATGTGGGTTAAAATATGTTTAAAATAAAAAATAGTAACTATTGAATGCTTGATATAAGTTGTTCCATCATGTAAGTGAATATTTAAATTATTGAACTTAATGGTTTTCACAAGTGAAGTATGGGGTTTTCTATAATATAGTACAATATAACCATGTTGGTAGAAATATGATGATAACATGAGTCTACATCCTAAATGTCATCAATTAGTGGAGTAATTAATAATAAATATTAAGAGAATTAGGACAAACTATGTTATAAATATAACTCATATAAGGAAATTCTAAAAGGTAAATCCAACTTGAAAATCATCATATACATGGTTGGATTAAATGTTATAGCTAGTTTAATCTAATTGGATTTTTGATATACAAATTTAAGAAACAAGGTATATCAAAAACATGGATTTCAATTTTCAATTGGACTTTGTGTTTAATAGCATATTTATTACGTTTACCTTTATGTTCATTGTCACAAATGTCTATTATTGATTCAAAGTTAAGTCTAGTGATTGGAAAATTTAATTTTAGCTGTGTTTTTTCCTTCATGGTCTAGGTTGATCACATGATCTTTATTTATCTTCCTCACTCAACGCCTCATATTTATTTTCTTCTCTCTTCCTTGTTGAATCAAAAGTCCTTCTCGTACAGCTTCCTCACTTTGTCCTCATTTTATTGATTTCAAATAACCTACAAATAGCAGTTCCAATGACTCCAATGAACCTTTGATGCGTTTTGGACTAGGTTTTTCTCTCTTGTTGGGATCACTTTCATGGATGAACTCCTCCCTTATAAAACTAGTTCCATTACCTTTGCAACCTCAAAACACTAATTTTGCTTCTACCTTTGATCCCAACTTTTTCTAGATATACTTCCACATCTTCCTTTACCTACTACACCTACCTTGACTTTGATAATGAGGCCAAGCCATCAAATTGACCTTCAACCACTTTTATTTACTCACATTGAGCATGTGAGTCTTCTTGTACCACTCATTGGAGTGATTAAGGGTCTCTTACCTACTCCCTACTATCCACCATCTTACTCATTGTTTTGTATTGGAACTCACCTTTGTTGCATCTAGATTTCCTTTTCACATGGTTTTGCCTCATGTTCTTCAGTTGGATGTGTCCATTGTGTTTTAAGTTATTATTTTCCCTAGTTGTTTTTTGTTTGTTACTGGTGGTTGGTTAACAAGATCCTTATGCTTATAGTCCATAGAAAGGGATATGTTGGGGATATAGGTACCTCAAGGATCCTTTCTTTAGGCACCTTGATAATACCTCTATCTCACATATTTTAGTGATGATCATCTTGATTGCTCAAGTGAAATGATTCACATTATAGATTCTCACCACTATATGTTTTCTTCACAGTTCATCACATTTCATTTTCAAAAGGGCATTACTCATGTTGGTTTTAATAGAAAACCCTTGCTTTGACTCAATTCCTAACTTTTAATCGTGGGTATTTTGATCTATTCACTCCTTCTATTTTATTTTATGACACATTGTTTTAATCTTGTCAATGTACCAATCTTCCCATGTCATGCAACAAATTTTTTGATCATACACAGTGAATATCAATAATTACCTAAATTCAATTTTTTTAAATGAGAGAATACTTTTTTTTGGTCGGTCAAAAGAGCGTGTTACTATAATACCAAAAAACTATGGGTACTAAGTACCCCCATTACAGCAGAAGAGTTAAATAACATAACTCAGCCCAAGAACATATACCTCTCGCAGGAGGTACTCAAAAGAACACTAGAAACAAGCAAAGCAAAGAAGGCCAAGCAAGCTACAAAAACTGAAAACTAGACACTCGATCTAGGAAATGGATATTTTGGCCTGCAATTACACACATTTAGCTCACCTACAAACAGTAACACAGACCAAAAACAGAGCATACGCCTGGACCTCCTGTCTTGAGCTAGCTTTAAGAGCTTTTGGCCTTCTCTGATTTTTAGGAACATAGGTATCTATATGGATTGCACATCCACATAGTAACCTCAGGAGGCTAACCACAAGACCGGAAACTATGTGACAAGCCAGGACTGATGTAGAAACCAAACAGGGAAGTTCAAATTCAGACCCTCTAACTTTGCACTACACCAGCTGACGGTAACCACACCCACAAAGTGTGGCGTAGCACCAAGAGTCGGGAATTCTTTTTCACTACTAGCTCACCTATCAGCCCTATAGGCCTGCAATGATTCTTGCTTGAACAACCCCATTCTAGATTCAGATGTTCAAGCAGAGGCTTGGAACAAACTGACGGCAATCCTTTAGGCCCACTCCACACAAGGCAGACAACAGCCTGCTCATAGACTCCTCATCAAGCACTTTGAGGTCATAGAGAATCCGTGAAACAAAGACCCCCCATGGAGTGACCTGACACCACTGATCAGCAGGGGGCGTCGCCGGTAGGGCAGGAAGGGTGCAGACTGAGGCCGCCCTACGAGGGTATTGATCACCGCGGTCACCAAGAGCCCACCCAAAGCAGGAGCCGCAGCCCGCGCCACTCAGCTGAGAACCATCCATCACCCAGATCGTCATGAAGATCCAACCGCTTCGGAGCCGCCGTCTCCCTGGGTAACCCCAGAAGCATCTCTAAGCAGAAGGAGCAGATGCAGAGGAAGACAGGAAAGGAGCCTGACCTCCGACAGCATCAAAGGAGCAACATCGTGCAAGGAAGTGGATGCGGTTCAACACCATCCAACTCGCTTGAACGACCCCCGAGGCCCCACGAACCCAGTTCATGACCTGGAACAGGTTGAGAGATGAACCTCGACTAGGGTGAGAGGAACTGGAGAAGTAAGGAGAATGAACCCCTTCCTTCAGTAGCAGACCCCCGTCAAGGAGCCAAATCACCAAGGATGCCAGAGCATCACCAGAAGCAGACGGCGACACCATGAACTAAGAACCCGCCGAGCCACTAGCGACCATGGCCACCGGTCGTCGAACCCCCACCACAGAATTGGGTGAAACGAAGGTCCCTACAGTTGCTTCAAGTCCCCTGTGAAGGGAACATCCACCTAATACCCATCGGCCAAGGAGGACTGAAACGAGGAAGGGAAGAAGGAAGGTGAGAGACAGAGAGGGACGAGACTGACCCTGCTAAACAACGGCCTAAAAGAAAAGCGCGGATCGCTGAATGCTGGATGAAGATAGCTCACTCCCCCTAACCTCCATTCAGCTAGGTGGGTGCCGATCAAACTTGACTCAGCCGCTCGGCCACCAGGTCCAGATCCGGCTTGGGAACTTCCAGTCGCACGCTGCCGAACTCTTGCTCAACCTCTTTTTCCACGATCGAGGTAGATGAGCGGTGAAATCCCCCCGCCAACACCTCCTTGACTTCAAGCCCAGATCTCGATCATCGACTCTATCAAGATAGAGTCGCTCGCCACTCCACCAGAGCACTTAGCAGGTCACAGGGGGGCCAGGGGGAGGAAGACGTCGGGGAGGCACCCCTCCCCCCAGCGGCGGCCGCCAGGAACCCTAGAGCGCTTTCGCTAGTTGGAGTGTGATGAGAATACTTTAAACAATGATTCATAATAATTAATATATAAGTCAAAAAATTATAAATAAAATTATTTAGGAATTAATAAAATGAGATCTAACAATTGGTATAGGTTTTATAACTTAATTCAACTATAATAAAGAATTTTAGAATATACTAAATAACTTAATTCACAAACCACTTGAAGAAGTCCTAGATCGCCACCTCCTATTTCATCAAGGAAAATACAATTCCATCAGACATCCATCACATCTTCAAACTATGGCAACATCAAAAAAATTGAACAAAAGAAAATCACAGACCAAAATGGAGGAGGAGCTCTACAAGGATAGTTGAGACTAGGGGAAACCCCAACAATGTTGGATATCAAATGAGGGTACTAGAAGAAAGAAACACCCTTATTATTTTTCCAACCAAACTAGATAAACTCCATCCAAGCTCCCAAACAACAAAAGCATGACACGAACACCAATAGAAAAAAGGGAAGGGGAAAAGGAGAGCACAACTGCTTCACATCTAGGTGCCATGCCTTGTGTACTAATCACTTAATTTACATAATTTTTTAGTTAAAAGATAGCATTGGTGAAATGATTCATGTTAGAAAGTGTACATTATGTACCTATTGTGCAAATATCCTATTAAGTATACAAGTCCAAACTTGTACGGTTCTCTTTTCAATGTGTTCCTATAATTTGTAATAGTTCATTTGATAATAATATACATAATTGAATGCTAAAAATGTGTTGGTGCATGAATCAATGTTTGTTCATGTATGTGTTTTATTTTTCATTGCACTTTGATACAATTGATTTCCATTTTCAAAGTTAATCCTCTTGGTTCCTCAAGGATTCAGGAAGGCAAAATTTGGGAATGTTACAGTCAGTATCAAAGCATGAACAATAGCTCCACCTGATAATTTATCACCATGAAATAAAAACTAAATACAAATTTGAACTTGGAACCCTAGGAAAATAAAAAAGCATTCTAAACACACTAGGTTGACTTAGACTCTAGATTATAATTGAAATGTACACGAACCAGGTTTAGGGTCGATGTCTACAGTACAACATGTACCAATTTGCCAACCATCCCTTATAATATGGTGATATGGGACATTATGTTATTTGGAGATGATGGGTATCATTGGAAGAGAACCTTAGGAAAATGTGCTAGACCTATGTCAAAGGAGATACACTAGTCTACATCATGTTCTTACCCATTTCACTAGGTGACATGACACTAGAATCTTTAGTGTGTGTGGGACACTCACTCTTTCTGATTTGGTTTTGTTTCCAATCAGATCAAGATTGATAGTTCTCTAGGACGTCTATTTTATCGATGAAAAATTATTAACATTTATTATATGTGTAAGTAAATATGAACATATATATTTACACACATGAGAGTAGGAGGTGGTCATGCAATAGATGATGGAATGATATGTAAAATAAGTATATGGATGATCTTATGTATGTTTGATATGTAAGGATAAAAGTTTTGTTGTGATGATCTATATTTGTCTTTGAGGTATGAATTTATCTTTGAAGAATCTGAGCTATGTCTTGATGATGAAAAATATGTAGGATTTTCTTACTTAAGGTAACATAAGGTAAGATAAGGTTGAACATGCATATGCCTCAAGCACTTTTACAAATGAGGACTTCTAGTGTGAGGAATATATATGTGATGAACTCCATAGAGAGTGAAACCCACAACGAGATGGTCAGAGGACCTAACCTCTAAAATATGAGATATGTGTCAAATGTTGTGTCCTGAGATGGGTTACTTATGAGTAAATGAGTTGATTACGTTATGCACAATTCCTATAGTTAATATAAATCCTAGATGAGAGAGTTGAGTAATTATAATGTTAAAGGCAGAGAAATCATGATGTGAACGTCAATCCCTTGATTTTTAGGGTCCTATCTTGAGTGACTTAATCTTGTAAATCTCATCATTAGCTGCAAGGTGATATACAAACACTCATTCTCAGAGTAGAATGCATTTTTCATAATATAATCAAGAATGTTGTTCCATTCATCTCTCTTTATTGTCATTTTATTTAGAACCTTACTTGATCTATAAAGTTGACGTATCAATGAAAAATCACATAGATAAGGTTGACCTAGTATATTATCATTCATTTCATATTATACTTGAAATATAAAAGTTTGAAAGCATGAACTTGAGATGAAGTTATCCTTGGATCCTAAGTTACATGATCACAAGTTGTAATGCATAATCACAATTGGTGCGCACCCCAAGCTATCAAGCATGAAAAGTAAGACCTTCTCTAATGATGAAATACTAGTATGATGTTGATCATGAACCGCATTTATTAATATGAATTGTGATTATTACAACAATTGATGAAACAAAATCTTGATGTTACCTCACATTGTTTATTAGAGTCAAATATGAAACATTGAGTTATACCTTCTCACCTTCACTGTAAAAAAAACCTACTTATCAAAGTGATAAGGGATGTAATTCCTAAAAATAAAAGAATTTATTAGACAACTAAGTTACTATGATGATTTAACGTATCTAAAGTGAGGTAAGTACAACCCATATTTTCTAAATCCCAAGATGAAAACTAAAGATCATTTAGAACTATGATTCCCCTAACATTAGAAGTCGTGGACTAGAGGTAGTAGAAATTCTTGAGATCCTTATGAGTTTGATATTAGTTGAATTTTGAGGAACAAACTCCATATTATGTGGGTTGAATGTGATGACCCTGATTCTTAGGGGTTTGAACCTAATTTAAGGCACATGAATATTATGTTGATGGTTATACAAATTAGGGAATTAATTATTTAATTTTGAATCATTTCACCTTAAAAGTGTGATTAAAGATGCAATTAGTGATTAGAATCCACAATTGAGTTTGATTATAAAGAAGAACTTGTGTTTATAAGATTAGGTATTTATGTATTTGAAAATCCATCAATGATATACATGAATGTTATGGTTGATTAATTGACCTTGGGGTGCATCGTGACCATACTAAGTGGATTGAAGTTGTTTAACCAAAATTTTTTGACGAATTGAATTGTACTCAAGGTATACACACTTATTTATGAAGGTATTCAAGGATTTTAGTTAGACAACCAAATTTTGGGATTTTGGTTTGAGGAGTTGGTAATACAAGGTTTTGTGTGATGACAAACCCATGGTACAAATTTCATTTGAACTGAAGGTTTCTTCTAGAATATATATAGCTTAAATTTATTGAAATCTGATTTAAGTACTATGAGATAACCTAGTCATATGTTTCATGTGAGCTCATAGTTTATGACATTTAAATGTCACATAGTCCTTGTTTTCACTTTGCTATGTGGACAACTCTAATCATTTGATCATTCACTAATAGATGGCCCTAAAGTCACCCCTACCTCTAAATTATCCAGGGTCGAGGAAGAAGTAGCTCCAAGTATTCACATCAACTTCCCCAAACTAATCGGTCCAACATCGATTCCATCTAGTCCTACTCCATCTCTTTCCTAGGCATGGAATGTGTAAATGCTCTGGACCTAGTTTTATATAGTTGTAATCTGCTGTATAATCTACAAGAAAATGAATTGAATTGATTTCATTATTGTTCTTCACATTGAGACTTTCGACAAGAATCAATATCAATGACTTATTAATTCATGAATGACTAAATATTTCTATTTCCAATCATGTAGTCCTAAACCCCACCTTGCTCAATGTTCTTGTCCTCCTTTCAATTTTGTAATTGTATGTCTTGATGCATAATTGATAACTCTTGAGTACAATTCATACACCAGTGATGCTCTTTTTGACCCTAATCTAGTTTGTAAATATTCTCACTCATCACCACCTTTTCCCTTTTTTTTGATCTTATCTTGAACCCAAATCTACTTATCCTCATTCTCATGTTGTAGACTCTTTCTCACGATTCCAACACATGTCCTCTTACCTAAATCAAATCTCAAATGAAGATTTTGTGATCATTTGAAAACACCTACTCACTCACTCTTTTTCCCCTCTTTTTGGCTTTGGGCCGACCTCTTTGGGCCCAGGCCACACCACCCATGCCCTATCTCCTCTCTTGCCTTCCCTTTCTTTCTTCACTTCACCTTTTCCCCACTTGACCGTGCCTAATGTGATCCGTCAGATCTTAGCGAGCCACAGATTGGGAACTGATCTAACGACAATGGCACATCATCCTCCCCTGCACCAGCAACTTTGCTGCTTACCTAATCCACAACAACAACCTTGCGCTCAGGCGTCCTGGTTATGCTATGACACGTGTTGCCCATGAATGAAGCCAATCGGGCATGCCATCCCTCTAGGCGGGGCAAGAGGTGAGATAGCCTCACTCCTTTACCTCCACCAATGGTTGTCGGCCTTTCCAAACCCTAGAACTTGTGGCCTGCTTTCCTATTTTGCCTATAAATATTCCCATCCACTCTAACTCAACCTTTCCTCTCTTTTCTCTTCTACCCCCAAGTGCTGCTACTGCCTCTAGCACTCTCTAGCTTGCCTCTTCCCCCCACTACCCTAGGGTTGGAAACCCTAGTGTGAAAAAGGTGATGACTCATGGGGCATCTAATAAAGGGTCAATGACCCATACCATGACACCGCGAGTGCCAACCCTATTCCCCCTTCTTCTCTCTTTTAGATCCTCTCACCCTCACTCCTTCTCTGCCACGTGGGCATCGAGCCACCAACAATGGTTCACCATACAACTTGCGGGCCCAAGTCCTCCCAACCACTATGGCAACACCCAATTCTAGCCACCTTGGACCGCTCCAAGCTGTACCGACCTCCCTCGAATGCCCAAAATTGTACCAGCCCACTGCTTGTCTCCCGTAGTCGGGCTCCACTGCACGCCAAATCCCCCACTTGCCTGTGAGCATTACTAATCACTGCCAATAGCATTGGAGTGGAACCGTGACCACAGTCCATGAGAAGCCCACACCCACCATGCCAGTGGCCCCAGTTTCAGCCCAAATCAGTCTAAATCTCCCCTAAAATCCCATTTCTTGATGCTAAATTGAAAACCTTGTACCTCGTTGGTCTTATACCCAAATCTAATAAAATTATATGACATTTGACTAGAAAATCATTATCTTTCTCATGATATTGTTATCGCTGGCTAGTTTTGCAAAATCATCCCTATTTTGGTAAATATGCTTCTCTTATGGTCTTTACATTATTAACAAACCTCAATCATGTACTGCATGCGTCCTTAATGATCCCTAGCTACTCTAATCCCCTAATGAAGTAATATTTTGTTCACTTTTATTGTGTTTGACATATTAGACATTCTATGGCTATTCTTTCTCTAAGAGTGGCTCATATATGTGCATATATGATCAGGTTTAAGACTTTGGCTTAGATTGTAATCATCTGATCATTTAATCTCAAAATCAATAAAATCATGTATCTTTTTGAACCAAGCAATTTATTTTGATCATGATTATCTTGATTGATGGCTTCATGTTGCACCACATGCTACATGTTGTGACTTTTATGGACTTTAGTAACCATGTCTTTAATCTTGTGAAAGTATTGATCAATAAATATTAGAAATATATTTATGACTTCAAAATTGTAATCTTTATTTTCTATGTAATATAGATCACCATGATATTTTACTTGCCTTGCATGTCTCTTTAAGACTCAAAAGACCTACTTTGTACACTAATTGATCTAGTATGGTTAGTTATGATCTCACATACTTAAATCATGATTATAATCTAAATATCATGCTTTCCTCTACATCTAAATCAGACTTATCTCTATTTTGTGTCACTCATCATATGGATGATTCACCTAGACCTAGGGTTTAATCATGATAGTTGGACTATGTTAAATGATACATGCATGTTTGGGACTTTGGAAACTATGTTTGAGCTAAGTGAAAACTATATTTAGGGAAACATCAACATGGGATATATGATCTTTATATTGACAAAACACCCCTGATCTAAGACCCCATATTATGTCTTTTTCATCTTAGTTCCACTTTGAGTTGGGACCTCTCTAGAAATCTTACTCATGGATCATATCTTATTCATTACTCATAAGGTACACTTAATCTCTTGACCATACTATGATATTGGCCATTTTGTATGTATGATCATATGAATGATTGGTAGATAATTACTTGTTTGAGCTATTGATTCCTAAGAATACTACTTCCATGCTTGATTATACTATGTTGACGAACCTAGAACATAATTTAGAGAAATCCATTATATATCCTGCTGCACCTGCCTGGAGTTTTAGGGTAAGGACACCAGGTTGGACGTCTTACTGGATATGTCAATATAAGGTAGGACATTATGATACAAGGGTTATCTCTTTGGTGATGGCCTTGAGGTCCCTTATAGATAGGGTTAGCTAATCTTTAGCACCCTTATAGACTCTTCCAAAGGGAAGTTAGCCAAAAGGTCTACGATTGATATAATAGATAAGAAACTTAAAACATGCTTTGTGTATAACAATGTCGTTAAGTGTTCTCTCCTTATTTATATTTCTTGAAAATTATGATGTTTATAGCCAAGCAACTTTTATATTACTCTTAAACTATGGTTACATGCTTTTTATAGCCTACTGAATGCATTCACATTGATGAATTTTGTTTATCAAAATTTTAGATGCCAAATGAAGATCCGCTACACTTAAGACATTAAGCTATGAAATGAAACACCAATGTGTCATGTTGATTTAGAAATAGGTAAATATCTCTTATCTCCATGTTTAAGTATCTTATTATCTCTTGTTGTTACTGCTTTTACATATATATTGCTTGTGCAAAATATTTGTGTCATTCTATGGACGGATGCCCAAACACTACCTTCATTGAATCTATAGTCAGTGGTGGTGGAGGAGTGTAAGAAATAGTTTTGTTTCAATTCATTTGTTTGAAATTATTGTATGATTGAAGTTTCTTTGATATCCATGCATATATAACAACCTCCCTCTTTGTTTGGGAATATTTATGATTCAATTGATGTCCTTTATCCACATGTCTCATTCTTAACCCTTTTAGGTGAAGGTCACCTACAATAGTAGATCAGCCACCCATGCAAGAGTATTTTGGAACTTTGAAGATAATGTTAGAATGCATAGACTGCCCTTTACAACCACTCATTTCCTATATTTGTTGCTTCAGTTTTGTTCCTCCACCTTCGTGGGTTATAAAAAATATATGATAAACTTTGTAATATTTTAAAAAAATTATATTCTGCTACTACACTTTGATAATTTCATAACATACTTGCTATAGATAATAATAATATGATATTCATCCCTTACAAACAATTCTAATGGTGTTAGGCATGTGAGTGTTACTCTTAATTGTATCGAAGTAATGAGTGGCTAGCCTCTCAGATTCCATTCCTCACAAGTATGGAATTAGGGACAAGGTTGTAAGTTATCTCAGGGGTGAGAAAAATTTTGTTAATATTTAGTTAATCGAATGGTTAATTCTGAATGTTTTTTTGGACAAATTTGTTAACTCAATTAAATTGGTTATTTTTTTGGTTAATTATTTAAATGATTAATTTGATGGTTAAAAATATTTTCTATTTGGTTAACCATATTACCAAATAACCCCTACTTATTAAAAGAAATATCCTATAGATATCTATAAATACATGGTTGTATTTAAAAAAAAAACGCTACATTCATATAGTGTTGTATTTATATGAAATACTACTATAATATACACATTGTTCAAAATTTCATGAATATTTTTGTAAAATACTATTACAAGAGTGTTATCTAGTTAACCAAATTAACTAACTAGATTAACCATTATTTAATTAACCATAAATGAATTAACCTGACACTAATTTGGTTAGGTTAATGGTTACAATATCAAACCTAAATCTAACCATTTAAAAAAATCAATTTAACTATAACCTACATAATGAAGTGAATAATCACCCTAGTCAATCTAACTATTTCAATTTTGTTACCCTTAGGATATTTATGTCCCATAAGTTCCTTATAGGAACCTTACATTAACGGAAACTATCTTGATTGGATGCCTATTTAAGATATACATATATAAGGATGATAGAAGAATATGGTGTCTGAGATGAAGATCTTGAGTAAGTTAACCCTCATGAGATAGGACTCCATGTGCTTTCTCATAGGATATCACTAAGGTTCCCATGTTGTTTGGTTATGAGAACTGACTTTAGAGTAGGATAGCATGATGATGGTAATGATTATGAAGTGGTAGGATATGAAGATGTTGGACTATGTGATTTGGCTCTCACATTAATTTTGGGTCCCATATTCAATTATGCGTCAAAATAATTTTGACATCAAATGATTATTTTCCTTATAATATTGCAGGTAAAATATGTTTCCTAGATTGATCAATGTTTCCTGACTCAAGTCACAATGAAATACGTACAATGTAACTAAAGAAACCCATAGAGGAGGACTAAATTTCTAGGTATATAAACCCTTAAGTTATACTTTTCATAGTTTAAGAGAAAGTGGATAATATATACTAGTTGAGTTACATGTATGCCTCTTTAAATTTTTGCTCGAGGAAAATACTTTAACGGATTCATGATAGTACATATGATACTTTGAATATGCCAATATTGAGAGAGAAATACTTTTAAATGATGGAATCCCATAATAGACAAAAATATAATAATTTTACTATATTTATAGTAATTTCATATCTCTATTGTCAATGTTCTTGGTTCTTTAGGAATGACCAAATAATGTATAATATATACCTGACAAATTACTCCTTATACCCTAATGAACATGCAATGATAATATAAATATATCAATTTAAAATCTAACTATGTTACCTATGACCTAGACCAAGATTTGGATTAGCAAAACCTGAAATGATGATAAAGTTGGATCTAGGAAATTGAACCATGGACCTCAAGATTGTTGATGATGTGTATGTAATGAATAGTGGTGGATTATACCCATGGGCGGAACTAGAAAATGTAAGTGGAGGGGGGGGGGGGGGGCTGAGTTAGAAGGACTTAGTTTGAAATGCAACATGGGGGGCTGAGTTAAAAGAGTTTGAAAACATACGCCTTGCGTGAGATTGGAACCCAGTAAAATTGTTTAGAAACAACAGCCTAACACCAATCCAACTTGTGATTTTACTTGATATTGTATCAGAAAACGTTCTATATATACTACATTTGCTTATGTTATATATGTATAAATAGATGTATATTGATTTGGGGGGGGGAACACATAATGCATGTCATATTGTTCATTAATATTCATTTACATACTTAAATGTGATTAATAGTTCTTTGGATATGCATAAGTATGTATACAATTAGTGTAGGTTATAATGTGTTTAAAATAACAAAGCAGTAACTATTGAATGCTTGATATAAGTTGGGATAATTAACACGCCATCATGTAGGTGAATATTGGTATTTTTGAACTGAATAGTTTTCTTTTAGTATTGGGTTTTCATCATCATCATCATCATCATCATCATCATCATCATCATCATCATCATCATCATCATCATCATCATCATCATCATCATCATCATCATCATCATTATCATCATCATCATCATCATCATCATCATCATCATCATCATCATCATCATCATCATCATCATCATCATCATCATCGTCATCATCATCATCATCATCGTCATCGTCATCGTCATCATCATCATCATCATCATCATCATCATCATCATCATCATCATCATCATCATCATCATCATCATCATCATCATCATCATCATCATCATCATCATCATCATCATCATCATCATCATCATCATCATCATCATCATCATCATCATCATCTAAGCCTTAGTCTCAATCATGTTGGGGTCTGCTACATGGATCCTTCATTTCCATTCAACTCTATCATGGGTCATATTCTGATCGAGATGTAAAGATTCAAAATTTTTCTTTATAAGATCTTCCCATGTTAATTTAGGCCTTCCTCTTCTTCTATTAATTGTGCTTGACTCAATATCTTTGCTTCATATAGGCACATTACACGATCTGCCTTGTGCATGTCCATACCATCTGAGTCAGCCTTCACACAACTTGTATTCAATAGTCGCCACCCTCACTTTATTCCCGATATAGTCATTTCTCAAGTGGTTTTTTCTTGTACAATATAATATAACATAACCCTATTAATAGCAATATGATTATAATAAGAATCTATATCCTAATCATTTTCGATTAGAGGTGATATATAACAATAATTATGAGAATCAGAAAAAAAAACATATTATATATAATACTCATATAAGGAAGTTCTAAAAGGTAAATACAACTTGAAAATCATAGTCTACATGGTTGAATTGCCTATAATACATATTTTTATCCTAATTGGATAATTTTCAATAGACAAATTTAAGAAAAGAGATATATCAATACATAGATTTCAATTTTCAATAGGACTTTGGGTATAATACCGCATTTACTGGGTTTACCTCTATTTTCATTGTCACAAATTTCTATTAGTGTTTCTGAATTAGGTCTAGTGATCTGACAATTTAAAAATGTCCATGTTGTTTCCTTCATGATCCAGGTTGATCACATGACGTTAATTTATCTAATTCGCTTGAGTCCTCATATTTATTTTCCTCTTCCTTCCTTGTCTATTCAAAATTACTTCTCTTACACCTTCCTCACTTTGTCCTCATTCAATTGATATCAAGTACCCTAGAAATAGTGGTCCCAAGCACTCCACTAAACCTTGGATGCCTTTTGCAATGGATTTTTCTCTCCTATTGGTATCCTTGTCATTGCTGACCTCCTCCATTATATAAACCAGTCCCATTACCCTTGCAATCCCAAAGCATTAATTCAGATTATCCCTTTGATCATAACTTTCTCTGGATATACCTGGCCATCTTCCTTTACCCACTACACCTACCTTGACTTTAATAATGAGGTCGAGATCATCAGATTCATTGTCGACTACTCAGTTTTACTCACTTTGAACCTTTGAGGCTTAATGTATCACTCATTGGATTGATTAAGGTGATCTTACCTACTTCCCTATTGTCCACCTTCATCCTCATTGTGTTTTGAGTTATTGTTTCCCCTAGTATTTTTTGTCTAGTACCAGTGGTTGGTTACCAATATCCTTTTGCTTCTAATCCATGGGAAGGGACTTTTAGAGGTCTAGGTACCTGAAGTCCCCTTTCTTTAGGATCTATGACGCTACATTGATCTCATAGTAAGGATTTCTTGAGTAAAGTGATTCACATTACCAATTCTCACCACTAGTTTGTTTTCCTCATAGTTCATTGCATTTTGTTTGCAAAAGGACATTGCTCATGTTGGTTTGAATGATACAAACTTTCTTTGGTTTAATTTCCTAATGTGTAGTCATGGGTTTTATGTTCTATTCATTCCTTATGTTCTATGTTATAACACATTGTTCTAATCTCGACAACATACCAATTTTCACATGTCATGCAATATGATTTTGATCATATACAAGGAATATCAATAATTACTCAAACTAATTTTGTTTAAAATATTAGTGAAACATTAAAACTTGAATGATTCAAAATGATTAATATTTAAGCTACAAAATTATAAATAAACATATTTGGGAATTAAAAAAATGAGATCTATCGACTGGTCTAGGTTTTGCAACTTAATTCAACCATAACAAATAAATTAATATTTCAGGTTTTGGAATATATAAAATAAATAATGCATCATATATTTAATGAAATAATACGTGAAGGACAACCTATGCTGATCTAGAGTTTATATATAAATATTGATACACACAAAGAGGTATATTGATGTGGTGATCTTGATTTTTAAGGTTTTGATACCCAATAAAATATTTGAGGACAATGGATATAATGACATGGTTGATACAAAATTAAGAAACTGATTGTCCAGTTGAGTCATTTTCACCTTAAATGTGTTATTGATATGCAATTGATATTTATTGTAACACCCCTAACCTGGGTTATGAAATAACCCTAGGTGTTTTTCTTAAAATTATGATAGAGGCTTGTGGTTAACCCTTGATATGTCATTAAAGCTTTAGAAGAATCTATATTTTCATTTCTGTCCTTTTTGAACAATGTTGTAAGATTGTTTTGTTTAATAGGGACCTATGTGCAAATTACCCAATTAGAGGGATTAACTTGCAAATTGCACATGTTAAGATGTTCCTATGATGATGATACATCATAAGAATGAATATGATGTGGTGATATGGATTCCCCAAGCTTGGGCACCAAAATATAGCTTGTAGAGCAATCCTTGTACTTCAAAACCTAGTTTTGGTGTAAAGTGCAATTTACCCAAAACATAGGGTTCAACATGTAAAATATACCCTCTAGAGTACCTCTCATGCTTTTTATCATCAAGTGGAGTAAATAAAATGAGGGGGGCACCTCATTTGAGTAACCATATAAGAAGGATAATCATTGTAATTGAATAATCAAGATGTATGCAAAATGACCCTTATATATGTATGACTTAATAAAGTGTTTGGCTTCTTTTACTCTAAACCAAGGTTGAGAGATAAGTTTTCATGTTATAAGAAGGGAGGGACGTGGCAAATAAGTAGGAGAGGGGCGTGGAGGATATAGATGTAAAAGAGAAGAAGTATTTATCATTGCCTTGGAAATATGCCCAAAAATATATAAGCAAGCTCTTTCCACAATCAAGGGATCGTTCCCTTCATTTCCTCTTCTCATACTTTTGCTTTGGACCGACTAAGGAGGAGGTTAGGATCAGAGGAGGACGACCAAGTTGATCTAGGTAAGTTTGGTCATCTTCTAGCTCGGATTCATGGAGGAAATTCCATTACAAGGTTGGTTTGCTAGTATTCCTTACACAACTCTTGCTTCTAGCCATCTTCTACATCCAATTCTTGAATAAAGGACCTTGGACGACCCCTGGATCTCAAGCCATCATTATTTCTACGGAGCTTGGAGCTCTAGATCAGATTCTAAGGCGGATTTTATAACTCTAAACCCTTAAACTTTGTTATGCATCTTTCTTTCTTGCAAAAGTAGCTTGTTCTTCTTTCCCCCATCCTTCCTTGCTTTCTTGCAACTAAAACCATGAAGAACAGACCTGTATCTGGAGGTAGAAGAAGGGGGCGTGAATACCAATGTTACTTTAGCAAACGGTCTTGCACCCTTGGCCAAACGGTTTGCAAAACTGTTTGGGGGTTTGCAAAACCGTTTGAGGGGGAAACAGTTTCACAAGGTCGGTTGGAGAAAACGGTCTCCAAGACCATTTGGTTGAGTTGATCAAGGGTTGACCGTTTGGGATTCCTGTTTATAATTATTTTGGTTGATAACCCTCCAAATATGAGGGATTAACTCCAAAGGAATCGTGAGTTGAAGGCAAATCAATCAGGTAAATCTAATTGGATTAAGTGCTGATTTTCAACCTGATTAACTTGACCATTTTGGGAAAACGGTTTCAAAACCATTTGAGTGCATTGACCAAGCATTGACCGTTTGAGATTATTGTTCCTAATGATTTTGGTTAATGACTCACCAAATTTTATGTGTTAACTCCCAAGGAATAGAGAGTTGAAGGCTAATTCATTAGATAAACCTAATTGGATTAAGTGCTGATTTTCAACCTGATTAACTTGACCCTTTTGGGAAAACGGTTTCAAAACCGTTTAAGTGCGTTGACCAAGCGTTTACCGTTTGATATTACTGTTCCTAATTATGTTGGTTAATAACTCACCAAATTTTAGGGGTTAATTCTCAAGGAATCATGAGTTGAAGGCTAATCAATTGGGCAAACCCTAATTGAAATTAGTGCTGAAATTCCAGTGAGTTAATTTGAGATTTTGGGTTGATTAGCCCAAACGGTCTCAAGACCGTTTGGGGATCACCCAAACGGTCTCAATACCGTTTGGGGGTCACCCAAGACCGTTTTGAGGTCTAGTGTGAAGTATGTATATGTGTTTGAAGATCCAAAGATGTGGTATGAACCCTAATCGGCTAAATACTGATTTTGCAAGTGAATGGGATGATGTTTTGGGTTGATTGGCCCAAACGGTTTCAAAACCATTTGGGTATCACCCAAAAGGTCTCAAGACCGTTTGGGGATCACCCAAGACCGTTTGGAGGTCTGGGGTTAAGTATAGTTGACCAATTGAAGGTCCAAAGGTACCAAATCATATTACAATTAAGTGCTGATTTGTTGATCAACTCGATAGACCAATCCTTGATAGAATTTCACTAGAATCCAAGGGTTGGATGAGACAAACGGTCTCAAGACCGTTTGGAGCTCATCCAAACGTTCTTAAGACCATTTGGAGGTCACCCAAGACCGTTTGGAGGTATAGGGGTGAGTATGGTTAAGCAATTGATGATCCAATGTTATTAAGTTAAAGTGTAATCAATTTCTATTTTGGTGATCAATCCAATGATCCAAACCTTAATTGGTTGACTTGGATTTTGGTGATATGATGGGAAAACGGTCTCAAGACCGTTTGGAGGTCATACAAACGACCTCAAGACCGTTTGGGGTCAGGTCATACCCAATTTGGATGATGGTTCTATGGTTTCTAAGTAACTAGTCTTACATTGATTAGTATTGAAGGATGATCGATTCCAACCCTAATCCAATCCATCCAAACCCTAATTGGTGATCAATTGAGGATTAATTGAGGGTAACATAAGTTGAGTATTAACTTAATTGTCTCAATTGATAAATGGTTAACCATGGCATGAACGATTGAGGGGTTCAACATTGAAAACCCTAACTCAATTGGAAGTGTTAATACACTTTTTGGTCCATGCAGTTTTGAGGGTGTTTGGACCAAACGGTCTCAAGACCGTTTGAGTCCAAACGGTCTCAAGACCATTTGGGACCAAATGGTCTCAAGACCGTTTGGTGGTCATGCGGTTTCAAACCATTTGGAAGTTGAAAGTGCAAAACCGTTTGGGGTCTTTTAAGGTCAAGATTGCTTAATGCTTTAAAGGCTTAGATGGTTTAATGGTTGATTAAGCTAAATCCTAATGATATATAAAGACATTAAGGGAACAAGTAATTAGTTGATTGAAGCATGTTATGATCAATGGTGAACATTACTAAAGTACCCTTGATGGGTTTAAGTAGTCAACACCTCTTGATCAAGCAAACCCTAATGAACATTGTAGTAATAATGTGACTTATGTTATCAAGGTTGAATTGAACTAACCTAATCATAAGAGATTTAAACATAATATAATAATAATAGGGGAGAGAAGACTCCTAATATGAATGAGAATCAAGTAATATACTTCCAACATGTATGAATACACATAATTAGGGTATGATCCTTTACAATGGGATCATGGAAACCCTAATTATGATGATCAATGAATCTTAACCTAAGTGAAGACATGAATGGAAGTAATCTTCATACATAATAATGGTATGATCTCAATTCACTACTATGTGAATAGTAAACCCTAATCTAGGGTAATGCGATGCTATGTGAATAGTAAACCCTAATCTAGGGTAATGTGATGCTATGTGAATAGTAAACCCTAATCTAGGGTAATGCGATGCTATGTGAATAGTAAACCCTAATCTAGGGTAATGTGATGCTATGTGAATAGTAAACCCTAATCTAGGGAGATGTGATGATATGAACAAGTAACCCTAATTCTAAGTTATGCTTTTAAGCATGAAACTCCATGATTGAGAAAAGAGATAGGAATCACTATTCCTAATCTAGTTAAGAGGTGGAATAACTCTTTTTGGATTAAATGAGAATCCTAACCCTAGAAACCAGCCGTGGTATTATGACACGATCGTGGTGAGTCCTTTGTTGCACGATCATGCAAGGTAGCACGGCCGTGGTATCACTTATATAATTTGAGTAGAACCTGTATGGTGATGTTATGATACAATATGCATGTTATTAGTAAATATTGATCATGCAGGTTTTCATTAAGAGGTGATCATATCCAGGTAAGGATTATGATATCTTATGTATTGAATTACTTTACATGCTTCAAGTATAATGATATGCTATGATACCTAGTGAATGGTAAATTATGAGTTCAAGTACCTAGATTCTATAATCATGATGATAAATTTAGAAAGGTACTTGATAAGTTGAGGAATTGAGATCCTAACACTTTGTGAGAAAAAGTATGGCTACAGGCCATGACTCCCCAATAATAATGTCAGACATTAGATATATGATCTAAGTCTAAAGAGAGTTAGTGTTGAAATAATGGTTTTATAGTAAATAAATGCCATACATGTTCTTCTATTTCTTAGAAGATAAATGACATATGGGTTTATCAAAGTATAGCTGTATTGCTTTAATAGGAAGAATAGTTTAATCTGTTAAACATTGTTTTAACTACTCCCAGACAAATATAACTTCTTTGTGTACATTTATTCTCTTAAGCTGCAATAATTATGTTTCTGGCGAAGAGTTATAACTCTCGCTGGGACAATTTTTTAATTGTCTCATCCCGTGGGAAACATATTTTTTAGGTGGACGAGGGTGAGGAGGCAGAAATCCTTCAATAGGTGAAGGGCAGCATCAACAGTACCAGGGACAACAGTGAAGTTTCAGGTGGAGAACTGGATGTTATGCCACATAAAGATGTAGTTAGAGTCCTATGTGTCGTCTCTGTACTCTCAGGTCCTCGGAGTAATAGTTAGTGCTTTTGAGTTTTGGTCTAGTACCTCGAGATTTCTATATCTTGCCTTATACAGTTAACATGGTAGTTGATGATTGTAATCTCGAGATACAACCTTATAGAGATGTACTGATGGATCAGTTGTAAATAACTTATCATGTTGCTTTATGAAAAAGCTTTATCATTTAAAGATCTCTTCACAAAAAGTTTTAATTTTTAGTGATTTTTGGTAATCCGCTGCTTAGTAAACGCTTCCGCATTAGTTAATCTTGTTTACTCGAGATAGACGTCACATTTATGATTTTTGATTGATTACAATTATGAAAAATTATCAGAGTTAACCAAATTGAATACCTATGTTGTTATACATTCCTTTAATAATATACATGAATTTAAATGGTTGAATACTGAACTTTGGGATGCATCATGACCATATTAAGTTGACTAAACTTGTTTTGTCATGATTTGATGATGAATTTGTTTCTAAGGTATGCCTATAGATAAAATCATGTGATGATTGACATGAAATATACCATAAAGGATTTTATCAACACTCATAAAGGCAAGCTTCCTCTTCATTCTATTTCATTCAGTTATGAGATAATGAGGAAACACTATGAATGTCTAGATAATAATATTACTCAATAACATATGTCTTAAAGTATTAGCCTTGTGGAAATGAGATCATACAGATGTTAAGAGTACATATATATATTCTCATTATGTCCCTAGTCAGTTGTTACTGTGGAAGGTAGATAGAAACCAATAACACATAAGACTAGAGTGTAAGTTGGTTGATGACTGAGCCTCACTAAGTCATGTTATGGCAATATCAAACCAAGCACACAGATACATGTTAGGGAATAGTGTATCGGACAGACCCACCTTGAGAGTAAAACATGTAAACCATCATATGGTAAGTCATAGTCAACTCTCATAGTGAAGGTGGTGATTGTAATTCTTAGACCTGAAATCACTACACTCATCACATGTCATTGGGTACACTTTGACATCATCAGTCCTAAAACATGGGTTGTTATAACAGTGATGATTGGGTGACTTTGACACATGGGGATAGACTGTGAGTGATAGATATGGGATTTTTCCCTGCTCTAGAGTATGATATCCTAGACACTTGATAAGTGAGATTGAGAAACACATGTGCATACACATATGAATCAATATATGATATTGAGGTTACATTATCTTATACAGTCTACTCTTGGTTCAAGGAACATGGATTGAACATAGACAGGGTGACCATCCATGCCTCGAGTTCATCCAGGATATCACAGACAATAGAATTATACAATCACTACAACACCTTACACAAATAGTAGGTTGAAGTTGTTCTCCAACTTTCCATTCACTTGGGTAGCAGTGATGTGTGACTACACACCACTCTTTGCTTGCGATGTCATAAGCTAGTTATGGACATTTACTACCAACGTGATATGGGACCTATAGGGTCACATACAAAAGGAACTCATTTAGAAGAGGAGTTTATCTTGAAACATGATTGGATTGATTACTAAAGTGTTTAGGTATTCAATTCATGCAATAGATTGACAAATTGGCTAATTAGTTTGCCAAATGACCATCTCGCTGAGTGTGATAGTCATTTGGGCATGCCAGACGAGTGTCTTAAGTGTTGAGACAGTCATTTGGGCTGTCAGGATAATTATAGTTCAAATTGGCTATGTTCTGTCCTTGAACCGACCGATTCAATGTGATTGAACCAACCAACTCATTTTGACTCACCAAACGGGCGTATCACCTGTGTGAGATGGCTCAGTTGGGCCAAATAAATATTTATATTTTTATGAATAGTTTCAATTGCACATACTCGGATTGTAAGTAAATTAATATGTGATATTAATTGGAATTGCAATTGCTAAATTTGTATACAATTCAAAAATTGCCAAATAGACATTTGGCAGTGTGAGACGACTGACTTGCACACTAGACAATCATCTGGGTGTGCCAGATGACCGTTTGGCATCTCAGAGGTTGTGAAAGTTCAAGTTCTTTCGATCCCTTCCATTCCCACACAATCATGTACAGATTGCGAACCCTGGCCCAAACCCCACCTATAAAAGGAGGGGTACTAAGAGCTTCCCAAGACACAACATAGACAACTAAGAATCAGTTCCTATGACAACTGTTGTCCTCTCTGGTTATGGTAACCAAGAGAGTCCTAGCAAGTCCTACCCGACAAGGAGGGATAGTCAACGGGAGAGAACAACTGAGAAGTTGTTGTTGTGGGAGAGTAGGTTGGTGATTAGTATACTAACGAGAGAGACAATACTTCTTGTCCATTCTTGGTGAACAACAAGAGTTCTAGTTGGTCCATGTGGACTACTCTATAGGTAGGAGTCCTTTGGCTACTGCTCGAAGATCAAAGTCAACCTACAGTCTGTGGTGAGACCACCAAAGTCACTGTAGAGGTTACCCAGACAACTATTCATGGTGAAGAGCAGGAGTTGAACAACCACTGTCCAATAGAAACTAGTCATTAGTTGCAAAGAAGTGAGTTTTGTCACTGAACTTGCTACAAGACCAGGTATAACTCACTAAAACCATCCTTCCCATTTCATTGTAGTTGACATGATCTTGATGTTACGAGAATATAGATATATATAATTTTTATTTCTACTTCTATACTCTGTGCCCGTATTACCCAACAGTGGTATCAGACCCACATCAATTTACTATGTTTTAGGATAATCAATATGATCAGATTTTTGGTTTTATCATTTATTTATTTCATATGATGTGAATATTTAAACTTCTCTCATATGCATATCCATCCAAAGACCACATCATCTCAAACTAATCTATATATATATACATCAATTTACTATGTTTTAGGATAATCGATATGATCAAATTTTTGGTTTTATCATTTATTTATTGCATATGATGCAAATATTTAAACTGATCTCATATGCATATCCGATCAAAGACCACATCATCTCACACTAATATATATATATATATATATATATATATATATATATATATATATATATATATATATATATATATATAGACACACACATCAATTTACTATTTTTAGGATAATCAATATGATCATATTTTTGGTTTTATGATTTATTTATTGCATATGATGCAAATATTTAAACTGCTCTCATATGCATATCATATCAAAGACAACATCATCTCAAACTTATATATATATATATATATATATATATATATATATATATATATATATATATATATATATATATAATTTACATGCATCACCCTAAAAGTGGTTTTGATGGTGGATGTGTAGTGTGGTAATAGCCAATACCCAATATCTATGTCTGGTTGGATGGTTTGGTTCTTGTTTATCTCAGTCTATGTACCGAGCCTCTACCTCTTTCTTCTCAATGTAAAATTAATGCTTTCCTACCTTTGCTCCCCTCGAATGTAACTTGAGGTTTCTCCTATTCAATATAATAAAGTATCAATAGCATAGTTTCTTTTCTTGTAATGACGTTGAAGATGTTCATCACCGGTTGAGACGACCAATTTGTGTGATGTGTTGATTGTCTGGAGGACCATAGAGGATAGGATGATGGAACCAGACCACCATTTGGTGGGCCCAACTGCTTGTCTAGGTGGAGTCCAAACATCTATTGGATAGAAGGTCAGATGACCGTACTAGTAGGCCAAACCAACCATTTGGAAGGAGTCCAAACATTAGTTGGACAGGAGGACCAATCAACTGGTCAAGAGGCAAGATGACCGGTTCAAGGGTTGAACTGATCTACCCAGATTAGCAAGCATAGGTCTACACCAATAACAAGTTCATACATTTAATGTGATGATTGACCTAGGTTGTAGTAATTCCTTATGGATCCAAGGAATTACAAGTAGACATGGCCATAAATATCGCCTTTTGTTTTATATTGCATGTTTACATTGAGGGACATAGCATGTATATGATACGTACTATATATGTGGTGGTTGGATACAATATGTGTATATATATGATATATATATGTGATATATATAAATATAAATAAATAAATAAATATATATATATATATATATATATATATATATATATAACCCCTCAATCAAACATATTGAGTCTAAGATACTTTCCAATAGCGACACACATGAAAAAATTATTTGACTAAATGTAGGTTATGCCTCTGTGTGGTGTGTCATCTACCTTGTGGAAGTGTGATGGTAATAATGTAGGTTTTGCCTCCAATGAGTGCATTATTATCGTATTAGCTATCGGGTCAGGCTTAGATGGTGATTCTCAGAGCATCGGGGCCCAGAGGCATACAAATGATCATGGAAAGGAGTTGCACATATCAGATATCTAGAATTCCATATGATGCAATTGGCAAAAGATGCCTACTTCGATGATTGACTGTGTTTGCATTGTTGATCGGGCCACAGTTGGATTATCTTGGATCTGGCTCATAGAAAATTGTACACTGCAATTTTCCAAATTGATACTTGAGGGTTATCAATTTGAAAAAAATAATGAGAATGATAATTAATTAATGACCTACTTATTATCGCCCAAGTTTAATCAAATCAAATCAAGTCAAAAATGAGTTTTTGAAAAAATTGCAAATTGTTTTGTAGAACCAAATGGCAACAACAAACAATCACTTTTATCTATGATTGGTCCTTGAGAAGGAAAAACTTACTGGGAACAACTTCCACAATTGGTTTAGGATGTTGAGAATCATTCTCACACAAGAGCACAATCTCTATGTCCTAAAAATGCCAGAACCAGAGGAACCAGTTCAAATGCTCCACAGGCTGAAAAGGATGCTTATAGGAAGCACACTAAAGACATTGTGGATGTCAAGTGACTGATGTTATCCTCCATGAACCATGTGTTGCAAAGGTAGCATGAGAACATGGGGGTTATTGAGATGGTCACACATCTCAAGAACATGTACCAAGATCAGGCAAAACATGAGATATACGACGGTGTTCAAGCGCAACATGGCAGAAGGAGATCCAGTTGGTCGTCATGTGCTCAAGCTAATTGGGTATGTGGAGAACCTAGCTAGACTGAGATTCCCCTTAGGTCAAGAGTTGGCCATTGATGTGATTTTGTAGTCCCTTCTAGAGTCATATAGTCAGTTTGTCATGAACTACAACATGAAGGACTTTGACAAACTATTGATAGAGTTGTCGGGCATGTTGAGTACAGCTGAGACACATATGAACAAAGACAAGCCCAAGTCCTTGATGATGATCATCAAGAGAAAGAGGAAGTATAAAGGCAAAGGCAAAGCTAAGAAGAGTTCTAAAGCTAGCCAGAAGTCTAAGTCTTCGGATCTCAAGGCAAAAGGTGGAGTAAAGAAAAGAGGTGATTGTCACTAGCCTGGACATCAGAAGAGAAATTGCTCACTCTGGTTAGAGGAACTAAGAATAAGAAAGATGGCACTCAAGCCTCCACTTCAGGTATAAACAATATAAGATAGATTTGATTACTTCTTTAATTTTGGTATATGATACCAGATAAAAGATCTGACATAATGATGTGTAGGATCTGATCAGAAGTAGAAGCCTTCATGGAAGGTCACAAAGATGGACAAGGTGGAGCAAGAGTTGCAGAAGTCGTAGTCTAGATTTAAATTTGTCTTATCCCAATGGGCATGTAATAGATTTGTTTGAATTTCTATTTTGTTATTCCATAAGAAACAATTTACTTTAGATCATCTTGTATGGCAAGGATGATATATCAATAAGTGTGAGATTATTATTTATGTTTCAAAAGATAGGATCTTGCATGGAAATGCCCAAACATCTAATGGCCTTTAATTTGAAAGAATCATGGATAAGTTTTACTTCATTAATGCCAAATTATTGTAATTGATGACTCAAGAATTATCATTATCAATAGTCACTTTGGATGTATATATAAGAAATGCATACCTAGAATACATATTGATGTTAATCAAGACTCCCTTGGTTAATAAACCTAAGGAAATATGTAAATCTTGCTTGTACATAAAGTGACATAACATCCTTTACTAGATTTAGTGGGAGGATAAGTCTTCCACCATATTTCATACATATGATGCATGGATATCTTATGGAATGAATGCTATAGATAATTACTCATACTTTGTTTCATCTAATGTCATATGATGATATGTACTCAGTAAAATAGAAAGATAAATATCTTGAAATGTTCAAGGAGATTATAACTGAAGTATCACTTTGTGAAAGCATTAAGAAAATTTGATGATATCAAATGTCAAAATACTTTGCATCAATACCTTGAGAACCTTTAGGAAAGAACTATGATAATGTATCACAACTTAAATCCATCTGAGCATGATGATGTCTCAAAATGAAGGAACTATACCATGATAGTCCATGATATAATTATCAATTAATCTTATCTTCTTATATCATCATAAATATATATCTAACACTAAATCATGTACCATATGAATGGTTTATTATACATCACGCACTATATGATTTGGGAATGTTCCAATGTGTCTAAAGGATTGAAACCTATATCAACAAAGTAATTTCTTGGAAAAGGTTTATCCACAAACCATAATTATTGAATGTTACTCTTAATCCAATCCAATAAAAAAGTGTTTTGTTGATAGGATAATTGAGTTCCTAAAGAATCAGTGGGAGTAAAAGTAAAACTCAAAATGTTCAAGATCAACAAAAGGGTACAATGAGAACTAAGAGAATCACAAGTTGTTGTGGAATCTCAAGTTCATCATGCAACACAGAATAAAAGTTCTAGTAGAGAACATCTGAGATTGGAGGATTGTGAATCCAACAATTCAAATGGGTTGGTCATAATAGATGAGCCAACTAGTTGACTAGAAACTATTTTTTAGTATTATGGGATCCATGTAAGCTGACAAGGTAGGACCTTGATAGTGCCACCTAAGGGGTAATACTAAATGATACAATAGGGTCTTGTTGTAAGGACCTACATGGATAACATAAAAGGACAAATTGGTTGAAAAGTTTTCAAATCAATTCAAATTGTTCAGCATGATAGAAATTCTTTTACCAATTGTCATGCTCATTGTTATACTTAAAGTAGAATGTGAAATTTGGCATATGAAGATGGAAATCTGATTCCTTAAAAGGAATACATCAGAGAATGTGTACGTGATACCACCTAAAAGGTTTTATAACTTCAAGAATGAAAATAAAGTCTATAAAATACAAAGTTCAATCTGGGATTGAAACAAGCAACTAAAATGGGGTCTTTTTCTTTGACAAGATAGTCAAAGAGTTCGACATGAATCAAGATAAAGATGAAACATGTGATTACAAAAGATTTGTTGGGAACATATATGATTATTCCACATATGATGAGAAGTAGAATCTCAATATTGCAAATATTGAGATCTAGAATAAAAACCCTTTCAACAATGAAGGATAAGGTGAAACATCTTGTAAGATAAGGAACAGGACCTATGAGATAGTTCTTGAATGTTTCACAATGGAAGTTTGAGCACAAACAATAAAAATATGTTGAAGGAGTTTAACATGGAAGGATTCAGAGGGAGAATCCGGATTTGTCTTTCATGAACCTTATGTTCCAATTCTTGCGAAGAGTGGAAATGACATGATCAAGATACCAAAGGTTGTAGCAACAAAATCTATCATGAATGTTGTTATCCCATATAATCTTGTATGTACTGAACATGACAAGATGATACTAAAAACCAATAAGGGTTATTGGAAAGTCATTAAAGATATACATTAGTAGTTGAGAAGCACTTAAGGACATATCGCTAGTATATAAGGATAGCAATAAAAGGAAGAGTTGGATGTAAAGGGTTACATTGAGGCAATCTTCCACAGTGACAAAATAATCACAAATTAAAATATGTTTTATTATAAAGGAGAGATGTTATTAGTTGAAAGGTTTCTGAACTAATATACATTAATTCTATTCTACAATAGAAGCCAAGTATACTTGTGTTGTGAAGACAAAGTGATTCTATATGGATCTAAAAGTTCATATGATGAACTTATAGATGTTCCTACCATTGATGACTCAGTAGAAGTACTGTGGCTACAATGGAGCTATATGATTGACAAGGAATATTAGATACCACATTATGATGGTTTCATCTCAGAGAGAAGTGATAAGAAACATGCAATGAACAGACTAAATATCAAAATGTTTCTAACCTGCTGGATAAAACACTTGCATAGCAAAAGCATGGTGGACATGTTAGGATCATTCAGAATGAGATTCATGGATGATTGGCTCCAAGTGAAAGTGGGATTCTGTTGGTAAGGTATGCCCACATAGCAAGTCATGTGATGATTGACATGGCATATACCATAAAGGATTTGATTAACACTCATAAAAGCAAGCTTCCAATTCATTCTATTTCATTCAATTATGAGATAATGGGGAATCACTATGAATGTCTAGAGAATAATATTACTCAATGACGCATGTCTTCAAGTATTAGACTTGTGGAAATGAGATCATACGTATGTTAAGAGTACATATGCATATTCTCATTATGTCCCTAGTCATTCGTTACTATGGAAGGTAGATATACATTATTAACACACATGACTAGAGTGTGAGTTGGTTGATGACTGAGTCTCACTAAGTCATGATATGTCAATATCAAACCAGGCACACAGACACATGTTAGGGAATAGTGTATCAGACAGACCCACCTTGAGAGTGACACATGGAAACCATCATATGGTAAGTCATAGTAAGCTCTCATATTGAAGGTGGTGATTGTGATTCTTAGACCTAAAATTACTTCACTCGTCACATGTCGTTACACTTTGACATCATCAAACACAATCCTGAAATATGGGTTGTTATAATGGTGATAATTGGGTGACTTTGACACATGGGGATAGAACATGAGTGATAGATAGGGGATTTTTCCCTCCTACTGAAGTATGATATCCTGGTCACTTGATAAGCAAGACTGAGAAATGCATGCGCATGTACGTGAATCATTATATGATATTGAGGTCATATTATCTTAGACAGTCTGCTCTTAGTTCAAGGAACATTGATTGAACATTGAAAGGATGACCATCCATGCCTTGAGTTCATCTTAGATATCAGAGACAAAGGAATTATACAATCACTGCAACACCTTACACAAATTGTAGGTTGAAGTTGCCTCTCCAACCATCCATTCACTTGGGTAGCTGATAACCTCCTATTTTAGTAGTTTATCTTAGTCTTTTTCTTTAGTTTTCCATACTCTTTTTACGTTTATACGGTACATAAACCTAATTTTACCCCTTTCTGTAAATACATCATCAAACTAACTTTTTCCTTTTACACTTGTAGAAAAAGCACAAAAAAATCATAAAAGAATAAACCAACCTCAAGGCCGAGTGAAGCCAAACGGTCCCAAGACCGCATGAAGCCAAACGGTCCCAAGACCGCATGGAGTTCAAACGGTCCCGAGACCGCATGAAGCCAAACGGTCCCAAGACCGCATGGAGTTCAAACGGTCCTGAGACCGCATGAAGCCAAACGGTCCCAAGACCGCATGGAGTTCAAACGGTCCCGAGACCGCATGAAGCCAAACGGTCCCGAGACCGCATGAAGCCAAACGGTCCCGAGACCGCATGAAGCCAAACGGTCCCGAGACCGCATGGAGTTCAAACGGTCCCGAGACCGCATGAAGTTCAAACGGTCCCGAGACCGCATGAAGCCAAACGGTTCCAAGACCGCATGGAGTTCAAACGGTCCCGAGACCGCATGAAGCCAAACGGTCCCAAGACCGTTTGACGCCAAACGGTCCCAAGACCGTTTGACGCCAAACGGTCTCAAGACCGTTTGACGCCAAACGGTCTCAAGACCGTTTGACGCCAAACGGTCTCAAGACCGTTTGAACCCAAACGATCTCCAGACCGTTTGACCTCACTCAAGGCCTATAAATAAGACCTCAAGGGCCATCCCTGAGGGGGGTCCAGACGTCCAGAGGCTGTCTCTCTACTACCAGAACAACTCCATCCACCACCCGAGGCTGCCGGTCTGAGAATCACGTTCCATTGCAAAGCTACCTTCTCTCTCATCAACAAAGAAGGTGAGAGGAGAAGATCCGTCGTCAAGCAAGCCACGAAGGGTGAAGATCGTTGCTCTCTCCACCAAGGGTTCAACCTTCTCTCCTCAGTGGAGATGATGTTCTTTCTATCTCTTCTTTCCTCCTCCTTTGTTGTTCCCTCTATGAGGAGCGAGTAGTTCCATCCACTGGGGCGCGGGGACTAGCCTCGCTGCCCATGTTTTGTACTTTGTACTAAGAAGATGTTATCCTTTCATTTTAATACTAAATCGTTTCATACATGCTTGAATGATGGCCACGTTCTCGTATGCATCTATTGTCTTTTGTTGTGGTTTGTCTACGACCTCTCTCGAGACTCGAATACCGATTTAGTGTTGGTTTCTGGTGTGTGTATCCACCACGCATCCGTTTCGGTGTCTAGGAGTGTATCTCAAAGAGTGGAGTAAACTCACTATCATCCGTTGCACTTCCATCTGTATGGAAGTAACCTTGGTAAGTCGAGGAACACACTTTGCGAGGGGAATGATGTAAAGCATGTGACCATTTGATCGGGAATGGCTGGCGTTGCAACATTCCCGCACTTCTCGTAGCTAGGTTATCCGAATAGGAGACTAGGCCTACAAAGACACTATTCGATTTGATAATTATCGCTCGCTTGTTAGTTTTAGATGCACGTTTCATGAGGTTGAGTAAGATTCTCTCTTTGTAAGACTACATATCTTCATTGACACGTAGAAATGTACCGAATGAGAGCTACTTAACCCTTGAAGGATGCGATGCATTGCTCTTGTCTTGTATGGGCATCGGTCTTGTGGAACATCGAAGGATGCAATGCATCGCTCTTGTCCTATATGGGCATCGGTCTTGTGGAACATCCTTGGATGCAATGCATCGCTCTTGTCTTATAAGGCATCGGTCTTGTGGAACATCCATGCATCTAGCTTATAAGTCTTGCTTGCTTAGTACATATACAATGCATGTGTAGCGGTGGTTAATACCTGCTTAACCCCAGTGATTCATCATCATTTGTTAAATCTTAGTTTTACTTGCTTTATTTACTTTTCATGCTTTACTCTAAAAACCAATCAAAATCCAACCTTTTGATATAAGTTCCAATTAGTAAAATAACTAAGTGAAGTGCTGTACGTTTTCCATCTTGTTGCTTGCAACAAGACCGTTGTCTTTTGGGTTCGATCCTAAATCTGTACTATGATAAGGCTTCCATACTCTTATGGGGTTGGAGTTGTTATCTAAGCACCAGTTCTAGGTAAACCTAGGGAAGACATCAATCCTCTCTAGGGTTTTTGGTGATAGAATTCTGGGACTCCCATTGGAAGACTGAAAATCTTTTGGTGTAAGTCTCAGCTCCATCAAAAAATGGCGCCGTTGCCGGGGACAACGGAACGTTAGTATTTCACTTAGTTTATTTTTCTAGTTGGTTAGGATTTTACACTTCTTTTTTTCATAATTCACCATCTTCTTGAAGCTTTCATATTGTCTCTATTATCTAAAGGTGTTCTCTTTTCTTTACTCAGGTAGAACCCGTATATGCAATCACCGCATAATCGAGGATTCTCCCCTGATCCGGAGTTCGACTCCGAGGTAGAGAGAAGTTTCCACCGCAGAATCCGTCTCAATCGCCAACGCGCTAGTCAAATGGCTGACGAACAGCATCAAGCCGCTTTGGTGATGGAGAGAGTCAATGCTGCTATCGCCGCACAACGGGCACAACTCATTGCAGACACCCGTGCCCAAATACAAGCGGAGATATGAGCAGAAGAGCAAGCCCGCATAAGAGCAGAGACCGAGGCTGCTCAGCTCGAATTACGAAACAAGCAACTGAGGGACTATGCTGTCCCGAAGAATTATGAAGACAACCACCCGGTCCGGCCTCCGATCATCAACATCCCAAACTTTGAGATTCGGACCCAGTGGATCCAGATTATGCAAGGAATTTCCTTCTCAGGAGGTTCAGGAGACGATTGCATGGACCATTTGAAACGGTTTAAGGCATTATGCCGCCTGGTCCCGCAAGCTGGTATTGCTTTCGATGCAATAATGCTCCACCTATTTCATTTTACCTTATCTGGAAGGGCCTTGAGTTGGTACAACTCATTGGACAGAGAACCCATCATAACCACTTGGGCCCCTCTAGAGGAAAAATTCTTGGAGAAGTTCTTTCCGCCCTCGCTGACCTATGAAATCAGAGGGCAGATCAACCATTTCTCCCAGCTACCTGGAGAAACCCTCGCTGAGGCATGGGAAAGATTCAAGGAACTTCTACGCAAATGCCCTCATCATGGAATTTCATAGAATCAATTGATTGAAACTTTTTATCGGGGGGTAAGCGATGACATTAAATAGTTCCTAGATTCCTCATCTGGAGGAAATTTCATGAGGAAAAACTATGAAGATGCCTGGAAGATCGTTACTTTAGGAGCTGAAAACCAGTCCAACTGGGGGCGGTCAGCCGGAAAAGGCATCCTTAAAGTCTTTAAAGCTGAGGAATCTATGGAACTAAAGTCAATAGCCAAAGCTTTGAAGACAATCGCTCATAAACAGCAAACCCTTGAAACAACTCTAGGGGAAATTGATAAGAAGAAAACCCCGCTGGTTCATCAAGTCAAAGCCGTCACAGGATCCTGTGAGGCTTGTCATTCTTCGGATCATCCAACTCTTTCCTGCGGAATACTCTATAATGTGATGATGGATCTGCATCCACCACCACAATCCTATGAGGCCATCACTAATCAGGCTGAAGATCAGATTCCAGAGCAAGTCAACTCCATCCATACTATTCCCGGACAAGTTTATTATAATCCCAGTCAACCAAGGAACCATCCTGGGTTCCAGTATGGGAATCCCTCTGGAACTGCGAATCCGCAACATCAGACACAAGGGGGACTTGACAGTAGGCTGCCTCCTGGGTTCCCAAACAATTTTAACCAAAATCAAGGGAACCCAAGGAACAATTTCCCTAGGGCTAACTACCCTAGAAATCAATCAGTCTACTATCAGTACACTCATCCCCCACTTCACCCGCAATTGCATATTCAACAGTCTCAACAACAAAACCCTCAGAAAAACATCACTGCACAACCGGAAGATGAGCTATCTTTGATAAAACAAATGCTTCAGTCTCAGCAAACCATGCTAGCTAACCAACAAGCCCAACAAAAGGTAGTTGAAACCCAGCTTGCTCAGATTGCTGCACAGTTGAAACCTTCGGCAAGCACTTTTGATGGGCAGCCTGAACCAAATTCTAAGTACGGGCAAAACAAACACGAACAGCTGAATGCCGTCACCACAAGGTCGGGACGCATTCTTCCTGAACCCATCAAGATCACTCTAGATGATGATGATGTGCCCACTTTTATGACGAAAGAGATTTCGCAACAAGGGATTGAAAAATCCTCCGAAGGCACAAAGGACGAAAACAAAGAGCATGTACCTGCAGAATCCAAAGTCCCGCAATTCAAACCAAGGATTCCGTACCCAGGCAGACTGCAAGAAACAAAAATGGACGCCAGGTTTCAGAAATTCAAGGAAGCAATGAAGAAACTTTATATTGACATCCCACTCCTTGACGCTCTATCCGAAGTACCAGCATGGGCAAGGTATCTCAAAACTTTGCTATCGCGTAAGTATATCACCAAAGAGCAGGAGACCGTCAAGCTCGCTCAAACCACTTCTGACATCATCCTGAACAAACTACCCAAAAATAAGAAGGACCCAGGTTCCTTCGGAATCCAATGTTGCATTGGAAATGCATCCACAAAGAAAGGGTTGGCTGACCTCGGGGTTAGTATATCCATTATGCCCTACTCAATGTGCCAACGCCTTGGTCTCACTGACCTGCTGCCTACAGCAATGACTATTAAACTAGCCGACTCCACCGTAACCGCACCGTTGGGAATCATCGAAGATGTCCCAGTAAGGATAGGGAAGGATGCCTACGTTCCATGTGATTTTGTCATCATGGATATCAAAGAAGACTTGAGGTATCCGATCATTTTCGGCAGGCCTTTCCTAGCTACAGCCAGAGCGCTAATCGATGTAGAAGCTGGAACCATCATTCTTAGGCTCGGAAAAGAAGCAATTCAATTCCGCGTCCTTGATAGTATGAAAGGTCCCAGCATCCAAGAAGAGGTCTTTCTTTTAGACGCAATTCAACAAATGTCGCAATTAGAAATCTCCGAGCCAATCGACGAACTTGAAAATGCGCTTATCAATCCAGAAGTTGAGTTCTCTGCAAATGAACTAGTCCAGCAATGTACCCAATACCTAGAAAAGATAGAAGAAGCACCAAAGGCTACTTTTGAAGAGCTTAAAGCCATCACTACCATTGAAGCAGCAAAACCACCAAAAACCCCTGAATTGAAGACTTTACCCACATGGCTCAAATATGTTTTCCTGGATAAGGAAGAGTTATGCCCAGTTATTATCAGCTCCACCCTTACCGAAGACCAAGAAGTCAGGCTTCTGGACAAACTAAGGAGGCACAAAAAGATCATTGGTTATAAAATAACCGACCTCACAGGCATAAACCCGGCTCTGTGTATGCACAAGCTTCCTATGGTTGAAGAATTTAAACCCACTCGTGAACATCAAAGAAAACTGAACCCAAACTTGAAAGAGGTAGTTCGTTTGGAGGTCCTCAAACTACTCAAAGCTGGCATGATCTATCCTATCTCTGACTCTCAGTGGGTCAGTCCAGTTCAGGTTGTTCTAAAAAAGGGGGGCACTACTGTAGTAATCAACGATAAAAATGAGCTTGTACCCACTAGGACTGTAACGGGGTGGCGAATGTGCATCGATTATAGGAAGTTGAATAAAGCTACAAGGAAAGACCACTACCCTCTACCCTTCCTTGACGAAGTCCTAGAGCGCTTGGCCCACCAAAAGTATTTCTGTTATCTCGATGGTTACTCCGGGTTCTACCAAATACCCATACATCCAGAGGACCAAGAAAAAACCACTTTCACTTGTCCCTTTGGGACATATGCTTTCAGAAGAATGCCATTCGGGCTATGTAACGCTCCGGCTACTTTCCAATGCTGCATGTCTGGCATCTTCGCCGGATTAACTGAATCTGTTATGGAAGTCTTTATGGATGATTTCTCTGTCTATGGAGATTCTTTCGATAACTGTCTAAATAATCTTGAACGAGTCCTGCAACGTTGCAAGGAAACGAACCTTATCCTGAATTGGGAAAAATGTCATTTCATGGTAACAGAAGGTATCGTCCTCGGACATAGAGTAAGTGATAGGGGAATTGAGGTCGACAAAGCAAAGATTGATGTTATCTCAAAGTTGTCACCTCCGAAGGACATAAGGGGCGTTCGAGCTTTCCTAGGTCATGCAGGGTTCTACAGAAGGTTCATCAAAGATTTCTCGAAAATAGCTAAACCCATGACCCAACTCCTGACAAAAGATGCCGAGTTCGTTTTCGACCAAGAATGCATGCGAAGTTTCTCTACCCTTAAAGAAGCATTAATTTCCGCACCTATTCTAAGGGCTCCAGACTGGTCGCAACCATTCGAAATCATGTGCGACGCAAGTGATTATGCTATAGGAGCCATTTTAGGACAACGGATCAATAAGAAACCCTATGTCATCTACTATGCATAAAAAACGCTTGACGAAGCACAGAAAAACTACACGACCACGGAAAAAGAGTTTTTGGCTATCATCTACACCTTCGAAAAATTCCTCTCTTACCTGATCGGCTCTAAAGTCATCGTCTATACTGACCATTCTGCTATCCGACACCTGATCCAGAAACAGGACGCCAAACCCAGGCTCATCCGCTGGGTATTAATGCTTCAAGAATTCGATCTAGAAATCAAAGATAAAAGTGGCGTAGAGAACGTTGTAGCCGACCACCTCAGCAGAATCGAGGTTGAAGAAAAAGATAAAATCCCTATCAGGGATTCTCTTCCTGATGATCAGCTTATGAAGGCCACTCATAGTTTTCCTTGGTTTGCTGATATCGTCAATTATCTAGCTACAGGGATCATCCACCCGTCTGCTTCATATCAGGATAAAAGGAAATTCCTTCATGATATAAAACGTTATCATTGGGATGAACCCTACTTATTTTACCTCTGTGCCGACGGACTTTTTCGCCGGTGCCTTCCAGAAGAAGAAATAACCTCGGTTTTGGAACACTGCCACTCCGGACCCACGGGGGGGGCACATGGGCGCCAAGAAAACTGCCATAAAAGTTCTACAATCTGGTTTCTTTTGGCCCACCATATCAAAAGACTCACATGACTTTGTCAAAGCCTGTGATAAATGCCAATTTTCGGGCAACATATCAAAAAGGGATGAAATGCCTCTTACCATGTGGCAGGAAATTGAACTGTTTGATGTATGGGGGGTAGACTACATGGGACCTTTCCCTTCATCATATGGCTTCTCTTACATTTTGGTCGCAGTGGATTACGTCTCAAAGTGGGTCGAAGCTATACCCACCGTATCCAATGACTCCAAACCTGTTGTCAAATTGTTCAAAGACACTATTTTTCCGAGATTTGGAGTTCCAAGAACGGTCATATCTGATGGCGGGACCCATTTCCTGGAACGAAGTTTCGAAGCGTTACTGAGAAAATACGGAGTCCATCACAAAGTTGCCACACCTTACCACCCACAAACTAGTGGCCAGGTAGAAGTATCCAATAGACAAATAAAAGCGATTCTTGAAAAAACAGTGAATAAAAACCGCACTGATTGGTCCACCAAACTTCCTGACGCCCTCTGGGCATACCGTACTGCTTACAAAACACCAATTGGAACAACTCCGTTTCATTTGGTATACGGCAAATCATGTCATCTTCCAGTAGAACTGGAACATAAATCCTGGTGGGCCATCAAGCAACTAAACTTCGACCTTAAAAGCGCAGGGGAAAACAGAGAACTCCAGCTACAGGAGCTAGAAGAACTCCGAATGACAGCATATCACAGTGCCAGAATCTATAAAGAGCAAACAAAAATGTGGCACGATGGACATCTTAAGAGAAAAGATATCGCCGTTGGCGGCAAAGTGCTCTTATTCAACTCCAAGCTCAGATTATTCCCCGGAAAGCTCCGAACAAAATGGTCCGGACCCTTCACCATAAAACATATCTACCCAACTGGAGCCGCCATTATCATCGACAACAACGGAGGAGAACGAACGGTTAACGGGCACCGTTTAAAAAGATACTACACTCAGGAAGACAAAACACATCAACAAACCCTCGATATCAGAGATGCTACGCCCACAGCATAACAACCTTACAGTTTCGTCGAGCCAGTGACGGAAAACCAAGGCGCTTCTTGGGAGGCAACCCAAGACTTGAGTATCACCTTTTCTAATTTCTAGTCTTTTATTTTCTTTTGAATTTGTTTTGCTTTCTTTAAGTTCTTTCATCATTAATCTAAAAATACAAAACAAATCTACATAATCAAAACTACAAAAATAATACATAAAACAAACAACATAAAAATTCATAAACCAAAATACAAAAAATAATATACATACTCAAAAACAAACATAAAAATATACAAACCCTTTGTGCCCCTCCAAACGGTCCTGAAACCGTTTGGAACCAAACGGTCCTGAAACCGTTTGGAACCAAACGGTCCTCAAACCGTCTGGGACCAAGCAGCCTTCAAACTGTTTGAAATACAAAAGGTCACCCACCTATCACTATAAATACCGACCCTACCCCTCCGTCTTTCTCTCTTCGAACCTTCGATTTCTCCAGAGTTTTTGTGCGAAGAACTTCCCTTCTTGCTCCTGTTGCATCCGCGCAAAGTCACCCTTCCGTCCACCTTCCGCAAGGTAGTCCGGCGACTCCACGCTGCTCATTCCATCACCAGTCACTGCTTACGCTGCCATCGCCGTCGTTATCGAATGGTTTCATCAACCGACCCGTCGCCTTCATCGCCGCGCCGTTCTGTCGCCACCATCATGGCGCCAGTGCCGTTCCCTTTACCATCGCACGACGTCTCTTGCTCCGCCATCGCCGTCGCTGTCAAAAGATTTCACCGACTCTCCCACCGTTTTCATCGCCGTCGCCGTTCCTCTCATCGTTTTCATAGACGCTGGCGCGTTCTTCACCTTCGCGCCGTTCCACCTTCTCCCGCGTCGGCGACCTGTGACTCTTCGCTTTCCAAACGGTCTCGAAACCGTTTGGGACCAAACGGTCTTGAAACCGTTTGGGACAAAACGGTCTTGCAACCGTTTGGGACCAAACGGTCCTCAAACCGTTTGGAACCAAGCGGTCCCGAAATCGTTTGGAACCAAACGGTCCTGAAACCGTTTGGAACCAAACAGTCCTCAAACCGTTTGGGACCAAACGGTCTTGAAACCGTTTGGATGGGAACCGTAGGATATCCAAAATGGGTGTTGGTTGGTATGACTTTCAGATAGAAAACGATCTGAGGATTGGAGATGTATTTGTATTTGAGCTACTTCTGAAGGACAAAGATATCATGAACTTTTATGTAACCAAGCAGCACATATCAAGCAACACTTGCAACAAAGACCATCCTCCAGTTAGTGGCAACATGGAAGATGGAATCAATATTGAGAATAGCAGCTACCTGACTTAATCCATGGATGATGAAGTAGGACATCCCAAGGAAACTGATGTCGAAGGCAGCGGCTACCATAGTAACTTGAAGTATGATCAAACAAAGAATCTGCTAGACAATATCAAGACAAAATTGCAAAAAGAGTGCGCCGCGAAATTAATGGAGCTCCTGCGTCAGCACTCCAAGGCATACAGCAAAGAGCACTTCAATCGCCCAGCCTCCTGCCATAAATGCCCCCATCTTTACGAGGGCAATTCACATCCACTCTACTCCGATCTCCAGGGGCTACCAAAAATCTGCCTTAACTCGCAGCCCTTGTTCTAATGACTTCTCAACCTATCACTTTACCACTCTGAGGACAGAGTGTGTGATAAGTTAGGGGGGATTCATTAGACAAGGGCTAGGTATCAACTTCTATACTCCCTTTTCCTTTTTACAATTCCCTAAATAGTCACCTCAACTAACTCTAGAATCATGTTAGTCTTACAAATAAATAGCACTCAGACATCAAATGGTGATTTATCAATTTCCACCTACTATGGATCCCGTATTTTTGCTTCAATTCTTTATCTGACTCTCCACAGGTCAAAATCAGGGCAGAAATAAGCCGAGATCTCGAGGATGAGAGGGAAATTAGGCAACTTCCGAATCAAAAAGTTCTGCAAGTGGACCACAAACCAAATAAGTGCATGCTGAAAAACTTTAAGAACAGCTTTCCTCTCTTCAAAATAAAAGAGGCTTGGCCGCCCAAAATAAATCCTCATTCCAAAACCCAAGCCTGTGAGTTTTTGAATAAAAGCCAGAGAGATGAATAAAATCATGAGAGTTGTGCCACGCATAAGGACCTATATGAAGAACTGATAAAGGGCTCACTCGGCCGGCACATTCCGCTGCCCTCACAAAGGCAGATGTGTCGCGTCTGGTAGTGAAACCCTAAAAGTTCCAAGTATATGAAAAGGCTCATAAAGGACTTGCCCGGCCGGTACATTCAGCTGCCCTCATAAAGGCAGATGTGTCGTGCCCGGTAGTGAGATCCTAAAAAGCATAGACAGCCCCTCCCCCACTCGAAGGGGAGCTACACTTCAAAGCCTTTAGCCAACCCTCATACCCTCTCTAGCTTCCAGTAGGTTTCCAGAGAGGTATAAAGTTGATTAGAGTCAATGGCATGCACAAAATAAATGTGGTCCCAAGGCAAATTTTGAGATACGGAAAAACCCTGAGAACCAAGCAACTCTCGAAATCCAAAAGAATCAAGGCATGCAATAAGCCTCGATATGACCCCTGGGGAACTCAGGTCAAGAATTGAAGCAAGAGTATGGAGACCCTAATTAAGATCGCCTCGCCATTTCATGTCTCAGCTCTATCTAACTTGAGGACAAGCTAGACTCTAAGTTAGGGGGGGTGATAACCTCCTATTTTAGTAGTTTATCTAAGTCTTTTTCTTTAGTTTTCCATACTCTTTTTACGTTTATATGGTACATAAACCTAATTTTACCCCTTTCTGTAAATACATCATCAAACTAACTTTTTCCTTTTACACTTGCAGAAAAAGCACAAAAAAATCATAAAAGAATAAACCAACCTCAAGGCCGAGTGAAGCCAAACGGTCCCAAGACCGCATGAAGCCAAACGGTCCCAAGACCGCATGGAGTTCAAACGGTCCCCAGACCGCATGAAGCCAAACGGTCCCAAGACCGCATGGAGTTCAAACGGTCCCGAGACCGCATGAAGCCAAACGGTCCCAAGACCGCATGGAGTTCAAACGGTCCCGAGACCGCATGAAGCCAAACGGTCCCGAGACCGCATGAAGCCAAACGGTCCCGAGACCGCATGAAGCCAAACGGTCCCAAGACCGCATGGAGTTCAAACGGTCCCGAGACCGCATGAAGCCAAACGGTTCCAAGACCGCATGGAGTTCAAACGGTCCCGAGACCGCATGAAGCCAAACGGTCCCAAGACCGCATGGAGTTCAAACGGTCCCAAGACCGTTTTACGCCAAACGATCTCAAAACCGTTTGACGCCAAACGGTCTCAAGACCGTTTGACGCTAAACGGTCTCAAGACCGTTTGACGCTAAACGGTCTCAAGACCGTTTGACGCCAAATGATCTCAAGACCGTTTGAACCCAAACGATCTCCAGACCGTTTGACCTCACTCAAGGCCTATAAATATGACCTCAAGGGCCATCCCTGAGGGGGGTCCAGACGTCCAGAGGCTGTCTCTCTACTACCAGAACAACTCCATCCACCACCCGAGGCTGCCGGTCTAAGACTCACGTTCCATTGCAAAGCTACCTTCTCTCTCATCAACAAAGAAGGTGAGAGGAGAAGATCTGTCGTCAAGCAAGCCATGAAGGGTGAAGATCGTTTCTCTCTCCACCAAGGGTTCAACCTTCTCTCCTCAGTGGAGATGATGTTCTTTCTATCTCTTCTTTCCTCCTCCTTTGTTGTTCCCTCTATGAGGAGCGAGTAGTTCCATCCACTGGGGCGCGGGGACTAGCCCCGCTGCCCATGTTTTGTACTTTGTACTAAGAAGATGTTATCCTTTCGTTTTAATACTAAATCATTTCATACATGCTTGAATGATGGCCACGTTCTTGTATGCATCTATTGTCTTTTGTTGTGGTTTGTCTACGACCGCTCTCGAGACTCGAATACCGATTTAGTGTTGGTTTTTGGTGTGTGTATCCACCACGCATCCGTTTCGGTGTCTAGGAGTGTATCTCAAAGAGTGGAGTAAACTCACTATCATCTGTTGCACTTCCATCTGTATGGAAGTAACCTTGGTAAGTCGAGGAACACACTTTGCGAGGGGAATGATGTAAAGCATGTGACCATTTGATCGGGAATGGCTGGCGTTGCAACATTCCCGCACTTCTCGTAGCTAGGTTATCCGAATAGGAGACTAGGCCTACAAAGACACTACTCGATTTGATAATTATCGCTCGCTTGTTAGTTTTAGATGCACGTTTCATGAGGTTGAGTAAGATTCTCTCTTTGGAAGACTACATATCTTCATTGACACGTAGAAATGTACCGAATGAGAGCTACTTAACCCTTGAAGGATGCGATGCATTGCTCTTGTCTTGTATGGGCATCGGTCTTGTGGAACATCGAAGGATGCAATGCATCGCTCTTGTCCTATATGGGCATCGGTCTTGTGGAACATCCTTGGATGCAATGCATCACTCTTGTCTTATAAGGCATCGGTCTTGTGGAACATCCATGCATCTAGCTTATAAGTCTTGCTTGCTTAGTACATATACAATGCATGTGTAGCGGTGGTGAATACCTGCTTAACCCCAGTGATTCATCATCATTTGTTAAATCTTAGTTTTACTTGCTTTATTTACTTTTCATGCTTTAGTCTAAAAACCAATCAAAATCCAACCTTTTGATATAAGTGCCAATTAGTAAAATAACTAAGTGAAGTGCTGTACGTTTTCCATCTTGTTGCTTGCAACAAGACCGTTGTCTTTTGGGTTCGATCCTAAATCTGTACTATGATAAGGCTTCCATACTCTTATGGGGTTGGAGTTGTTATCTAAGCACCAGTTCTAGGTAAACCTAGGGAAGACATCAATCCTCTCTAGGGTTTTTGGTGATAGAATTCTGGGACTCCCATTGGAAGACTGAAAATCTTTTGGTGTAAGTCTCAGCTCCATCAGTAGCACTAATGTGTGACTAGGCACCACTCTTTGCTTGTGATGTCATAAGCTAGTTATGGACAATCACTGCCAATGTGATATGGGACCTATAGGGTCACACATAGAAGGAACTCATCTAGAAGAGGAGTTTGTCTTGAATGATGATTGGATTTATTACTAAATTGTTTGGGTATTCAATTCATAAAAATAAATCGACTGATTGGTTGACTGGTCTACCAAATGACCATATCACTAAGTGAGACGACCGTTTGGGCATGTTAGATGGGTGTGTCAAGTGTTGATATGGTATTTGGGTTGTCAAGCTAATTAGAGTTTGAATTAGCTAAGTTCTACCCTTGAACCGACCAATTCAATGCGATTGAACCAACTGGCTCATCTCGACTCACCAGATGGGCATTTGTGTGAGAGAGACGAGCATCTCACCTGGGTGATATGGCTCTATTGGTCTGAACAAATATTTTGGATGTTTCCCAAATATTTTTGAATGCACATACTTGGAGTGTAAGTAAATTAATATGTGATATTAATTGGAATCGAAATTTCCCAATTCGTATACGATTGGGAAACTGCCAAATGGTTGTTTGGCAGTGTCACAGACTAAAACGTGAGGTAATATGAGTGTTTTTTAAACTTTAAAAAATCAAAATTTTACGAGTTATGCATAAAAACAGGATCAATGTGTTGTCACATCAAGATTTGTACATGCAGAAGCCTCAAGCCCTGTTTGATTTGAGACCTAGATTACGAAGTTCGGGTTTGATTATTTGATAGATCCATATTAGTTTATCTACATTCGGTCCTTTTTGGGTTTGGAAAATCATTCCATTGCAAGCAACTTACTATATTGGCTGGCCTCGTAACTTGTGTTTTCAATCTATCATATAAAATAAAATAACAAAAAAGACAAAGTTAAATTCGGACTGGGATTTGAAATACCGCGTAGACAAAGATTGGCTTGGTCTGAATTAAAGCATTATGCCCCTGTTTGGTTCCAGACTGAAACCAGATCGGCGGTTGTTGCGTAGCAACATGTCAGTGTTTTTGGACCTGGATCGGCACATTTGGGCATTTGGTTCAACATCCCAGAACAGTCCCGTTTTGGGGTTCCGTAATCCCAAAACCCGGACCAACTCAGTCCCGGTCTGAGCGGGATTTCATTTGCAACCCGATTTCAGTCTCCCCCGCTCCCGACTTTCCCGTCCTGACACTCTCCTCTCCTCTCCCCCACCCCCCGCGCCACCTGATACCCCCTTTACTCTGTCTGAGCATAGCTACTCGAGGAAGACAATAACTGGGTCTAGGAGTAGGTGTAGGTTGGCTTTATCTATTCCCCATCCACTCGGCTCTGTCCCGGCACCGGCGTGCGGTGGTAGTACGTGTTTTGAGAATGCAGTCGGTAGTAGGGTGTTGCCATGGAAGTGCTGCAGCTGGGAGGTGGTTCATGGGGCGAACAGGAGGGCATAGCAGGCGGTGAATTGAAAGTAGGTAAGGGCATTGTGTTGTCCAATCTCTTCTTCCCCCTACTGCTTTCACGACACTCATCAATTTTGCAGGACATTTGTTACAACCCCAAATTTTGGGTTCTTTTGGTGAGAAATGTAATTTCTCATATTGAAGATATTTGAAAAAATAATAATATAATTTGCTTCAAATAAATGGATTTCGTTTACAATAGCCTTGATGTTTGTGTTGTGGGCTTTATTGGCTATTAGGCCCAAATAACAAGAAAATTCAATTAGTAAATGAATAAATGAATATTTGAGAAAAGAAAAATGTGGAAACCTCTAGAAGGCAAATCTAAAGAGGGGTTTCATGCCTCTTGGGTTCCTTGAGTTCCAAGGAGTCAAAAGTTGCAAAGAAAAGGCATTAAGAAAAAAAAAGTTAATTAAGTATTTCTTTAGTAAGAAAGAAATTGAAAATAATGTTAAAATGTTGGAAATAAGTGGAAAAAGGTATAATGGGGTTATCCTTGGTGGAATTTCGTATCCCAAGGATTACCAATGATAAAAGGAATGCCAATGAGGAAAATAAAAGAGAAATAAAGAGAAATCCTCAAAAAGAGATATTTTAATGAGAAATAAACAAGATAATGTGAAATAATGCATAAAGATGCATCTAGAAGGATAATAAGTATCCAATAAAAAGGATTTCGAATATAATAGAGTTTCTTGGGATCCAAGGAGTCCCAATGAAGAAAGAGGAAAGAGAAAATACCAATAAAGTCAAATAAGAAGATAATATGATGCATAATGAATAATTATGAGGTATTATTAAAAAGAAGTGTTGTTTCAACAAAAGGAAATATAATTTCGTGGTTAATAGATTAAAATGCAAGAATAATGATAATAAGAGAAAGGATTTTTGTTTTCCCATTTATCCATGAAATAAAGCTTAACAAAAGGATAATGAGGAGAGAGAAGAATACTTTTCCTAGAAGGAATATGAATCCTTTTGGAAAGGGGCCCTTTGAGTCGTATATAAGCCTATCTAGGGCTTCGTTTCTCACCCCTATTTAAGGGTTAGAGCTCTGGTTCGAAGGGAAGGAGAACCACATGTTGCTCTAACCTCTTCTTCTTCTTCCTTCCATGCTAACCCTAGACCATGGATGGTGAGTTCTCTTGAGAAATGGAAAGACGTGGAGCCATATTGAAGAAGGCATGATGAATCGCGATGACCCGTGGGTGATTCGTGAGCATCTTGGAGCGTCGGGCTTCACCTGGACACCTACCGCACACCTGCAGCACGGCTGTAGCAAGGTTGTGCACCGTGGGCTTGCAGAGCCTATTCTCAGCCATTGCGGCCAAACCCAAGGTGGCCCCACCTGCGAGGGGGCACGATGAGGGTAGGGGACTTGTCCCCAAAGACCGTCGAGGTCCCAGGTGCGAAGGAAGAGCCGCACAAGACCTGCTAGGGCGGCGGCGCGCGCCGTCGAGAGGAGGAAGAAGGAGCTCGGGGCTTTGGACAGTTTTACCCCTCCGCGGGTAAAAGAGCTGGGCACTTAGGCAGGGGCAAAACTGCCATTCAATTATGTTTTCCAAACAAAGGGCAACGTTGCATGGAGCACATGTGGCACAACCTGATTGGCCAAGTAAGTAACATTTTGCTAAAATCATAATTAATTCTAGGAAACTCAGATTAAAACAACTTATATATGAAAATTGATCCTCATAACGAGAGGAACACAGAGAAATTATGTTTGAATCCTTATTTTGCATGCTATTCGAAAAGTAGTGTAAATTATCATCTTTAATGAATTAAAGATTAAGAAACCCTATTTTGATATGATTAATGTGTTTAATAGGGTTTAATGGATCATTAGAGTTGATGTTAACCTGTTAAATGTAAACAGGTACATTATGTTCAAAAAGGAAGAACTTTGCACATGATTAGTCTAATTTAGAGTTTATGTGCGTAAATGTGCTTGAATTTGAAAAGGGCATAAAGTTATCATCTTTAATGATTTAATTAAGGAAAAACCCTTAGATTTGATGATAGATGGACTTAATGACGTTATTTGGATAATTCATGCTGATATTAACCTGTTGTTAATAAAAGTGAAAATAGGATCTAAAAAGATGATCTTTTTATATAATTGGCTTAATTTAGGGTTTCGTGCATGATTATGCATTAACGAGCTTGAAAACCCTAATTTAGGAGAATATGTATTTTAATTGGTTTAAGTGTCCAAATCCATGAATAAATAGGGATGTGATGATCCTAAGTCAATTTGGGTATAAAAGACTATTAAAATGGATAGTTGAGCAATTAAGTTTCATATAAATGGAAAAGAGTATTTTAGGGTTTGTTAACCTAAAAGGGATAAAGTTTGAGAAATTGATCTAAGAAACCCTAATGAATATTAATGAAACCTTAATTTGGATTAGAAACCCTAGAAAGAGAATCCAAGACAATAAAGTAGATTCTTGATAAAGTGTGTAATAAATAGAGTACATATTCTTTTCAAGAATTATGTGATGATTGAATTACTTGCTTGGATCTGTTGATTGGCTTGATTGTATATACATGAAGTATATGTTGAATAATCTGCATGACTCAACAAATCAGGTATGTGGTTACGCTTATGAATAATCGCTCTAGTTTCACGGCGATTCCCAAAGTTTTTAATCGGTTGCTTGAAAATAATTGTTGGATGTTTATTTATTTCATGCAACTATAAAGTGACTATGATTATCACTATAAATGTACGTATATAACTGACTAGATCCGGGTCCACCTCTATTGTTTTGAAAAGGCTAAGAAAAAAGGGGTAATCCTAGAGCAAGGTCTAGGTTACCGAGAGTTAGAAACTGGGCTACCTACGTGTAGTGCCATGAGACTCATTAGCCTGCCATGAGTTAAGGAGTGGGCTACTTACAAGTAGTGCCATGTGACTCAACCCTAGAAATTGGTTCACTTATAGGTGGATCATGAGGGGTTTAATGGGGAAAACATAGAGGATATGGTACTCTTGGATTGCGGAGTTATATCTAAAATGTAATCTGGGTTGTTAAATGATTAATTGAATGATTACATTGTTAACGTATTTACATAATTATTGTTTCCCCCACATGCCAACTTCAGCTGACCGATGTTTTGTTTGTCGGCGTTTTAGGTACAAGCCAAAAGGACAAACAGTAAATCATCATACTGTGAAATACATGAAGTAAAATACAAGTAGGATTAGTTAGAGTAGAATCCTTAAGTGGATAGAAGTGTAGAGATCCAAGTTTTCAAAAAGGTATGCAAAAATTTATTTTCTTACAGCTTTTCAGTATAGTATGTTAAAATTTGATAATTATTCTTGGTTAATTGATGAACCTTTGATTCGAAAGTTATGGGTGCGGCTTCGACATCTCATCCTCCCTTAATTGGGGGTTATCGAGAGGTGGGGTCGTAACAACATTGACCATCGTGGAGCAGCCCCAATCGAGGAAAAGGCAACTCTGCTATAAATTTGGGGCAGTGGTCGTCCAACTCCTCCTGTTTCACCTTGTGAGTGTCATCAACCTCCTCGCAAACACCTTCAGTTCTGGAGATTTTTGTAGCTGCTCGTCAACCTGCTCGGATCCAACACCAGTCCTTCCACGGTAAGTGCATTGTGTTCTTCCATTGTTCTTCTACTATTATTCATTTGTAGTTGTCTCTGTGTTTCTTGTTGTTCCAGTTATTAGTAGATACTAACCAATGTGTTTGGTTTGTGTTTCTGTTTTTTTGCTGCTGTGGTGTGCGTGGATGGAGAAGGCACTTACGGTGTTTAGGTATGCTCTCTGACCCTGTCACACCATGATCATTGCCAGTTTTTGCTGCTGTGGTGTCCGTTTGAGGGGCACAACATCCCTTCCTTCTTCTCTTTTTGATCCTATCCCATTCCACCTTAGTTTGAACGGTGAGTTTTTTTTGTTGTTGTGAGCTTTGTTCAAACTGAAATACAATTCAAGCTTGATAATTTGATTGTCTATTGGTTTCGTTTAATCATATATACTATTTTGGATCCGTGCAATAGTGTTTATCTGAAATGAATTCCCTATAAAATGTAAATGTAACATGATTGGGAAAGTAAATACAAAGGAACACCATGTTTGAGTCAAAACAATATCTTCCTAGCTTGGGCAGTTAGTTGACATCTATTCATTTTTTGCTTTATCATATTTCTTGGATAACTATTTCGATGTATGTATCAGCCGGCTGTCATTGATATGTAGTCGAAATTTTTTTGTATGTTCCCCTGTTTGAATATGAGCTCATTGAATGTGAATATATAATTACTACTCACAATAGTATTCATGCATGCCTTACTAATTTTCTTATATACAAATATGCAAACTTACTAGATAATCAAATGTGCAAACTATATTGGAGATGCTTAAATGATATCATCATCATTTTCGACAAAGACAAAAGTATACAAGAACCGTTACTTGTCCTTGAGAGGGCCTTATGATCCATGTCTGCTATGTGTTCTAAGGAAGAACAAGAGTGACTATTTTTTGTTGTGGGAGAAAACTAGGGTTTAATTTGGGTACTTGAGTCTTAATTCGGTTGGGATTGGTATCACTTGTCGATTTGTATAATAATTTGGGGTAAACATGAGAAATCAAGGAAAGGAAATATTGCAAATGATTTGTATAATAATTTGGGGTAAACATGATCCATTCCCTATAGTTCGTACTCACAATAATAATTACATATGTTTGATGTGTTGAAACAATGACACCATTATATATCAAACCATTATATATCAATCCATTCCCAATAACAATGACACCATTATATAATTATAGCATGTGATTATTAATATTACATGTTCTTGCTTATTAACCACTAACATATAGTTCGTACTCACAATAATAATAATAGAACTTATTAAAGAGTCAACTCAATTAACTTCTTCAAACTTGTAGCACATGATTATTCAAATTACATATGTTTCTTATTCTAGACATGTATTTGTTGATGTGTATGTATAAGTAGAAGTACTACAAAATTTACATGCAACTTTCTAAAAACTTGATTGAATTATCACTTGACTCCCTTCAATGCTTGTCGATTATTAATATATAATCAATAGTCACAATATATTACAAGAATCTGGTCTCGTGCCTTATAGGTAAGTAAGATAATATACAACTAAAATAGTTTAATTAGCTATTCAGTAATCTTGGGAATTGAATTGACATGTGTAGAATAATATTTAAATTGTACAATGAGTTAGACGTCTGTATTGTTCAATCTTTTTGAAATTGAGTATGATATATACATAAGGATTAATATGAGGTGGTTACATTTTATGATTAGGGAAAGATGAGAATGAGTAGATGAATATCAAAACCTAACTATAACATTGAAATGATAAGGTAGATGATGCTAATAAATGCTAACTCAATTTAGTGATCAGAATGTGGTACATGTATGTTTTGTAATCTGTATGTGGGCTGTCAGATTTTTTTCATAGTAGGATGCATGCTATATAAAATGCATCTTAATTAAGATGATAATGTAATGAAGTTATACTTGCATAGGCCCGTGTTGTTGCAATTTGGATAGTATTTGTAAATAGGTTGACAGAAATTATAGAATTTGGACTCATTCCCCAAGTGTGAAACCTAAATTTCAGACATTTTATTCCATTCACAGAATGTCTGGACATAATTGACCAAATGTAAATAGTTAAACGTATAGGTTAACATTGATGGTAGAGCATCCTGCTTAAATAAAGTGGAATACATTACTAAAAGGGTTCATTGCAAGTAACATGGGGACACAAATTTATGTATAACTATAACATCAACCTATTAGATGTCAGATTTTGTAACTCATCCCATGTACTCATTATATATTTATACATGCTATAAACACCGCTCACATTATTTATATATTACAGCACATACGGGAGTATGTCTTCGAATGACCCCAAGTTGCATTTTATATGGTCGACAGACAGTGACGACGCTTTAGTTTCAACACCGAGGAGGTAGTATGATATGGGTAGGTGTATTGATGGACAGTTTACTAGGGATGCATGGAGGGAGACGGTCTGTGAGATGCAAAATAGGATGTCGAGGCCGTACTTAATGATGGACCAGGGGAAAACTAGGTGAAAGAACCTCAAGAGGGACTATGTCAAACTTAAGCTTGTAACCAATAAGAGTGGCATCGGATGGGATGAAGTTAGGAACAAGCCAAGGCTTCCCGACACCCCTGAGTGGAAGGAGAGCCTTGCGGTATGTACAATAACCTTACATTGACCCAAAACTAGTCCTTACCACATGTAAATATTGGTATCGTAATAAACGTTTTTTTTCAAATTTAGGTAAAAAAAGATCTTGCTAGGTTGGTTAATCAGCCCTTTCCCCACTACTACGACATCGAGCTGATGGAGGGGAGGAACATTGCTAGAGGACATCATGCAATGTCTTCTACGGATAGACAAATATCGTCTGACGTCGCCTCCGAGGAAGAAGTTGCTGCCGACCTAGATTCATTTAATACACCAATGCCCTCAGAAACGGCCATTGCGGAACCAGACTTAGGCGCACCCGTGATGTAGAGTGAGGCCAACACTGGGGGAGGTGGCACAGATTCCCAAGGTGTTGGGGGAAGGACTCCTCATATCCACAGGCACAGGAAGTGGATATCCTTGCCACACGAACGATGCATCCTTTCTAATGAAGTGTTATATGAATTCACACAAGTGTACACAAAGGTACACGAGTTGGGCACAGGTGTCGCCAGTAGAGCCATTGAAATAGTGGAGTTTACAACAATTTTACAATATTTCAATGACAATTTTCCCAAAGCCCCTACACAAGTGTTTACATCTCTTGTGAACTCCATCAAGGATTCGACAAACCGTATGATCTACCTCAGCCTCACCAACACCCCACAGAAACTAACTATATGGTTGCATGATCTTTGGGAAAGGTCCCACATAGGTAGTGCACCAGCCCGACCTTCAATGGCATCCGATTATGTGCCATCTCAACAGGGATATGCTTCGCAGTTGCCATCATCAAACTTCAATGGCACGACAAGCATACCATCTATGTGGTATACTTGAAGCAATGCTAGTGGCACTAGTGGGAATAACACATGTCCTTCAACATCATAACTTAGAGGAGGGTTCGGGTTGTGGTTTTCTTTCTAGTATCATTTATCAATGAACTTCAGGATTTTAGTTTGTGATGATGGTTTTTATGTTTACGAACAGGAAAATCATTTTGTTGTTGTAATAAATATGATGCATCAGTACATTTGTAGTGCGTCAATTTTATTCATATTTAATGTTGATGTTGTTCAGTTTCATTCACATATATCATATTATGATCATGTTGCTACTTTTTTTAATGTATGAATCATGAAAAGTTTGAAATCATTTTGGTTGTAGGCATCATGTCTAGTAGTGGGCATACAAAACCAATAGAACTCCTATCACAGATTATAGATATCATGACTAGTACAACAAATCGCGTTGCTGATGCAATAGCTGAGTCAATAGCTAACTCCATCATGGATGATATTTCTGATGATGATGACGTACCTCCTTCAATACCTAGATCAGTTAGTATTAGGAGTGGGCACCAAAATGTGCTAGAAATAATAACTGGTCGTGAACAGAGGGCTTATGACCTATTCTGAATGCGTTCACAAACTATAAATGCCCTTGTAGACAAGCTTGAGGATCGTGGCTTGTTAAAGAGTAGTAGAGGAGTCTCATCAGTTGAGGCTGTATGCTACTTCCTTCAGATGGTTGGACAAGGCCATACCAATCGTTCTTTGGCAGAGGACTACATCCACTCTGGCAAAACCATTAGTAGAAATTTCAACAATGTATTGGATGCGGTGTGCGCATTGTGCAATGACTATATTGTCATGCAAACCACAAACACAAACACACATCGTCATATATCGGAGAACCCAAGGTTCTACCCTTAATTCAAGGTAGTAACAGTCATCCCCTGTAGTATTTATTATTGTTCAATTTTTTTGTATGTTGAAACTCGATCATGGTATTGTAGAATTCCATCGGTGCTATTGACAGGACACACATCCCAGTCTTGGTAAGATGTGACAAGCAAAATCATTACCGAGATAGAAAAGGGAATGTCTCCCTGAATGTCATGGCTGTTGTAGACTTCTCAATGGAGTTTACATATGTACTCACTGGCTGGGAGGGCTCGACTGCTGACCAAAGGGTCCTACAAGCAGCAACAACTACAGGCGGTTTTAAAGTCCCTCCAGGAAAGTATTACCTAGTGGATGCAGGATACATAAACACTCAACAATTTATTGCACCGTATCACAAAACAACTTACCATATATCTGAGTATCGGGGCAACAGACATTCCTACAACAACAAGAAGGAAATATTCAACCACTGCCACACTCAGTTGCATAATGTCGTAGAAAGAGCATTCGAAGTGCTTAAGAGGCGGTTTGCCTACCTTAAAAAGGGGGTGACATATCCTATTCATTCGTAGTGTCGCCTCATAATGGCTTGTTGTATCCTCCACAATTTCATATGTCTCCTAAATGATGGTGATGCTATTATGGAAGAAATACCAGACAATAGTTAACATCTGTCGTCCCACCCAATGGCGTCGATCTAAGTTCGGTACACCGAACAAATGCGACAGATGCAAGGGAGGGTGATGTACAATGTGAAACTATTTCTACTTTTATTTGGGATACTCGTTGAATTGACTTTGTAGTTATCCTCATTTCTATACAATATGAAAACTCATGTACGAGTTGACATGAGTTGTGCCCCTCTTTGTTTAATAACAATGTTAGCGTTTGACAACTGATGTATGTTTCACATGTGTTCTCTAATTATTCTAGCCCCTCAACATTTTATATGCCCCATAATAAAAAATATCACATTTTGTTTGATTAGGTTGTCAGTCTTGTAATGGATAATGGAATGCCGCAATGTACATGTGGGCTCGAGTGCACCATATGAGTGTACATGGATGCCACAGATGTGGCAAATGGCCGGTTTGAAGACAATAACCCCTACATGCCATATTTTACATGTGGTAGGGGAGTTGTTCCAAACAGATGTCACATGATGTTGCCTGCACACCACGTATAACATACACTTGCCACGCTAACTGCAGTTAGGGATGCGCTGGTAACACAACTTGCATATGCACACAATGAACGCAAGACATGGTCAGAACAATGTGACTTTGTAAGTTCCACTAGAGCAGACACAGACCGACTAAGAGTAGAAATTGAAGTGTTGCGGGGGAGGCGTCTATATCTACGTGAATGACTCCACCTCCCGTGTGATAATGACTCTTCAACAGAGGAAGAGGGATACAATACATCATAGATGTAATATAATTATATGTAATGAAGTGTGGCTTCACTACATGTTACAACATTGAACTGCGACTAACGAATTACTTTCAAACCAAAGTCTCATGAGACATATGTTTTGAAGCCAAGTTTATGTTACTAATCATTAATCGTGTTTTAGATGTCAATGAATCTATCTGAAGTTCTGAGGTGTGATTGTGGTATGGTTGCAGCATTGCGAGTTAACACAGAGGATGTGAGGTTATATGATTTTGTCATTCTGAGTCAAAGGCCAGGAGAAATGTATTATATATGTCCTTCTAGAGAGGTGTGCTAGTACAACCACAAATACTCAATTGCACTAGCTAAGTAAATGGTGTATTTGTTGTTTTTAACTCGAATTTGGGAAATATTTTTAGGGAAAAGACCGATGCAAATACTTTCATTGGGTGGTCGATCTCCCCCCAACAACTGATTCAATGAAGGCTGAAATTAAGTTACTAACTTACGAGTGCAAGTCAGTATGGGGCCAGGCAATGAACATGAAGGACTTGGTTGAAATCCATCACGACTCCCAACATGTTTACACCTCTAAACAGTATGAGTATGAAGTTTTATAAGCCTCCATTCGGAGGTTGGAGGATAGTTGTACTCTGCTTTCGGATACTCCTTCACCCCCAATGACTCCATAAAGTTGTTGTTACACTTACATCGCAAACTTTGTATTTTTCTTAATTTTGTTCAATTCTTATGGATGTATTACATTTTATGCCATATGTTATTTGATCACGAAATCCTAACATTCGAATTATATTCAGAATTATGTTATTTTCTTAATTATGTTCAATTCTTATCAATGTTAATTGCAATATTATATACATAAAAAATTTTGTAATATGACTGCACAACAAACTACGTCATATGTTATATGGTGTAGAGAGCTTGATATGGTTCTCATAGGTTTAATGAGAGCCCAATATCACATGGGGAGATGTGCGAATGGAGTATATACTTCTCAGGCTTGGAGGGAGGTGTGGCGTCACTTTCTACACATAACAGGGGGTCTTACATTTCTTTGAGCGAGCTGCAACTGCGGTCGCAACACATCATGAGAGACTTCATAACAGATAATATTTTCATTTTAGGAGATTTAGTGCCTCCCCCGCCATTGGTCGTGCAACACGGCGTTCAAAACAACTTTGTGACTACTCGTCGCACCTATCCACCAGCACTTGCTGAGTACCTTACGAATGACGAAAACAACAATAACGCATGAAGTTGTAACATAGTAGCTCAAATTTGTATTTGTTTATGTTTGGTTGTCTCCAATTTCTATTTGGTTGTCTCCAATTTCTATTTCTTTATGTTGTATAACTTATGGGCACAATTAGTTTTTTTTTCCATCGTTTGATAAAACATCTACTTTACGCTTTTGATTACAAGACTTACATCGCGTTAAAACTTGTATTTGTCTTTGTTTGCTTGACAACTTATATTTCTATACATTAGTGTAAGTATTACTTTTCTAGTGTCATTGTGTGCTTATATTTTTTTTTATTAAATATAGATGTCGCCATCGAGATCAAAGTCACCGACAAAGTAAGAAAAGATATTGATGTCTCCATCAAAGATAAAAATATGTTAAAGAAAACCTTGTATGCAAAAAAAATGTTGCGAGACTTCACTTAATGGGGGCAAATATGGGAGACAGAAACAAGGAAAGGAAGGGGTCAATCACCCTATTTTTCATCTGCCATTGTTGTTTGACTGACCAAAAGATGACATCAGACAACAACCCATTCAGCCTGTGCAGGAAGAATGTCCCATTTCATGGGATGAATATGATGAGGCCCTGAAGTGGGACAACTTGGATGGTCCTACTTGGGATCAACATAAATCATCGTTCACACCGCCATCTTATCATGTATGTATGGATGTGTAGAAGTAGGCCTAGGCAATGTCGCTCATGTTTTTTCTGCTCTTCCTTTATGCATGATGCCTTTGTCCAGGACCAAAGTATGCTATTATCCCTTATTTTGGGCGTTATTTAAGTTCAAATGAAAAATTCTTCACTTTGTCATTTATTTTATTATGGAAGAATTATGTGTAACTATGGTATGGACATGTTTATATTCGAACGGTTATGCTACATGTGCGCAATTTTATGTTCTATCATGACAATTTCAATTTTCTTGTCAGTTACAAATTATTGGATCGAATACACATAACTATATACATAAATACAAGATGCCACACGAGACAAGACAGTTGTATATTATTTATTTAAAATAAACATATAAAAATAGCATACTCATCTTATATCCATACCACTAAACAACAAACAATATCATCCACATTGTGTATGGACAATTTTTTTTTCAAAATTTTTACTTGTATTGTAGTGCCATCACATCTTCACATATTGTGTAACTGTTAAGCCATTTCTGTTAGAAGAGGACCAAATACACATATCCTGACTAGGTTGCCAAACAAAATCAGACTGCATCCAGACTGATAACCAAACAGAATCAGACTGAAACCAGACTCAAACCAGATCAGCTGACTAGAATCAGACTGGGTTACCAAACAGAATCAGACTGGATCTAGACTACACCAATCCAGATCTACTGACTAACCCCGCCCAATCCAGTCCAGACTACGGAATCTCAGTCCCGTACCAAACAGGGGCTACAGAATCCAAAATGGTCCCCATCAGTTTGATTTTTTTCAAACAAAACAAAACTAAAACTCTACTGGGTTAGACACACTTAACTCTTACGTGACACAAAAAAATGACAATACCTTGTCCAGATCATTTCCAGTCAAAATAATAGTTTTTTTGTACTTCTAGGCAACGATTTTATACTATATGTGGGTCGAAGAGACCCACTACCCATAATATTTATTGGCTTGTGGTCCATCACCCATGGAAAGGGGTAAACACCCCCGACCAGATTGACCACGCCTTATCTCTGTGGGCATCATGGTCGTTAGCGGCAGTGCCATCTCAGGCAATGAATGAAGGCTTGTGAAGGGACCATTCACCGTTCTACCCGATCTGATACCATGAGGCTTGGTCGTCAGCTGATTAGCCTAGTCAATTTTTCCTTTCTCTCGTTCATATTGCATTGTCTGCCTTGGACAGTAAGAAGCGACTCGATCTCTCCTTCCACCTGAAAACTGGAGGCTATAAAACCACCATAGCTCTGCCTCACCCAGGACCAGTTTTCTCATGCTCTCCACTCTTCCTCCCCTGAGCCCCCCATCTCCCCTTCATCCATTGTCTCCCTTGTACATTGTTCCTATTGCAACCACATTCAGTTTGCTCGTACGCGCAACCGGTACTCCTCAGAATCTCAAAGGCACTACAGAATCACATGCCCTTTTCTAATCTTTTGTCGGCGTTGGAATTAAAGACCGCAAAAGTTGGTATTTAATCTCTCCTCCCTATTCTGATGATACACGGTGTCTCAGATCACATTCATGTGAAAGAGGGAGGGGTCGTCTATCGGTAGTAACAAGATATAAGAATGACTTCATCTATGTTTTGCAAACGAACACGTTTTCATTATATAAAGTAAAAAGGAAAGGAACATCTTAGATGGCCATGATACGAGAGTAGTTACGAGCATTCTATAAATAGGTTAATAAGATGGGTGGGGGTGTCAATATAATAATGAAATATAATATTAATTTGGTTACTGCTTTTAATTTGTGCTTAGCCAAAATAAAAATCAAGCTGAAACTAATTAAAATGTGATAATGTATACTTGGGAAATAGAGAATGGAAAAGGAAGTACGATGATATATATAACAAGTATATAAGAGAATCGAATTATGATGATCTATAAAACAAGCATATAGAACACAAGTATTTGTGCATAACTAGTAATAGACACATTGTACACATAATGCAGATCCATCATATCATTATAAGAAAATCTTGATGATGGCCCATATAAAACTAAAATACATTTATAAACCATTAATAGATTGATTGTTAGAGAATAGTTTTCCTAAAGTAGAACTTAGTTAAAATTATAACATCAAGAACTAAGCACGAAATGCCAAGGGTTACAGGTAATATGTTAATTAAAGGACTATCTAAGGATGGGCTATCTCCACTCTCTTTCCTCCATATAATACATATAAAAAAGTAAATCAAGTCCTACAATGATTACGAGATAACGAATAATTATGTAAAAATAAAATAGATATCCAGGTGATCCATCCTTAACCACTCCAAATAAAGATTTATCAGTTTTTGCAATTCGAATGATAAGGGTATGGGCGTGTCTGAAATATAAACAAGATTAAGAAATTAACGTAAAACTAAATGTGTTTGGTAATTGGGTTAAAATAAATTGGGAGAGCAGTCTAAACTCAAGGGGAATTTATATTGAAACTTGTTCGTATATACTGATTTTATTTTTGATATATTGAAATAGGAAAGTTCAGTGGTTTTGAAGAAAAATATCTTCATCAAGACTAAGCAACTTTGTAAAGGTATGTTGCCCTTATATTGGGTGAGTAAGCAGGGGTTTAGCCCCTTATTGATTTATCACCTTTCAACATTATGTCTCATAAACATTTGAAACTACCAAGTGAAAAATTGCCACCTACATGTTGTTGAATCTCTACTTTCCAACTCTTTGGGTCACCTATTGTGCAACCACCCCCAACAACTCCAGAACAATCAGTGGCTCATAACACTCAACAATCTGGTGTTGAGCTTTCTTTATTCAAGAAACTTCTCAGGGACGTAGTATCCCAAGCTACCCAAAGGTCGGAGACAACCATCAAATAAAAAGAAATCACTTTAGCCGACTTCATTAAGATGAGGCCTAAAGAATTTTCCGGAGACGACACACCTGATGTCGTGGATCAGGCTGATTCCTAGGTACGCTTGATGGAGCGCATGTTTGAGGGCATGGAGATCCTACAACGCCAATGGGTACGCTTTGCTACTTACGTATTCACTGGTTCTGTAAGGGTCTGGTGGGAAAATCATCAGTATGGTTGTGATGTTGATGCTCCTCTACCTACATGGACAAAATTTCTAAAGGACTTTCATTATAGATATATCTCAAAGACAGACCTAACAAAAATGGAGAAAGAATTTCTCAGTTTGAGATAAGGATCGGACCCTGTTGAGGTCTATGCTCGTCGCTTTCATCTGCTAGAGAGATTTTCTCTTTACCTTGATGAGGAAAGGAAGATTAGGTAATTCATTGAGGGGTTAGATCCTGAACTTGGGTAGGCCCTCCTTCCCCTTGATCTCCCCACATTCCAAGACAATCTGAACAAGGCTCTAGCACTGGAGTCTTTCCCAGGATGGCATCATGGCTCTTCACCCTCTTACATAACTATTTCTACCAGGTTACATTCTCAGAACGCCCACAAAAGACAACATCAAGGGAAACAACCTAAGTTTGGCATCAAGAGCCAGAAGGTTGGTTGCAATTAATGTGGGAGGCCTCACGAGGGCACATGCCATTTCCCAAGACCTATTTTCTTTCTTTGTCTACAACCTGGGTACAGAAAGTTTGAGTGTCCGTGACAACAACAATATAGACATAACACCCAAGGAGAAAGGGATTTTACACCTAGGAAAAATACTACTGGACAACAAATATATGCTCCAAGACAAAGTGTCCCTCCAGATCAAGGGCAATACAAGAGCTGTAAAAGTGGACCAGGTATGTACCATTTGGAGAATGTCGAGTGGGTAGAGTCTTTTTTGTAAGTTCTGAAGAAGCTAGCGCAGCAAAAGGAAAAGTGATTGAAGGTACGATTTACATAAAAGGTCAAGCAGTTAAGGCACTCTTTGATTCTGGTTCAACACATACTCTTATCTCTATTGCATTAGCAGAATTCCTTGATCTTCCTATTTTGGATTTGGGGTATACTTTAGAGGTACATACTCCAAGTGGTCGAGTTGTGACTACTCTTTGAAAAATACCTCCAATTACTCTCCTTCTTGAGGGGAGAGAGTTTTTAGTAGACCTCATCCTTTTTGATATGGTGGATTTTGATGTTATCCTAAGAAATGGTCAGGTTAGAAAGGTACAAGACCTTTTTAGATTATGCATGGAAGAAGATTCACCTTAATCACCCTAGTAGAGAACCTTTAGTAGTTGTTGGGAAGAAATCATATGAGAAAATGATAATCTCTTCCATGTGTGCCCACAAAATGATCTCCCAAGGATGTCAAGCCTATATTGCCTCAATGACAGTTAATGGGCCCCAGTTGAAAGCACTCGAAGAGATTGAAGTTGTGTGTGAATATGTAGATGTATTCCTTGAGGAACTCCCTCGACTCCCACCTGAAAGAGAGATAGAATTCTCCATTGACTTGGTGCAAGGAACCACATCAATTTCAAAAGCCCCTTACTGTATGACACATGTAGAGTTAGCTGAATTAAAGAAGCAACTCCAAGAATTACTTGATCTAGGATTTATATGCCCAAGTGTGTCTCCTTGGGGAGCACCTATCTTGTTTGTAAAAAAGAAGGATGGTTCACTCCACATGTGTATAGACTATAGAATGTTAAACCAAATGACTATAAAAAATAAGTACCCTCTCCCGAGGATTGATGATCTCTTCGCTGAGAGAAGCCACTATCTTTTCTAAGATTGATCTAAGGAGTGGGTACCACCAATTGAGGGTGAAAGACTCTGATGTTCCAAAGACATCCTTCTAATCTATATATGGTCACTCTGAGTTTCTAGGTATGCCCTTTGGGCTAACAAATGCCTGTACAACCTTCATAGACTTAATGAATAGGAGTTTTCAACCATACCTAGATATATTTGTAATTCTGTTCATAGATGATGTGTTGGTATACTCATCTCCATTAGACAAGCATCACGAGCATTTAAGAATTGTATTAGACACTTTGAGGAGACATCAACTTTATGCAAAATTATAAAAGTGTGATTTTTGGCTTTTCAAAGTAATGTTTTTGGGGCATGTGATTTCAACTGGAAGGTCTCAATGGATCCCACAAAAGTAGAAGTAGTACTCAACTGGAAAGCCCCATGAATGGCCACACAAATCCGTAGCTTTCTGGGTCTGGCCGGGTACTACAGACGATTTATAAAGGACTTCTCAAAAATCTCGCTTCCTCTAAAAAAATTGACACGGAAAAATGTCAAGTTTGTGTGGACAACGGAGTGTGAGGAGAGTTTCCAAGAATTAAAAAGGAGATTGACTTCAACACCAGTTCTAGTTCTCCCAGTAGAAGGGAAAGGTTTTGTAATATATAGTGACGCATCCCTTCAAGGATTAGGGTGTGTTCTGATGCAAGAAGGTCATGTAGTGTCATATGCTTCAAGGTAGTTGAAGCCACATGAGAAGAATTATCCCACCCATGACCTCGAGCTAGCAGCCATAGTGTTTTCTTTAAAAGTATGACGACACTACCTATATGGAGTGCAATTTGAGATTTATACTGACCATAAGATCTTAAAATACCTCCTTTCACAAAAGGATTTAAACCTGAGGCAAAGAAGATGGGTCGAATACATGAAATATTATGACTTTGAGATCCTCTACCACCTTGGCAAGGCCAACGTGATTGCCGATGCCTTAAGCCGCAAAAGGGATCTAGTATGTGCTTCTGTTCTTTCATCGGAATGGAGACTACATGAAGATTTGTTCCATAACCTATCAATGATGATGGCCAGCTTGTCTATCACTCCTGACTGGGTGACTGAAGTAATAAGTGCCCAAAAACTAAGTCCTGAGCTCAATGACATGAAAGCAATGTTGGAAAAGCCACAAACTGAGTTATAGATTGGACTTGATGGGGCCATTCGATTCAAACATCGCTTGTAGATACCTAACATTGGGGATCTAAGGTCTCACATTCTTCAAGAAGCCCATGGAACTCGATACAACATACATCCAGACTCTACTAAAATGTATAAGGATACCAAAGGTCTTTTTGGTGGAGAAACATGAAGCGTGATGTAGCTGAGTTTGTATCTCAATGTCTGACTTGCCAACAAATTAAAGTTGAACATCAACGACCAGGTGGCATGTTGCAACCTCTGGACATACCTGAGTGGAAGTGGGACAAGGTCACCATGGACTTTGTCCCTGCTCTACCAAAGAGTAAAAAGGGTCATGATGCTATATGGGTTGTGGTCGATCGACTCACCAAGTCAGCTCACTTCCTACCTGTTAAAACAACAACTACGGTTACTAAAATGGTGACATTATATGTTAAGGAGATAGTTCGCTTACATGGTGTTCCCAAATCTATTGTTTCTGATAGAAACCCAAAGTTCACATCTCGATTATGGAGACAAGTACAAGAAGAGTTGGGGACTCGACTTTTGATGAGCACTGCCTATCATCCTCAAACTGATGGACAATCTGAATGCACCATCCAGATACTTGAAGACCTTTTAAGGTCATGTGTTATGGATTGGGGAGGATCTTGGGAACAATACCTTCCTCTAGCAGAGTTTGCATACAATAATAGTTATCAATCTAGTATTGGTATGCCGCCATATGTAGCCTTGTACGGTCGCCCTTGTAGATCTCCTCTTCACTGGGATGAATTAGGAGAGAGAGCTCTGATGAAATCTGAGGATCTTCGATTGTATAAGATTAGGTTGAGATGATTTGTAGACGAATGAAGGCCGCACAAGATAGACAAAAAGCATATGCTGATAAACATCGTACAGATCTACACTTTAGGGTTGGAGATTTTGTATTCATAAAGGTTAAGCCTATCAAGGCAATAGCTCGATCTAATGCTAAGGGAAAGTTGAACCCTAGATTTGTGGGTCCATTTGAAATCCTACAACGAGTGGTGGAGTGCGCTTATCGACTAGCATTACCTCCCTCCTATAGTCATATGCATAATGTTTTTCATGTATCCCTACTAAAAAAGTATGTAAAGGATCCTATGCATATCCTGACACTAGAACCTCTCGAGATCAGGGATGACTTAACCTATGAAGAATATAATGTCAAAATCCTAGACAGCCAGATGAAAAATTTGAAAAACAAAGACATACAATTGGTAAAGATACTTTGGAAACATCATGGTATAGAAGAAGCTACATGGGAACTCAAAGAAGAAATGGTGAAACTTCACCCAAGATTGTTCTCTTAACATAAATTTCGAGGACGAAATCCCTTTTAAGGGTGGGAGAGTTGTCACAGACTAAAATGCGAGGTAATATGAGTGTCTTTTAAACTTTAAACAAATCAAAATTTTACGAGTTATGCATAAAAATGGATCAACGTGTTGTCACATCAGGATTCGTACACTTAGAAGCCTCAAGCCCTATTTGATTTGAGACCTAGATTACGAAGTCTGGGTTTGATTATTTGATAGATCCAGATTAGTTTATCTGCATTTGTTCCTTTTTGGGTTTGGAAAATCATTCCATTGCAAGCAACTTACTATATTGGCTGGCCTCGTAACTTGTATTTTTCAATCTGGCATATAAAATAAAATAACAAAAAAGACAGAGTTAAATTCGGACTGGGATTTGAAATACCGCATAGAGCAAGATTGGCTTAGTCCGAATTAAAGCATTACAGAATCCAAAATGGTCCCCGTCAGTTTGATTTTTTTTCAAACAAAACAAAACTAAAACTGTGCTGGGTTAGACGCACTTAGCGCTTACGTGGCACAAAAAATGACAATACCTTGTCTGGATCATTTCCAGTCAAAATAATAGTTTTTTTTGTGCTTCTAGGAAACGATTTTATACTATATGTGGGCCGAAGAGACCCACTACCCATACTATTTATTGGCTTGTGGTCCATCGTCCATGGAAAAGGGGTAAACACCTCCGACCGGATTGACCACGCCTTATCTCTGCGGGCGTCGTGGTCGTTAGCGGCAGTGCCATCTCAGGCAGCGAATGAAGGCTTGTGAAGGGACCGTTTGTCGTTCTACCTGAGGCTTGGTCGGCAGATGATTAGCCTAGTCAATTTTTCCTTTCTCTCATCCATATTGCGTTGTATGCCTTAGATAGTAAGAAGTGACTCGATCTCTCCTTCTGCCTGAAAATTGGAGGCTATAAAACCTCCATAGCTCTGCCTCACCCAGGACTAGTTTTCTCTTGCTCTCCACTCTTCCTCCCCTGAGCCCCCCATCTCCCCTTCCTCCATCGTCTCCCCTGTACATTGTGCCTTTTGCAACCACATTCAGTTTGCTCGTACGCACAGTCGGTACTCGTCAGAATCTCAAAGGCACGACGGAATCACATGCCCTTTTCTAATATTTTGTCGGCGTTGGAATTAAAGACCACAACAGCTGGTATTTAATCTCTCCTCGCTATTCTGATGATACACGGTGTCTCAATCACATTCATGTGAAAGAGGGAGGGGTCGTCTATCGGTAATAACAAGATATAAGAATGACTTCATCTATGTTTTGCAAACGAACACGTTTTCATTGTATAAAGTAAAAATGAAAGGAACATCTTAGATGACCATGATACGAGCGTAGTTACGAGCATTCTATAAACATGTTAATAAGCTGGGTGGGGGGTGTCAATCTAATAATGAATTATAATATTAATTTGGTTACTGCTTTTAATTTGTGCTTAGCCAAAATAAAAACCAAGCTGAAACTAATTAAAATGTTATAACGTATACTTGGGAAATAGAGAATGGAAAAGGAAGTACGATGATATATATAACAGATATATAAAAGAATTGAACTACGATGATCTATAAAACAAGCATATAGAACACAAGTATTTGTACATAACTAGTAATAGACACATTGTACACATAATACAGATCCATCATATCATTATAAGAAAATCTTGATAATGGCCCACATAAAACTAAAATACATTTATAAACCATTAATAGATTGATTGTTAGAGAATAGTTTTCCTAAAGTAGAACTTAGTTAAAATTATAACATCAAGAACGAAGCACGAAATGCCAAGGGTTACAGGTAATATGTTAATTAAAGGACTATCTAAGGATGTGTCATCTCCACTCTCTTTCCTCCATATAATACATATAAAAAAGTAAATCAAGTCCTACAATGATCACGAGATAACGAATAATTATGTAAAAATAAAATAGATATCCAGGTGATCCATCCTTAACCACTCCAAATAAAGATTTATCAGTTTTAGCAATTCAAATGATAAGGGTATGGGTGTGTCTGAAATAAAAACAAGATTAAGAAATCAACGTAAAACTAAATGTGTTTGGTAATTGTGTTAAAATAACTCGGGAGAGCAGTCTAAACTCAAGGGGAATTTTATATTGAAACTTGGTCGTATATACTGATTTTATTTTTGATATATTGAAATAGGCAAGTTTAGTGGTTTTGAAGCAAAATATCTTCATCAAGACTAAGCAACTTTGTAAAGGTATGTTTCCCTTCTATTGGGTGAGTAAGCAGGGGTTTAGCCCCTTATTGATTTATCATCTTTCAACATTATGTCTCAAAAGCATTTGAAACTACCAAGTGAAAAATTGCCACCTACATGTTGTTGAATCTCTACTTAATACTTGCTTTTGTTGACATAATTGTATATCTGGAATATGTTATTTGAGTGAACCCTAGTGGAGGGAGCGGTGAACATAAGTCTCCCGGTTGTCTACGTAGACTGAGGATTTTCCTCCTGGTGCGAACCGGTATGGCCTACGGGCCCAGAGACAGGAGCAATCACTTAGCCTCGGTTGACTTCGTAGATGTGGATTGAGTCACATCGGTGGGTTAGCCTCAGTAACACTACCAGATGTCTATCAAAATAATTTTGTTAACCTACTAAACTTTTCTTGAAATATTTCTATAAATCATACATGCATAAATGTTTGATAACAATGTTTCATCTGAGTGTGTTTTATTTATCTTTTATCATGTTCTCACTCTTGTTGCTCGAATGGGGTACATACCAGCTTCTGCTGAATCCTAGTTTTCTCTATTTTCATGTATAAATCACATAACTTCAGGCGAGGAAGCAGACTACTCAACTGCAACAAGTTAGAGCATATTGCCAAAAGTCTTCTTCATGGACATGGATAGGTACTCCTCTGTGCAAAACTAAATTATTTGGCATAGATATCATGTATAGGGTAGATGTGCAACTTTTTGTAAACCCTATACTATTTTGGTTTGTAAGGGTATATAAATGAATAAGTTTGTTGGGCTTGACTTGTGGTTGAAAATATATCTTTTATTTCTGATAAATACTCTTTCCTTATCCAGTGATCCTTAAGGCCATAGACTCAAGTTTTTTGTTGTTATTGTTGTGAATAAATGAGGATCACTGGATAGTGGTCCCAAATGACTACAAGATCCTTGTGATCTGGGCATCACATGGAAAAGGTGTGAGACTACCGTATTCCACACCAAATGACTGTCCAAGTATGACAGATGACTGTTTGGTGTCTTGCAAGTTGTGAAAGTTCAATTTCTTCTGGTCCCTTCCATTCCTTCACAATCCCATACAGATTGGGAACCCTGACCCAAACCCCACCTACAAAAGGAGGGATACTAGGGGCTTCCTGAGATGCAACATAGACAATTGAGAATCAATTCCTCTAATAATTGTTGTCCTCTTTGGTTGTGGTAACCGAGAGAGCCCAGGAAAGTCCTACTCGACAGGGAGGGATAGCCAATGGGAGAGAACAATTGAGAACTTGTTGTTGTGGGAGAGCAGGTTGGTGACAAGTACACCAATGGGAGGGACAACTCCTTCCTATACTTTCTTGGTGAATGAGAGGAGTTCTAGTTAGTCCATGTGGACTACAGTAGAGGCAAGCATCCTTTGGCTACTGCTTGGAGAGCAAAGTCAACTTATAGTCTGTGGAAAGACCACGAGAGTCACTACAGAGGTTGTGCAGACAACTGTTCGTGGTGAAGACCTGGAGCTGCACAACCACCGTCTAAGAGCAACTAGTCAGTAGTTGCAAAGAAGTGAGTTTTGTCACTAGACTTTCTCCATAACTAGGTATAACTCGCTAAAACCATCCTTACTATTTCATAGTAGTTGATGTGATCTTGTTGTTATGGGAATACAAATAGATAAATATTTTGTTTTCGATGCTATACTATGTTCCCGTATTTCCCAATAGAATTAAATTGCATTAAAAGTTTATGCACTTACTTACAAGGGTATTCTAGGAATTCAGTTCGATGACCAAATTTTTGGGTTTTCTTTTCAAAGTTGGTAATACATGGTTTTAGGTCTGGAGGAACCCATGGATCAAATTTCAAATGAATTGGAGATTCTACTAGAAAATATAAAAGTTTGACGTAATTTGATTTAAGTACTATGTGATAACTTAGTCACATGTAGCTTATGTGTCTATATTTTGTGACATTTAAATGATACATGGACCTAGTTTCTATTTTACGACACCCAACCCCAGACCATTAGATATGCCATGCCACTAGAAGACAAATCTAAAGTCATCCTCTACCTTAATATTATCTAGGGTAAGGGAGTAGTAGATTCCAAATATCTCACACCAGCTACCATTGACAACTCTGTACAACATAAATACCCTATAGTTCATACCTCTTCTACACGTTTGGTGCAACTAATTGACCCCTTAAACTAGTTGTAGCTCATTATATTGAGGGAGATCCAGCTCCTACCTCTTTTCTCCTTTTTAGATATTGGTGTATGCAACCATGGGGAAGAGAACTTAATGAGAAAAAATATGAGTTAAGAGATAGAAGAGAAACCCAAATACCTTTCAAGATTAAAGAATGATTTATGAAGAAGCAAGACACTGAACTCCATTTTGGAGTAGAGAGATTCTAGGTTATAGGTGGCGGCTGTCGGCCTTGCCACAACAAAAAATTGCTGGGTCCAAGTTTATAGGACCTCAACTAAGCTTCTTGTGCCAAATCTGGAGGGTTTTGGCATCTAGGGAGTAGATCCATGCATCATGCTGACAAACCTTTTTCTTTTGCATTGGAAGAGTGTTGTGAGAAAGACACAAATTAGGAGCTATTTGTAGCTAGATCTTGACCATAAAGAAACCATAATGAAGGACATACCTCGTTGGGGATTCTTTCATGTGACACTAGAGCTCGCCAGAGTTTGGACACTCAATGACATTGGCTAGTTTCGTGTTAACCCACAAAGAAAAGAAAACGAGAAGGGTGCAAACTAGAACCCCACACCAGTCCAGTCGACCCTTAGACCATTTAGCTTACATTGAGCCAATAGGGAGAAAACTACAAACAGGGGATGATTAAATGGAGTTCATTTGGGAACTTTACAAAGACATATGCAATGACCTCACTAAAACAATAAAGTCATTTCTTATTGAAAGGAAATATGTAAATCTTTCATAAGCCATAGAAAACGACTCCCTTGGCTAAATAATGCCCAAAAAATACCTGTGTACTTAAGAAATCATCTAGAATTCTATAAAATGCTTAGATTAGAGCTTCCTTGTTCATATTTGAATATATTTATTTCATAAGTTAATAGATTAAAATAGTGTGATGTGGATGGAATAATTATTATTTGATGGAGGTTAAATTTGATAAAATTCCTACCGAACCCTAAATTGTTTAGATACTACATATGGACTCTAAAATGAGTTTTCTACCAAAATAATAGGTCTACTATCATTCAATTAGGTATAAGTTCTTGTCAAGTCCTATAAGTTTTAGAAATTAGAATGATCATCAAGTTTTTATGAAAACTAAAACACACCTTAAATATGAGAAAAAATTGGCATAAAAATGCAGAGATACATTTCATATCAGTTGAACCTAGGTTTGACCTAAATCCCTATATTAAACCTAAACATCAAGTACAATGATGGTTTTTGTGTTAATGATGTTTAGTTATTATAACTAGATAACCAAATATCTAACTGTACATTAGGTATAATTAGGAATCACAAAATTAAGGTACATAAATATTATTAATTATTTGACAATGGTTTTCTTAGTTGAATTCATGATATGTATATATGCTTCTATTTTGCATCTATTGACATGTAATAAATATTATGTAGTACTTGATGTTTTTGTCACTTGAAAAATAAAGTATGAGTAGTTGTTTTGAGTGTTAATGTGCATACTCTTTCCTCTCTATTTATGGTTAGCACCTTCTAAAGCCCTAGATGTAGGTGGATCCCAAGAACTATACGACTAATTGAGGGTTCATCCTGTATTTTATGTTGCTGACATGACCTAGTAATGAAGCTCATCTATAAAAATGTACTTATATCTTATTAAATAACTATTTTCTATGATATTCCTTTATTTTTTTGTACAAAATATTCAAGTTATAAATCTCTTGTATATTTGTATTTGTATGTCCATGTACCAACACCTTGTATGTTGATAGATAGTTTCATGGAATTTTTTGGTTTAGAGATAATATCAGAAAAATATGCATGTGAGCAAGTGTAGATGATGTACCTATTGAGACAATATCCTATTTAGTATACATGTACAAGCTTGATAGTTCTCTATTCAATGTGTACTTGTAATTTGTAATAATTCATTTTATAATAACATACATGTTGAAAGCTGAGAATGTTTTGGTGTATGCATCAATGTTTGTTAATGTATGTATTTTATTTTGCATCACACTTTGATACAATCAATTAAAATTTTCAAAGTTCATCCTCTTGGCCCCTCAAGGTTTCAGAAGGTAAAATCAGGAGACATTACCATTGGCATAAAATCATGAACAATAGCTACACCTGATAATTTATCACCATGAAAAATAAACTAAATTCCACTTTGCCCCTCTAGGCCCCACTCCTTACAACATGGTATCAGAGCCCATGGTAGTTGGAATATGAATGTTTTCATTTTTTTTCTCCCTAGTTAGAGCCCTTCTCTTACATAGTTCCCCTCTAGTTAAGATGTTCACCCTAGCTTTGACCTATGTTTTTCATGAGTTGATCAAATATTGATATAAGATTGTAAGATATCTACATTAGAAATATATTTAGTTAACCTTTATGTGATGATCATGTTAGGTAACGATTAGGGCATAAGTTAAAATAAAAGGTGTTTAGAAAGGATCAAGGTTCGAGGGCTGATAAGATTTTCCTTTGCGCCACTAGTTTGGTTTACGAGGACTCCCAAATCTGCATGGCACCTTCCTGGCCTGAGCTGATACTGATTGTTTGGAATAGCATACCTAGAGGCAACAATAGCCTTATACATCTTTGTTGTATGACCTTGAGAATCTTATATGATGACCTTGTGACTTGTTTGAGTATGGATATCCAATATAGTTCCCTTATGTCCATATGACCACATATTTGGGCTAGTGTATGCCTAGTACTTAGACTTTGAGGGTTGATGATATTAATTAGTAAGAAACCAAGTGATAGATCTTATACATGGTTTATTTAGACTCGCCCTTTTACCTCTAGTTTAGTTTAACTTTGTAGGTCAAACCTTTTAAGGGGTGCAGGGGTAGTAGTAGTAGTAGTGCCTTGATAGATCTTGGATATGATGATCTTGAGGAAGACATCCTTTTTAAAGGGATGGACACCTGTAACATACCAAAATCTAGCTACTCTGACTCTAGAAAGCCAAACTCCATGAATAGGGGGTTAGTGTGCTTGGATCCATAGAATTGATCAAACAAGTTATGATTATAACCTGACATGTTTGTTTATATACTAATGAACATATAATAGTAATCTAATGAATAGTTCATATGATTGAACCCTAATAAAGATCTAATGCACATAATAAGACAAACTCACATATTAATATTAATAGTGGATGCATGATGTTGACAATGTCATCAACCAAATAAACCCCAATGATATGATCAACAAGATAATTGGAACCAAACCCTGGAGTTAATAAGAATATATGTGAAATATAATGATCATATTGACCTAAAGCCAAAGTTGTAATCATCTAACCTTAATATATGCATCTTTAATGACATTCATCAAATAACATACTTTGATACACATAAATGGTATACAATCACCTAATAATAGACTAATAAAGTTACCAATATATGATGCATATCACCTTGTTCTCTAATACACATCTGATTAATCAACTAATCATGACTTGGTATGTGAATGAAATCATTAATATGTAATATGTTACACCTTGTTCACTAATATCATAATGACTCAAATATGGATAAAAGTAATTGGATTCACACAAATGTGCATAACCAATAGTTAGAAGTGAATAAATATGGCTAAAGAATTTATGAGGACATTGATGTGAGTATGAAGGGTAATGTGACAATGTGTAATATAGATATAAGTAATTAATGTGACATTATTTGGATTAATTTTTGGCTTCATAACAAATTGGATAAAATTTCTTATTTTCTAAAAATTAATTTTTATAATTCAATATAGTGACAATGGAGACTAAATCCAAATTATTAAGGATAATGGTCAAATATAAATATTTAGATATTTGAGTATAACTCTAATTGTGCTAAAACTCTTAAGGAGATAGATAGGATATATATAGGATATCTTGCATAATAATAAAATATAATTCTTTTGGCCACAAAGAGAATATAATAGGACACAAATATTATAATGATAATGTGATATCCTAATAAATATATCACTAATAAGCCAAATTTTTTTAATTATGTTATATATCATAAAAAGAAATCTTAATAGTGGAACCTTAGTGATCTATGAGAACCTGACCTATGAGGTGTTTCTTGTGTAGACTCTGAACTCCCAAGTTCATTTTTAGTGGAAGTTTTATGGTTTGGTGGAAATTACTTGGGAGCTTAGTGTTGAGATGTTGTATAATCACCCTTCTCTCTTTGTTTGAGATTTTAGGGATGAAATCCTTTTAAGAGGCAGAGTTCTATAACATACTGAAACTTGGATGTATTCTATTTTTAGTCCTTTTCCAAGTTTTTTCTATCTTTTTTGTCCCTTTTGTCCTTAATGTTGAATTTGTGGAAATTATAGTGGTTTGTTGAACATTTTTTCACTATTTATTTCAATAAAAGGGTGTATGCACAAATACCCTAGTGAAAGTTTATATAAGGATCTAAAATGCAAAATCGCCACTTAAGTAGGATAATAGTAAATAAATATGTCCTAGAAGTTTCTATGGCCTGTTGGAATAAGAAAAAGAAAAGGAAATACTAAACTACTAAAAATGTGACATTAAATGAATTAATTGGACAAGTAGTTGAAATATGAGTAAATTGCCTAAAATTCATAAAAGGGAAACCTAAAAAATAATTCTAAGCCCAAATTCGTTTTTGTTGAGTTAAAGTTTACTTGAATACAAGTTTCACAATTTTGGAAAACTAACAATTATCTTTGCATTAATGGAATTGGAAAATATGAGTTTTTCTATAAATTATTAAATAAATTACTATATGATTTCAAAAGTAGAAACAAACCTTAAATTCATAATCTACATGTCAAAATTTGTCTGTGTGAATTTTTATCTAATTTGGAATATCTACATATTTTATTTTATCTAGGAGAGAGAATATGATTTAAAGACCAAAATTTTTAAATAAAATGTAAAAAAAATAATCAGTGGTACAATTCATATTCCACATACTTAGTATTTCTTGTGGACCAAGTTTTATATTTATATAAAGTTTCTAGATGCCTCTAATTCATTATAAGGATAAAATAAGTCATAAAGTTTAAATGTTTTAAATAAAACAATAAAATCTTCAAAAAATAAACTTTCATATTCTACATGTTAAAGTAGACCTTTGGGTGAATTTTCATCGAATTTAGAAAATCTTTGATGGAAAGGTGAAATTAGGAGAGAATGTGTAGAACCTTCAAATCATTAATTAAAATAACAAACAACTTTAACAACTGAAATTAATGGCAAATTCATGTAGAACATACTTAATTTAACTTGTGGGTGGAGTTTCATCAAATTTGGAGAATCCTAGGGTCATCAATAGATGAGGAAAGAGTAAATAAGATTTGCTTAATTAATGAATTAAAAGTCTTCAAAAGGATAATCTAATTGTATATTCGGATTTTTCATACTCAAATTAGCTCAGGTATCAAATTTCATTAAATTTGGAATTCATTTGTACCCTCAAATAAGGAAAGAGAAAAAGTTTAATAATAATATAAAGAACTATATTCCGAATTGGTTTTGACAATGAAATAAATGTCACACGGCCAGTTGGTTGCACACGCCCTCCCAACTATCAGATCAAGATCTGACAGATATGTGTCATCTTCTACCTCCCACCCGCATAGGCAACAGGGCCGCAGAAATTGATTTTTCAATTGTCCATAACTCTCTCAAATCTTGATCGTTTCTCATAATTTCTCCTCCCACACGTAAATTTGATTATGAATCTTTTGAACCATTACTCATGTGATTTTATCATGGCTTCAAGAAATGCCCAATTTCCCCTACTTAGAGCTTTGTGGCTACCTTCCCATTCTTCACATCTCACTTGCCCACCTATAAATACTAGTTCTCCCGCCTCCTCTAGAACCTAAGCACTTCTCCTCTTGTGTAAGGACCCTAACCTTCATTTTGGGTTTATCCTATTTCCTTTGCCTAAACCTTGTGTTTAGTTGCTTGCTAATCACCTTTAGTGGTGATTAGGGTTTGCTTGTGCTTTGTTGAGAGTGGAGGTGCTACTTGCATTTAACCTAAGTTTAGGGTTGATGAGCAAGTTTGTCACCTTGAGAGATGTTTTCTCTCTTTTTTGCTTCCTCTAGAGTTGAGACGAAGGTTTGGGCTCGTTGCTTGAGTTGCCTTGCGCTTTGTTGAGCTTTGTTGGGCTTCATTTTGCCTTGTTTGGGCCTCACTTTGCCTTGTTGGACCCTGTATCGGGTAGGAGTGTCTTTTGTCAGCCATGGATGTGTCAGCCATGGGTGTGTCACCCATGGGGCTGTATCGGGAAAGGGAGTGAGTGTGTCGGCCATGGACCATCTTTGACTCTTAGCTTCATTTGTGTCACCACTCTAGTGGACACGTGGTGCATGATGCTTGCATGTGGCAATTTCCTTGGACATGTGTATGAGGTGGGATGAGAAGGTGGCATTGCCCATGGACAAGTGTCCCTAGGTGGGCGACACATTGCCTTGTTTTCTCCTCCACCCTCTTCTATATATGTATCTCTTTTCTCTTGCTAAGGATCCCTTTAGTTCCTTAGTTTCCCCTCTTCCTTGGTGAACGACACCTCTCCTTTGCAACCTTGGTGGTCGATACCCTTGGAGGAGCTAAGCTTGGTGGTCGATCCTTCTCTTTGGAGTCTTCTTCTTCTTCCTCTTGTGGTGGTCGAAGGTGTTTCTTGGTGCTAGGAGCTTGGAGCTTGCTTAAGGCGGGTTACATAACTCCTAATCTTATCTATACTACTCCCCTTTCTTATTGCATAATATGTTCATCTTGATCGGCCATACTCCTTTCTAGATATGTTTCTTTCTCTAGTTTGCACCTTTGATCTTGTTGGATATATGATCTTGTTGCTATAATGGATGTGTTGGATGTGCTTTGATCTTGGTAGTTGAACCCTATGTGTAGAGTTTCTTGGGCAATACCCCTTTTCTCTCCTTTGGTCTTGAGAAGTGAGTTCGGCTCTAGTGATATAGGAAACACCCCTCTCACTTGGTTGTTGAGAGGTGAGTCTATACTCTAGTTGCTTGAGTAACACTCTTCTCTCACCATGGATTTGAGAGGTGATCCTTGGTTGAGCCTATGGCCGATCTGCAAATGATCCATCATGTTGCCCGATTGGTGATGGAGGTTGTGCAAAACCCCTCTCTCTTGGTTGTTGAGAGGTGAGCCAATTCTCTTGATCTTTTAGGGTTTTGATGATGGTGATCTTGAGGTTGATGATGACCTTGTCAGGATGAGCTTTGTGCCTTGCATGATACACCTTCTAGTAGTACTACCCGACACCCCCCTTGCCTTGGGTTTAGTCTTGGCCGATATGGTCATTTTGAGTGTTGTTGGCTTGATGCCCGATATGGCCCTATTGACCTTGATGGTGAGCTTGGGTGATATGCCTTGGTCTAGATGATCCTTTGACCTAATAGATGTTGCCCCTTGGCCAATAGAGTGCCTAAGTGGATATCCCTGGTTGGAGTCTTGGGCGATACAAGTTGGGTTGGTTTCTTGCCCGACATGGGTTGAGTGATGGACCCTATGGTGACCGATATGGTATGCTTGACTTAGTTGAACGATAGGGTAGTTGTTGCCCGACATAACCCTAACCCTAAACTAAGTGGATCGATAGGGCTTTGCCCGATTCAGTGGATGTATGTCACCTTGGGTGCATGATATGCCCCATGAACCCAGCTACACGATGGCACCTTTTCTCTCTAGTTGCACGACACACCATGAAGTGGTTTCCCGATATGCTTTGCCCTTGGATCGACCATTATGTGGTTGTCCATTGTGCTTGACCGACAGGCTTGGGTGAGGGTAGTTACCCTACCCGATACCACCTATGGTGAGGGTTGTCCTACCCATCACACTTCTAGTGAGGGTAGCGGGCACCTTTGATTAAGGTCATGACCAACCCAGAAACCTTACCTAGTTGTTCTTTATCATGTTTTTGCACCTTTGATGATTATGGGTTATGGATGATGGTTGGTAAACCAATGCTATGTTTAATACGTGAAGATGATGCCTATTAAGAATATAAGATGTTAGTTTATAAGCTCAAATTGATGCCCATGATTTGATAGCAGTAATGTAATTGATACAGTATGCCACACATAGTCTTGATCATGACATGTGTAACTGCAAACCCTAATACATGATAATCAATAAAGCTCTATGTCTGGTGATTTTAAGTTCTCTCTTGCTGCGTATACTAACCATGTAGGTGTATAAGATGAATTCATATACAGGTAAGAGCTATGAGGCATACGTGTTTGAATAACACTATATCACGATGATAACTCTTGTCGATGAAATAACATGCATCACCAGTATAAGAAGATAGGTCTAAGAACCTAATGAAGGCTGAGTGCCTAGTGGGTGTTATCCTCTTGATGATGAGATAAGGGATAATTATCCCCGATGATGATGTAAGATGGTGATGATTCCTTGAGAGGTAGTGGCTTTTTGTGATAAGGGATTGAGATCCCAGTACAAGGTGATGATGATAGTAATAATATAACTCACTGCTTGTGTGTTTTACAACTTGGTTGCCTCAACAATCCACTTAAAATATACTAATTAATTATAGTGGAATATATCATGTAGTTTGCCCTGGCCATAGATCCATCATCGTCAATAGCTGGTGATGGTGAAATGGGTTCTCCTGTGGGTTAACCCGAAGAGCATATTGTTGAATATGTGTGGTTTCCCCTAGTCGAAAATAGGAGGATTTGAGTGCAACTGCGGTTGCAGACTTGGGATATATGCAGCATGGTGAACATGCCCATGGCTCAGGATATGTGATAGAGAATGAATGTGTTCATGGCTCAGAGCATGGTGAATAGGCCCGTGGCTCAAAGGTTACTAGCGTCGAGACCTATACCAAGGTGGGATAAGGTTATGGGTATCTTGCGGAGATGACCTTGTGGATGAGGCCACTTAAGCATGAGACTGTGGTCCTACTTTGGTTCTCATGCACTGACCACGAGGTGGAGAGGTCATGGAGTCCAACTCTTTCATCGACCTTGTATGGCACCGGTTCTAGGCTTCATAGCCGATGGTTGGATTTGAGTGGTACATCTTACTTCCTCAGGGCATAAAAATATGTAATCCAGCTGAATAGTATTTATTGCTTAAGTATAAAATACGGAATATTGGTTGAGGCCTTGCTTGTGTAGGTAGTATTGTTATACTTTGCAGTTACTTGTATGTTCCTTATGATTTGTGATAAGATCATATAAATCTCATATTGTCAATCATGTTCCATAAAGAAAATCAAGATATATGCCTCCCTGATATTTTGGTAAGTTGGATAATACAATAAGGTCTGCTCAGTATGCTGCTCATATTATCTTCTTATGTCACTTATCTGCTTTACCTACTTTAGCTTTCTGGATTTTTATAGTTTTGGTGGGGAGTTATGTTTCTCGTTGGGACTGGGTGTCTCACTCCGTTGGTTTACATACCTTTTTAGGTGATCGCACTAGATGTGGTGGTGGTTGCGGGGTTGAGGCCGAGCAGCAAAAGGAAGAGCAGTAGAAGGCAAGAGATGGGCATGCTGCACGTTTTGGTGTTTTGTCGTAGAGTCCTAGAGTCATCCTTGTACTCTCAAGTCCTTAGAGGTATTTTGACAACGTTTCATGATGTATAGATGTTGAAACTTTGTTTATCCTGTAGTTGGCCTTATGTGGCTTGTTATGTACATATAAACAGATGATGAACTCATGTGTGGTGCCTATCACCAAACTTACAAGATCATGTAAGTTTGTGGACATATATCAGGCTTGTAATGTTTATATAACATGTTTCTTTATAGGATCTAGATGCAATAGTTCTCTTATGTATGCTTTCCACAATCGGTTTTAATTAACTGTGGTTTTTGTTAATATTTGGTTCTACATATTTTTGCATGTCATATCGATGTCTGTGTGATGGCGGGGTGTCACATATTAGGTTGGTATCAGAGCTCTAGGTTTGTTGAGTCTACAAGGATCTAGGACTAGGTTTGTGTTTGTTCTTATGAGTTTCCCAGATTTTCTTACAATAATCTTCTGCCCTCAGCGGAAGAAAAAGCTTAAAGATGTCTGGAAACCATGAAGAACATGCTGTCGAGAGCAGCGAGGCTGCATCAGTTGATGGAACTAGAGTGCAGGAACATGAAGATCGGGTGCCTGAGGTCCCCCAACTTGACCCAGCCATTCTTAAAAACCCTGCCTATCAGCAACTTATGGGGCATATGGTGGCTACAATGAATCTCATGGGAGAGAGATTGTCAGTGCCTCTGCCAAGAGCACAAGCTTCCCATGGTGAAACATCAGGTATTGGGAAGACCTTTGAGCATCTTCATCGAGTCAGAGCTTCAGATTATGCTGGAACGACTGATCCAACAGATGCAGATTTGTGGCTGACATGTCTTGAGAAGGCCTTTTGGATCCTCAACATCCCCGAAGTGGACAAAGTAAAGCACGTTGTCTACATTTTGAAAGGTAGTTATGGCCACTGGTAGGCCATTGAGGAGGAGAAGTGGCCTGGTGAGGTGATCTGTTGGGAGGTTTTCTGGCGAGAGTTTGTCAGTAGATACTATCCGAAGACATATTTGGATGAGAAGATCAACCAGTTCGAGCGTCTACGCCAAGGAACGATGAACATCACCGAGTATGAAGCCAAGTTCATGGACCTGCTAAGGTTTTGTCCTCACATGGCAGCAATAGATGACAAGAGAATCTGATGGTTTGAGAAGGGTCTGAGCGCAGAGTTGACAACGCCATTTGTTGCCTTAGAGAACAGAGAACAATTTGCCAAATTCGTGGAGTCTGTCTAAAGGATAGAACAGTCAGTTAGGGAGACGAGAGACGCCATGACCAAGAAGAGGCCTGCTCAATTTCAAGGACAGAGATCTGGTGGCCTCAAGAAGCCAAGGTTTTCAGCACCTTCCATGATGAGAGGTTCCAGTACACCGTCACAATGGTCCCCGAGTAAGGTAAAAGGTTATGTTTCTTCGCCATCAAAGGCGCATAGTATAGCTTCAGTGGCAGTGACAGGGCCATCAAGGTTGCAATTTGATGGAAAGGCATGTTATCTTTGTGGAAAGACTGGACATTGGAAGGCAGTTTGCCCAGTGAGGGATGTTGAAGTAATAACAACAGCCGAGGTAGAATTAGCAAGGGTCATACAGACAGTAGCCCAGTGGTAGTAGAGGGTGAGGACGCAGTCAAGCGTCGCAAGCGGGATCATCTTCTCAAGGAAGTAGAGGATGAGGACGACAACAAGCAACAACTAGCTTTTATGCTATAAGTCAGCCGGAGGCAATAGTCAACCCATGAGTGGTGGCAGGTCAGATGGAGTTATTTCATTCTGATTTGACTTCTTATTGCTTTATATATGTTCTAATTGACCCGGGTGCTACACACTCTTTTATCGTGCGTTTTATGCTTGATAACTGTCTGTTACCTGTTAGCTGTAAGAAAGATAGCCTATTGTTGGAAACCCCTCTTGATGGTTCCTCAATGCTTCAAGAAGAGTGTCCATCTTGTGTCTTATCTTTTTCAGGACACAATATACAAGTGGATCTTATACCATTTGATATGCATGGATTTGATGTGATCCATGGGATGGATACCTTAGAAAAATATAAGGTTGTGATGGACTGTGGTTCCAAGCAAGCAGTGTTTGATGACGGTGGAAAGAAGTGGAACTTCCAGGGAGATAGGAAGATTCTCCCGACATGTTTAGTGTCAGCAATGGTGGTAGAGAAGTTGATGCGGCAAGGTTGAAAGGCATTCTTAGCTCACGTTATGGATACCAAGGCAAAAGGTCCTAGCCTTGAGGAGGTGTCGGTTGTCCGAGAGTTTATGGACGTGTTTCTAGATGAGTTTCCCAGTGTTCCCCTACCTCGAGAGATTGATTTTGATATCAATATGGTACCAGGAACACAACCAGTTGCACAGACACTGTACATGATGGCTCCAGTCGAGATGGCAGAGCTGAAGAAGAAGTTACAAGAGTTTTTGGATAAGGGTTTCATCCGACCAAGCACATCGCCTTGGGGTTCTCCATTCTTGTTCGTTAAGAAGGATAGGTCGATGCAGTTGTGTATAGATTATTGACATTTGAACAAAGTCATGATCAAGAATAAGTACTCGTTGCCGAGGATAGATGATCTGTTTGATCAGTTGCGTGGCACTGTAGTGTTCTCAAAGATCGATCTACGGTCTGGATATCATCAATTGCGAATTAAGGATGATGACATACCAAATTTAGCGTTTAGGACGAGGTATGGTCACTTTGAGTTTGTGGTTATGCCGTTTGGGCTAACCATCGCACCTACTTGTTTCATGGATCTGATGAACATGGTGTTCCGTCTGTTTCTAGATCAGTTTGTTGTGTTTTTTTATAGATGACATCTTGATCTACAGTCGGGACAATCAAGAGCATGAACAACATCTTTGACAAGCATTGACTCTTCTTCGCCAACACCAGTTATATGCCAAGTTTAGTAAGTGTGAGTTCTGGTTGAAGGAAGTGACTTTCTTGGGTCACGTGATATCTGTTGAAGGAGTTAGAGTGGACCCCAAGAAAGTAGAGTCAGTTGCAGATTGGGAGCAACCAAAGACACCTACATACGTCTTTAGTTTTCTGGGTCTAGCAGGATACTACCAGAGGTTTATAAGGGACATCAGTGTGATCACGTTGCCATTAACAAAGTTGACCAAGAAGGATGTACCTTTTGTTTGGGATGATTGTTGTCAGCAAGTTTTCCAAAGATTGAAGGAGAAGCTAACTAGTGCTCCAGTGCTAGTGATGCCAGAGCCTGGGAAAGGCTATGTTGTTTTCTGTGATGCTTCCAAGAAGGGCCTAGGATGTGTGCTGATGCAGGAGGATCATGTGGTTTCTTTTGCTTCGTGACGGCTTAAGAAGCATGAGGAGAATTACCCGACACACGATTTAGAGTTGGCAGTAGTGGTGCATGTGTTAAAGATCTAGAGACACTATCTTTATGGGGAAATGTGTCAGATCTTTACAGATCATAAAAATTTGAAGTACATCTTTTCATAGAGTGAGCTGAACATGCGACAGCGTCGTTGGATGGAGCTAATCAAGGATTATGATTGCACCATTGAGTATTTATGCGAGGATTTTGAGTCGCATTTATAGACTTGTTTTATTTGCGTTTTATGTGTTTATTGGTCACTTTGGTGGTGAATACTACATAATTCACTTACTCTAGTCTATAATCTCTTTCAGTATCAAATCTCTCACATTTTATCTTTTTGATTATAAATGATTATAATAATTGGTTTTTTCTCAGCTGATTTGGCTTTGTCTTGCAATTTCAGGAAAAACGTATATATACAGTTGTCGATACCATCGACCTCCATCGATAGTATTGACATCGTCAGATTAGTGTTTGTTTCATATCAGGCCGAATCAAATGATGGTGATATTTCGGCGACCTAATTTAGTGTTTATACCTAATGACGGCGGCCAGGAGCCATCTATCACGTCATTAGCCACTACACACATCCTAAGAAGAGTGGGAGAGAAGAACGGAGCCCAGAAGCATGCCCCGACCGTTACGAGAGCCGAAGAAGACATTTTACATCATCGAAAGGCTGTAGATCATGCACTCTATGCCCAAGAACGCTTGGATCTTCTCCGTTCAGGGGTTTACATCACTTTATCCACGTTTTTCTCCATGTTTTCCCTTTCTTCCACCATGTCTTGCTCTTAGATAAACATGTGGGGCTAATCCCCTTTGTCTTTAGGATCGGGAGTAGCCCGGGGAATCATTGTATGATGTTTTTATCATAGCAATTCATACTTTGTCTCTTAAATCCGTGGTATGATTTCATTTTCTCTATTATATAATTATGCTTGATCACCCTAATGATAAATCTAATGCCTTTAATTGCTTTGAAAGAAGAATTAATGGTTGAAAAGAGACGAAATTCACATTAACTCAGAAATTCCTTGAACAAGATGATGTACGATTAATGGTGGAAACCCAGAGGTCGAATCTAATGCACCTAGTTTAGGGTATAGGTTACTACGACGGTGGAACCGACCTAGGTTTAGGTAGTGAATTGTATCACGACAGTGAACAATTCTGACTACAGGCCACTACCCAGAATGAGAGATAAATTTGACTAATTATGTGAAAACTCATATCACGAGAACCCGCAGTGAAACAACAATCCTAAAGATTCCCTTCTAAATTGATTAAACTCAACATTTAATCGATTGCTTTTCTTTCTTTTATTTTCTTTTTCTTTTTAATCAACTCTCAAAACCTTTTTAACTGGTCTAGCTGATTGCGAACAGTTAGTAGTAGTTTACCGATAGTTCAGTGTCCCTGAGTTCGACTCGGGCCTCACAAAGGCCTATATTACATTGACGCATACACTTGCGTTATATGTATGGTAAAATTGCGTTAAGTTTTTGGTGCCGTTGCCGGGGACACGGAAATTGTTGGCACTATGAGTGCTGCAAGCGGCCACTCTAGGCCACATTATTATTATTACTATTATTATTATTATCATTTTTGAAATTCATTGTTTATCTGTCATATCTAGCAAATCGTCTAGCACGGTACTGAACCTAAATTATTTCTTTGCAGGTACTAGTGCATGGTGAGGATGCGTAGCATAGACTACACATAGCCATCACCAGAGGTTCCACTATTGGGATCATACGACAAGGAGAACAACATTCAAGACCAGCCTGAAGATATAGATTCAGATTCTGAACCAGAAGCTATGGCTGAAGAACAGACAATATGGGAGAAGATAAAAGCTTCTTCCTCGTCAGCATCGAAGGGACCAATAAAAAAACTGGCAGTTAACATTCCCACTTATAAGATTGACCTGGCATTGATAAACTTGGTCAAGTCTCAAGCATTCCATGGGCTGAAGAATGAAGACCCAGTTGCACACATTAGCACATTTGTGGAAAATTGTGATATGATCAAGATAGATAGGTTTCCACAGGAGACACTATACCTCAAGCTATTCCCCAACTCTCTTGCAGGTAATGCACGTGAATGGTTTCATAACCTTGACGATGAGACAGTCGAGACTTGGGATCAAATGATCGAGGTCTTCTTCGAGAGGTTCTTTCCACCCCAGAAGACTAACGACCTGGTACTAAAGATCCACAATTTCAGCCAGAAAGCCGGGGAGACATATTCTAAGACTTGGGAACGTTTTCAAATAATGCTAAGGAGATGCCCACATCATGGGATTGATAAGGAGAAACAAGTCAATATTTTCTATTTCGCTCTTTCTGAGCATGACCGAAGAAACCTGGATTCGGCAGGTTCGGGGTTCTTCTTAAACAACACAGGCACAAGGTGTTGGGAGATTTTAAAGAACATGGCCAAAAAGCAATCATGGGGCGACAGAGACACAGTAGAGCATGTTCGAGCTACAGGTGAGTCAAAGGCCATCAAGGAGCTAAATGAGAAGATGGACCTCTTAGCCAAAAAAATTGCTAGCAAAAGAAGACACATAATCTAATGATGAAGCACAGGTGAAATTTATGCGGCAACAACAGGGGTACAGAAACAATGACTATTCTTGGAGGAAAGATAAGAAATTTTCATGGAAGGACCCAAACAATTTCTTGCAGGACCCTGAAGCAAAACCACAACCGTCGGCAGAGGACAAGAGCAATGAGTTGCTCAACCAAGTAATCAAGCAAAATCAAGAACTCATGAGCACGTTTGGCCAACAGATTAAGCAACAAGGAGAATTTATGAATCAATTTGGGAAGACCTTACAAAGTCATGGGGCTCAGATGAGAACTATAGAGAGATCGTTAGCGTAGATGGCAGCTGAGATAGAAAATCTGAAAAAGCCAGCGCAGCAAGGGTTTCCTGGAAATACAAATATTCTAGGGGGAAACCAACAAGCTAAGGCAATTCTGCTACGGAGTGGTAAGAAAATTTTAAACCTGAGGGCCGATGAACTGAGCACACCCTAGCTAGAAAATACAGGTGAGGCCACAGAGGAGGTTCTGATTCCAATCACAGAGCCGGTAGAGGATGTGGTAGAGGAAGCTACACCAGGAATCATTGTTGAGGAAGAAACTCCAAAGAGGACACCATATGTGCCTCCACATCAAAGGGCACAGGCAATTCCAGTGCCGTATCCAAACAGTTTGAAGGCTAAGAAAGTGGACGCTCAGTTCAAGAAGTTCCTAGATAGCTTTAGGAAGCTTTCTGTCAACATTCCACTGCTAGAAGCAATAGAGAAGATACCCTCTTACGACAAGTTTCTGAAAGACATAATCACAAATAAGAGGAAGATTCCTGATACCGAGGTTGTGGTTCTTAAGGATCAAGTGAGTGATTTCATTATGGGCACATTGACACCTAAAAGACAAGATCTGAGGTGCTTCAATATTTCATGTTACATTGGTAAGGTAAAATTCGGCGAAGCATTATGTGATTCTGGGGCAGGTATAAATTTGATGCCTCTCTCTACTTTCAAGAAGTTGGGACTGAAAGAATCAAGACACAGCAATATGATGATTCAGTTGGCAGGCAATTCTGTGGTTAAGCCGTATGGTATTTGCGAGGATGTTTTGGTTAAAGTCGACCGGTTTGTATTTCCAACAGATTTTGTCGTCATGGAAATGCAAGATGAATAAGGAAATGAGCTACTCCTTGGAAGACCGTTCCAAGCTACTGCTGACATGATACTCGAGATGGGACGAGGCCGTTTGACATTGGGAATTGTAGATGACCGTTTTGAAATGGTTATGCCCCAAGCACAACACAATCAAAAGCAAATGAGCAGTTTCGAATGGTGAAACACATTGATCATAACATTTCTCTGTGTCTAGGGAAGTCGTTTCTAGATATGGCTCATGTAATGACCAAGGTAGAGAAGGGGACACTGGCTGTAGACATTATGGAGTAGACCAAAGGTGTTTCTCTTTATAGGGCTGTGGGTTTTCCGAATGATGAAGAGGAGGAAATCCCTCTTTCTACTGAAGATGATGCCATAGCAAGTTCTGTCCTCGATGCCTATCCAGAGCTGACTCTTGAAGCTTGCCTTGTCAATATAACGCATGACTGGATGAGAAGCAAGTCATTAAAAGAATGTGTTAAGATGCTTCAGGTGCTCTCGTGTTATTATGCTAAGTATTATGAAGATCTTGGGCCACTCCCACCACTGCTTCAGTCATCCTTGATCAGTCCGCCTTTGTTAGAATTGAAGCCACTACCGCCTCATTTAAAGTATGCATTCTTAGCTGATGGCGAGAGACTACCAGTGATTATTTCGACATATCTGAGTGTTGAGGAAGAGGATCAATTGATGATCGTGCTAAAGAACCACCGTGGCACATTCAGGTGGTCAGTCGCGGATATCAAGGGGATCTCCCCTACACTATGCCAGCACAATATATGGCTCGAGGAAGCACCCAAACCTGTAATCCAACCACAACGCAGACTCAATCCAAGCATGATGGAGGTCGTAAAGAAGGAGGTGATAAAGCTCCTTTATGCATGCATCATTTACGCTATCTCCGATTCGACGTGGGTCAGTCCCACACAGGTAGTCCCTAAAAAGGGGGGAATTATTGTCACTCACACTTTGTTAAATGAGCCAGTCACGACCCGTTTGGTAACCGGGTGGCGTGGGTGCATTGATTACCGTAGATTGAACTCTGCTACGTTAAAAGATCATTTTCCTCTTCCGTTCATTGATCAAATTTTAGAGCGACTAGCAGGTCGATCTCACTTTTGTTTTCTAGATGGGTACTCTGGATATAATCAGATTTCCATTGATCTTAAGGACCAAGAGAAGTCCACCTTCACTTGTCCTTATGGAACATTTGCATATCACCGTATGCCCTTTGGTTTGTGCAACGCACCAGCAACCTTTCAGCGTTGCATGCTTGCCATTTTCTCTGATATGGTTGAGCACTATTTAGAGGTCTTCATGGACGATTTTTCCATCTATGGTGCGTCTTTTGATGAATGTTTATATAATTTGGATAAAGTTTTACAACGATGTGAGGACACACATTTAGTTCTCAACTGGGAAAAATGTCATATGATGGTTAGTGAAGGGATTGTTTTTGGACATAAAGTGTCTAGCAAGGGGTTGGAGGTGGATCCGGTTAAGATTGAGGTTATTTCCAAATTACCCCCACCAAATCCGGTTAAAGGAGTAAGGAGTTTTCTCAGTCACACAGGATTTTATCGCCGCTTTATCAAAGATTTCTCAAAAATTGCTAAGCCATTATCTGAACTGCTTGAGAAAGATGTGGTGTTTGATTTTAATGAAAGGTGTTTACATGCTTTTAATGTGCTCAAAGAGAAGTTAATTTCTACACCGGTTGTGCAAATGTCGGATTGGACAAAGCCTTTTGAATTAATGTGTGATGCTTCAGATTTTGCGGTGGGGGCTGTTCTTGGGCAAAGTTTTGAAAACAAACCCGTTGTGATTTTCTATGCATCCAAGACTTTAAATGAAGCACAACTTAATTACACTACAACTGAAAAAGAACTTCTCGCCGTCGTTTTTGCATTTGAAAAATTTCAACAATATCTTGTAGGGTCAAAAGTTGTGGTATGGACGGACCACGCCTCCATAAAATATTTGATGGAAAAGAAAGATGCTAAACCTAGATTGATTAGGTGGATCTTATTATTACAAGAATTTGACATTGAAATTAAAGATAAGGCGGGAATAGCGAATGTGGTTGCGGACCACCTGTCTAGGTTAGAACGGGTAGATGAGAAGGACATTAATATACCCATTACCGAGACATTCCCTGATTAGCAAATCCTTTCTATAAAATCCAAGGATCCATGGTTTTCATATATTGTTAATTATCTTGCCTGTAAAATAATCCCAGATGATTGGACATATCAAGAGAAAAAGAAAATTTTCCATTCTTTGAGGTATTATTTCTGGGATGACCCCATTTTTTTGAAGCAATGCAGGGATGGCGTTTTGTGCAGGTGCATACCAGAGATAGAATATGACAGTGTACTTCTTCATTGTCATACTCTACCAACTGGTGGCCATCATGCAAGTTCCAGAATGGCGGCCAAGGTGCTTGAGAGCGGCCTTTATTGGCCTACACTTTTCCGGGACACCTACGATTATGTGCGAAGATGTGATTCCTGTCAAAGGGCAGGTAATATCTCAAAGCGGCAGGAGATGCCCCTCAATGTGTTTCAAGAAGTTGAGGTGTTTGATCTGTGGGGTATTGATTTTATGGGACCCTTTGTGTCCTCGAACTCTAATTTATCCATTTTATTGGCTGTTGATTATGTGTCGAAGTGGGTAGAGGCAATACCCACAAGGACTAATGATGTTGTTGTAGTGTGTAGGTTTGTAAAAGAATACATTTTCTACATATTTGGTGTACCAAGGATGATTATCAGTGACGGAGGTACCCATTTCAAAAATCAAAAGTTTGCTGCATTTTTTAGGAAGTACAGGGTAAAGCACAATATTGGTACCCCGTACCATCCGCAGACTCAAGGGCAGGTCGAAGTGTCCAATAGAGAAATCAAGAAAATCTTAGAGCGCACAGTGGCTTCGATAAGAAAGAACTGGAGTACTTTGCTACCGGATGCTTTATTGGCGTATAGGACGATATTTAAGACACTTATAGGCACTACGCCTTTTAGGTTGTCTTATGGGAGGGCCTGCCATTTGCCGGTAGAGTTGGAGCACAAGGCGCACTAGGCGTTACGGAAGCTGAACTTGACTTATGATGAGGCAGGGAAAAAGCGCATGCTAGAGCTCAATGAGCTAGATGAGATGAGGATGAATGCCTATGAAAGCTCGAGGATTTACAAGGAGATAACAAAGCTTATTCACGATTGACACATTCAACTATGTGTCTTCAAGAAGGGAGATCGTGTGCTATTGTTCAATTCGAGGTTGAAGCTGCATCCTGGGAAATTGAAATCCCGGTGGAGTGGACCTTTCATTGTAGAGGAGGTATGGCCATATGGTGCCATCCTAGTGAGTGATGGAGAGATGACATTTCTGGTCAATGGACAGAGGTTGAAGTTGTACTTTGGTGAGGACTACACGAGGAAAGTGCATGAGGTCAAACTCATAGCACTTAATGATGCATGATAAGCTTGCTTTTGTCTAGCCTAAGACGTTAAATAAGGGCGCTTGTTGGGAGGCAACCCAACCATAGGTAGTCTCGTCCATTTTCTTTCGCATTTACAAGTTAGTTTGGTTTAATTTGTTTTTAGTGTAAAAATGATACCTTGATCATTTGTTTGGTGTGCAGGTCTGAGGCAGAGTCGATACCATCGACCATTGTGTCGATGGTAGCGACATGGGTACAGGTAGGCGACTGCAGAAAATTTTCTGAGTCGATACCATCGATGGCCTCGTCGATGGTATTGACATACCATCAGTGTCGCTGAAGAAACAACTAGATTGGGGTTGATAGTATCGACTAGGATGTCGATACTCGCGAGATCCCTAAAGATTTACAGATGATTTTGTCTCAGTGAAGTCGATACCATCGACGGGCATGTCGATGGTATCGACCCGGCTACAGTCAGAAAGGGGCGCTCGGGCCTCGTGAGGGTTATTGATTCTTGAAGAGTCGATACCATCAACACACCGTCGATGGTATCGACACGACACATCACCAGTCCACGAGAAGAAATCAACGGTGGCCGCTAAATCAAGAAAGTCAGTCCGTGGGATGGGTCGATACCATCGACACATGTCGATGGTATCGACACATCATCGATCTGGGCCCCCATATCAAGCAATCGACAACCGTCGATACTAGCGAAGACCCGGATTGTGATACAGGTGTTGATACCATCGACACCCTATCGATGGTATCGACGGGTCTACAGCAGCGACAACCTCAGTTATAAAAGCAAGGGTTGATTGTCAAATCTCTTCACACCTTCAGAGCTTCTTCCCTCTACTTGTGCATTGAGCATCGTTGTGCAACCGGAGGCCTTCATCGTGCGCCCAAGGATCGGGATCATCTTCTCCAACCTTCACCGAGATCTCTCGCCTATTCCCTTTTCTCTGAGATGATGGTGCATACGGCGGGAGCTTCTTCTTCAAGGGCGGTCCCGATGGAGATCCCGACCTTCATTCCTCCACGGCCCAGATCTGTTCCTCGTCTGAGGATTGTTCATCCTTCCGCAGAAGTACGATAGGTATACGAGGAGTTGATGAAGAGGAAGATCGAGCCAACCCGCTACGTCGATCGAGACATGGTTTGTTACCTTGGGTTCGAGCCCAATCTTGCTTATGTCCTACAAGGGGAAGCAAGGCATACGGGAACGAGGCCCGGCGAGATGGAGTTCCACACCGATGGCCAACCATTTTTCAGCGAGTGGCTGACATACAAAGATCTTGTGGCGGAGTTCATGGCGTCATTGGACATATGCGTCGTGCCAAACGACCTCATGGCCACTGATCGAGAATGGATCAAGGGCCGCGTTTCTTTCTAGATTTACAACAACAATTACACTCTCACTCTCCAGCAATTCAATTCCAATTACAACTGGAATCATGGGAGAGAACAACACTGAAGGCCGGATAATCAGACAGATTACGATGACATCTTCACCAAGTTGGTGACCGCGCCTCCAGGAAAATCCGTCAGCTACCACAATGCCGCTGTCGCCGACTTCGAGCATCCTTTTGTGCAGATTTTGCACCGCATGCTTTGCACAACGCTCTTTGCTCACGGTGATCTTTCTCTTAGTAAATTCCAGGAGACAAATTTGTTCTTTTTCTATAAACTATTGAGGCGCGAGGAGTGCAACTGGGGCGTGTTTTTCTTGACGTGTGTGTTGGCTATGAAGAGGAGTACATGAAAAACTCCTATCCACTTTGGAGGGCTCATCACACCATTGGCTCTCTACCTTGGGTTGGACTTTTCCCAACTCACTCCGCTTTCCAACCAGCACAAGGTCAACCTGCATCATCTACACCGCTCTAACCTCCTTATGCTCTGTGATGGCTTGGCTTATGCACATTGCCATGTTAATCACGAATATCAAGAATGTGCGCTTCCAGACCCCATCTTCAACATTGAGGGAGCTCAGCATTTCAGGTGGCCTATCATCGCCATCGACGACTCTGATGAAGACGGCAGTAATGATGATAATAATGATGATGGCGATGAGCATGATGAGGAAGAGGAGACTTTCACTCCTCTTCGGGCACGAGTGGCTCCCCGGAAGTGTCCCCGCTTCCACCCGGGTGAATCAACCTCTTCACAGCCTCTGCCACCTCAGTCCTCTCAACAAGAAGAGGATTCCTATTTGATGTAGGGGATGTACTCAATGCTGTAGGAGATTCAGTAGACCCAGCAACAGAATACTACTTCTTTCGCCAGTATTCAGGATACCATGAACCAGCTTTTCGTGAACCAGCAGGCCATCTATGAGAATGAGCGTCTCCTCCTCTCCAACCAACAGAATATTCATGACATGTTGCATAGGATGGAGATGCAACAACAACCTTTCTACGACAACTATTGGAGCCAAAACTATTTCTGGGGGTACCCTCAACCTCCGCCGATGCCCTAGTATGATCTGAGTTTCTAGGGCTAGTACCCATCATGGGACCCCACAGCCCCACAGTACCCGCGACCACCTGACCAATGATCGGTATCACTGTTCCACCATTTAAGGTTGTTTTTTTACTATGATGACATAGTCGAATTCAAGCTTAGGGGGGGGGGGGGAGTTGGAACAACTTCTATCCTTTATTTTTCTTAGTTTTTATCAATTATTTCTTTGTCTTTTATTTTAGCAATTTTCTTAGTTCTTAGTTTTTTTTAGGATCCACACTCTATCTAGTGTAATTGTGGGTGTCTAATGTCATGTGTCATCTCTGTGTTTGTACATGGGAATCAGGGGTAAATTTGAAATTTTTAATGAATTTACAAGCTTGCTTTGTTTGGATTTGAGCACATGGCTTATGAAAATTATTGGGTTTGTCAACTTTAAAATAAGAAACCACAACTGTACACTCCTATGACTCACGAAAAGTGGACGGAATTGGTTGTTTGAGCCTAAACTGACCAAATGATAATGAGACCTTAATTTGAAATAAGAGAGAGAAACCTATTAATTATTACACAGGTCAGTAAGGAGGGATATATAATATTTTCCAATGGTTCAGTCAATTAATCTTGTGATCTATCCACCCCATTGTTTTCATACTCCACCATAAGAACTGGAAGCACATTACGGTTTTCATGTTTTGATTGCATGACATTTAGGTAGGATTGCATTTTAGTAGATTGTGCATAAAAAAATGGAAAATGAAAAAATTTGTAGATGAATCATGCATGCACACATTCTTGAGTGCATGTCATCATAGTTGCATAACTGATCTCATATAGTTGCATTTTAACATATTTTTGAGCATATAGGAAAGTATGCGCCTTATTTCTTCTGAAAAATAAGAGAAGCGGGTACCTCATTGTATACTCTCTGAAATACAGTTGTAAGGTCTCAGGGATTACAGTTAGGTGAAAGTAAGCCCGAGAGAAAAAAAAATTCTGAAAAAATATATTGTACATTTTTGCAATTTGAGAGAAAAAGGGCTTTTGAAAAAAAAAACTGGTTTTAGAGGGAGAAAAAGATCTTATCTTACCCGTGTAACAGAAGAATAAGCCCATAATGTAGCTTTTAGACATTCTATCTCATATAAGATGAAATTGTAGGAACATGCATCACTTCACCCAAAATGTAGGCATTAGGACATTTACATTTGCAATTGCATCATTTAGGTCATTTTGGATATTTGTGCATGTTAAAACTGTATTGTTCTTCCATTTCTTCCACAGCCACCTATTCCATCCACCCGCTGCTCGAATTGGTAGGCCACCGTGATTATTTCCTCACTCTTTCATATCAGGAGAGCTGCTTCCACTTAGATGGTAGTTAGGACGAGCAACGTAGATAGTAGATCACAAGATGCACCGAGTCTGGACTGGAGGATTTTATTATGTTAACTACCTTATGTGATAGTGCTCATCAATTTTGAGGTAGATATCTTTTATGGATGATCATTGTCGCCTTGCGGGTAATTATCGTTTTGTGGTTAGTAAGGGCCAGAATGTGAATGTCTGGCGGGGATCATATGGCAAAGTCTGTTGTGGTAATCTGTTCTTGAGTTGACCCTCGCAATTCTATTCTAAAGTTTTGTTGCTTGAGGACGAGCAAGGTTTAAGCTTAGGGGAGTTTGATGTGAGGATTTTGAGTCGCATTTATAGACTTGTTTTATTTGCATTTTATGTGTTTATTGGTCACTTTGGTGGTGAATACTACATAATTCACTTACTCTAGTCTATAATCTCTTTCAGTATCAAATCTCTCACATTTTATCTTTTTGATCATAAACGATTATAATAATTGGTTTTATCTCAGCTGACTTGGCTTTATCTTGCAATTTTAGGAAAAATGTATATATATAGCTGTCGTTACCATCGACCTCCGTCGATAGTATTGACACAGTCACAGGCAGACAGCCGCAAGGAGCCAAGAAGTGTCGATACCATCGACTGGGAATTCGATGGTAGCGAGTTACCTTCAGGTTGCCAGCGACCAGTCGGGCAATACTATCGACACAAAGGTCGATACTATCGACGTTCTACAGCTTCAATGTCGGAAAGGTGATAAAACTGACGCCTAAGGGTGTCGATACCATCGACCCGCGTCAATGGTATCGAGGCTGCATCAGGCGGGATGATAGGAAAGAAGGAAGGCTTGCCGATATCGTGAGGGGTCGATACCATCGACCCGCGTCTATGGTATCGATGCCGTCAGATTAGTGTTTGTTTCAGATCAGGCCGAATCGAACGCTGGTGATATTTCGGCGACCTAACTTGGTGTTTATACCTAATGACAGTGTCCAGGAGCCATCTATCACGTCATTAGCCACTACACACATCCCAAGAAGAGTGGGAGAGAAGAACGGAGCCCAGAAGCACGCCCTGACTGTTTCGAGAGCCGAAGAAGACGTTTTACATTGTCGAAAGGCTATAGATCACACACTCTACACCAAGGAATGCTTGGATCTTCTCTGTTTAGGGGTTTACATCACTTTATCCACGTTTTTCTCCATGTTTTCCCTTTTTTCCACCATGTCTTGCTCTGAGATGAATATGCGGGGCTAATCCCCTTTGTCTTTAGGACCGGGAGTAGCCTGGGGAATCATTGTATGGCATTTTTATCATAGTAATTCATACTTTGTCTCTTAAATCCGTGGTATGATTTCATTTTCTCCATTATATCATTATGCTTGATCACCCTAATGATAATCTAATGCCTTTAATTTCTTTGAAAGAAGAATTAATGGTTGAAAAGAGACGAAATTCACATTAACTCAGAAATTCCTTGAACAAGGTGATGTACGGTTAATGGTGGAAACCCAGAGGTCGAATCTAATGCACCTAGTTTAGGGTATAGGTTACTATGACGGTGGAACCGACCTAGATTTAGGTAGTGAATTGTATCACGACAGTGAACAATTCTGACTATAGGACACTACCCAGAATGAGAGATAAATTTGACTAATTATGTGAAAACTCATATAACGAGAACCCACGGTGAAACCGCAATCCTAAAGATTCCCATCTAAATTGATTAAACCCAACATTTAATCGATTGCTTTTCTTTATTTTATTTTATTTTTCTTTTTAATCAACTCTCAAAACCTTTTTAACCGGTCTAGCTGATTGCGAACAGTTAGTAGTAGTTTACTGATAGTTCAATGTCCCTGAGTTCGACTCGGGCCTCACAAAGGCCTATATTACATTGACGTGTGCACTTGCGTTATACGCACGGTAAAATTGTGTCAAGTATCATCCTGGTAAGGCAAATGTGGTAGCTGATGCACTTAGTAGGAAGTCTTCTTCTCTTCCCATGAAGAAGGCACAAATGAGCTCCATGGTATGCCATAGGTGGGATATGCTTGTCTCTTTGTGGCAGATGAATGTGCAGTTGGAAGTTTCTTTGTTGGCAAGTTTGTTGGCATAGATGCAAGTCAAGCCTACGCTGAGACAGTAGATCAAAGATGCACATCAAGAAGATGATACAGAGCAGTTGATCTGGTCAGAGTTCGGCAGTGAAAAGTGTGATGGGTTCCAGGAGTCCGAAGATGGACTAGTTTGTTATCATAATAGGATGGTGGTCCCCAATGTTGATGATTTGAGAAATCTAGTACTCGAGGAAGCACTCACATAGATGTATGCTATGCATCCAGGAGTCACCAAGATGTATCATAATATGAAGGATCTATATTGGTGGCCTGGCTTGAAGAAGGATGTAGCCGAGTTTGTGGCTAGGTGTGCGGCATGCCAGCAAGTCAAGGCTGAGCATCAGAAGCCGGCAGGTATGTTGCAACCCATGTCAATACCGCAGTGGAAATGGAATCATATAACTATGGATTTCATAGTTGGTCTGCCAAGGACAACTAGGAATTATGATTCCATTTGGGTGATAGTGGATAGCTTGACAAAGTCTGCACACTTCATACCGGTAAAGACAACGTATACAACAAAGAAGCTTGCTCAGGTGTATGTAGATGAGATAGTGCATTTTCATGGTGTACCAGCAACGATAGTTTCTGACAGAGGTCCTCAGTTTATGAGTCCTTTCTGGGAACAGTTGCACAAAGCGTTGGGAATGCAGTTGAGGTTCAGTATTGCTTTCCACCCACAGACAGATGGGCAGTCTAAAAGGACTATTCAGACTTTGGAGGATCTTCTCTGAGCTTGTGTTTTGCAGTTCCTAGGCAGTTGGGACGTGCATCTCCGTTTGATAGAGTTTGCCTATAATAACAGTTACCAGTGGAGCATCGACATGGCTCCTTATGAGGCTCTATATGGAAGGAAGTGAAGATCTCCCCTATGTTGGTATGAGTCTGTTGAATAATAGCTTTTAGGTCCAGAGTTAATGCAGCAGACAACAAAAAAGATCAAGCTGATATAGCAATAGTTAAAAGTGGCACAGGACAGAAAAAATTCTTATGCAGATAATCATCGATGACCTTTAGAGTTCCAAGTGGGACAGTGTATCTCAAGGTCTCACTATGGAAAGGCGTGCTAAGGTTTGACCGGAAAGGAAAGTTGACACCCAGATATATGGGGCCATGTCCGATGGTAGCACGTGTTGGCAAGGTAGATTACAAGTTAGAGATGCCACCAGAGTTGCATAGGTTACATCCAGTGTTCCATGTCAGCATGCTAAAGAAAAGTCATCTAGACACGGGAACAGTGATACAGCCAGTTGAGGTTGAGCTTGATGAAGATGTGGCCTATGAAGAAGGTCCAGTGATGATCCTTGATAGGAGAGTAAAGAGGTTGAAGAGGAAGGACATGGTTCTTTTGAAGGTTCTTTGGCATCATCGTGGCGTTGAGGAAGCCACGTGGGATCTTGAGGAAGAGACGAGGAGGAAGTATCCCTCACTTTTCTCTTCAGATTTTGGGGGCAAAATCCCTTTGTAGAGGTTTATGGGTTGTAAGGACCCTGACCTTCATTTTAGGCTTATCCTATTTGCTTTGCCTAAACCTTGTGTTTAGTTGCTTGCTAATCACCTTTAGTGGTGATTAGGGTTTGCTTGTGTTTTGTTGAGAGTGGAGGTGCTACTTGCATTTAACCTAATTTTAGGGTTTATGAGTAAGTTTGTCACCTTGAGAGATGTTTTCTCTCTTTTTTCTTCCTCTAGAGTTGAGAGGAAGGTTTAGGCTCGTTTCTTGAGTTTCCTTGGGCTTTGTTGAGCTTTGTTGGGCTTCATTTTTCCTTGTTTGGGCCTTGCTTTGCCTTGTTGGACCCTGTATCGGGAAGGAGTGTCTTGTGTCGGCCATGGGTGTGTCGCCCATGGGGATGTATCGGGCAAGGGAGTGAGTGTGTCGGCCATGGACCATCTTTGAATCTTAGCTTCATTTGTGTCACCACTCTAGTGGACACTTGGTGCATGATTCTTGCATGTGGAAATTGCCTTGGACATGTGTATGAGGTGGGATGAGAAGGTGGCACTGCCCATGGACAAGTGTCCCTAGGTGGGCGACACATTGCCTTGTTTTCTCCTCCACCCTCTTCTATATATGTATCTCCTTTCTCTTACTAAGGATCCCTTTAGTTCCTTTGTTTCCCCTCTTCCTTGGTGAACGACACCTCTCCTTTGCAACCTTGGTGGTTGATACCCTTAGAGGAGCTAAGATTGGTGGTCGATCCTTCTCTTTGGAGTCTTCTTCTTCTTCTTCCTCTTGTGGTGGCCGAAGGTGTTTCTTGGTGCTAGGAGCTTGGAGCTTGCTTAAGGCAGGTTACATAACTCATAACCTTATCTATACTACTCCCCTTTCTTGTTGCATAATATGTTTCATCTTGATCGGCCATACTCCTTGCTAGATATGTTTCTTGCTCTAGTTTGCACCTTTGATCTTGTTGGATATATGATCTTGTTGCTATAATGGATGTGTTGAATGTGCTTTGATCTTGGTGGATGAACCCTATGTGTAGAGTTTCTTGGGAAATACCCCTTTTCTCTCCTTTGGTCTTGAGAAGTGAGTTCGGCTCTAGTGATATAGGCAACACCCCTCTCACTTGGTTGTTGAGAGGTGAGTCTATACTCTAGTTGCTTGAGAAACACTCTTCTCTCACCATGTATTTGAGAGGCGAGCCTTGGTTGAGCCTTAGGCCGATCTTGAAATGATCCATCATGTTGCCCGATTGGTGATGGAGGCTGTGCAAAATTCCTCTCTCTTGGTTGTTGAGAGGTGAGACAATTATCTTGATCTTTTAGGGTTTTGATAATGGTGATCTTGAGGTTGATGATGACCTTGTCAGGATGAGATTGGTGCCTTGCACGATACACCTTGTAGTAGTGCTGCCCGACACCCCCTGCCTTGGGTTTAGTCTTGGCTGATATGGTCATTTTAAGTGTTGTTGGCTTGATGCCCGATATGGCCCTCTTGACCTTGATGGTGAGCTTGGGCAATATGCCTTGGTCTACATGATCCTTTGACCTAATAGATGTTGCTCGTTGGTCGATAGAGTTCCTAAATGGATATCCCTGGTTGGAGTCTTGGGCGATAAAAGTTGGGTTGGTTTCTTGCCCGACATGGGTTGAGTGATGGACCCTATGGTGACCGATATGGTATGCTTGACTTAGTTGAACGATAGGGTAGTTGTCGCCCGACATAACCCTAACCCTAAACTAAGTGGGACGATAGGTCTTTGCCCAATTCAGTGGATACCCGTCACATTGGGTGCACAATATGCCCCATGAACCCAGCTGCACGATAACACCTTTGCTCTCTAGTTGCACGACACACCATGAAGTAGTTGCCTGATATACTTTGCCCTTTTATCGGCCGTTATGTGGTTGTATGTTGTTCTTGTCCGACATGCTTGGGTGAGGGTAGTTGCCCTTCCCAATACCTCCTATGGTGAGGGTTGTCCTACCCGTCACACTTCTAGTGAGGGTAGAGGGAACCTTTGGTGAGGGTCATGACCAACCCGGAAACCTTATCTAGTGGTTCTTTATCATGTTTTTGCACCTTTGATGATTATGGATTATGGATGATGGTTGGTAAACCAATGCTATGTTTAATGCGTGAAGATGATGCCTATTGAGAAGATAAGATGCTAGTTTATAAGCTCAAATGGATGCCCATGATTTGATAGCAGTAATGTAATTGATACAGTATGCCACACAGTCTTGATCATGACATGTGTAACTACAAACTCTAATGACATGATAATCAATAAAGCTCTATGTCTGGTGATTTTAAGTTATCTCTCTTGTTGTGTATACTAACAATGTAGGTGTATAAGATGAATTCATAGCCAGGTAAGAGCTATGAGGCATACGTGTTTGAATAACATTGTATCATGATGATAATAACTCTTATCGATGAAATAACATGCATCACCAGTATAAGAAGATAGGTCTAAGAACCTAATGAAGGTTGAGTGCCTAGTGAGGTGTTATCCTCTTGATGATGAGATAAGGGATTGTTATCCCCGGTGATGATGTAAGATGGTGATGATGCCTTGAGAGGTAGTGGCTTTTTGTGATAAGGGATTGAGATCCCAGGACAAGGTGATGATGATAGTAATAATATAACTCACTGCTTGTGTGTTTTACAACTTGGTTGCCTCAACAATCCACTTAAAATATACTAATTAATTATAGTGGAATATGTCATATAGTTTTCCTTGGCCATAGATCCATCATCATCAGTAGCTGGTGATGGTGAAATGGGTTCTCCTGTGGGTTAACCCTGAGCGCATATTGTTGAATATGCGGGGTTTCTCCTAGCCAAAAATAGGAGGATTTGAGTGCAACTGCGGTTGCAGACTCGGGATATATGGAGCATGGTGAACAGGCCCATGGCTCAGTATATGTGATACAACATGAATGCGTTCATGGCTCAGAGCAAGATGAATAGGCCCATGGCTCAAATTTTACTAGCGCCGAGACCTGTACCAAGGCGGGCTAAGGTTATGGGTAGCTTGCGGAGCTGACCCTGTGGCTGAGGCCACTTAAGCATGAGACTGCGGTCCTACTTTGGTTCTCGTACACTGACCATGAGGTGGAGAGGTCGTGGAGTCCGACTCTTTCATCGACCTTGTATGGCACCAGTTCTAGGATTCATAGTCGATGGTTGGATTTGAGTGGTACAACTCACTTCCTCAGGGCAAAAAAATATGTAATCCTGCCGAATAGTATTTATTGCTTAAGTACAAAATACGGAACATTGGTTGAGGCCTTGCTTGTGTAGGTAGTCTTGTTATACTTTGCAGTTACTTGTACGTTCCTTATGATTTGTGATAAGATCATATAAATATCATATTGTCAATCATGTTCCATAAAGAAAATCAGGTTATATGCCTCCTTGATATTTTGGTAAGTTGGATAATACAATAAGTTATGCTCAGTATGCTGCTCATATTATCTTCTTATGTCTGTTATCTACTTTACCTACTTTAGCTTTCTGGATTTTTATAGTTTTGGTGGGGAGTTATGTTTCTCATTGGGACTGGGTGTCTCACCCTGTTGGTTTACATACCTTTTTAGGTGATCGTGCTAGACGTGGTGGTGGTTGTGGGGTTGAGGCCGAGCAGTAAGAGGAAGAGCAGTAGAAGGCAAGAGATGGGCATGCCACATGTTTTGGTGTGTTTTAGTAGAGTCCTAGAGTCATCCATGTACTCTCAAGTCCTCAGAGGTGTTTTGACGACGTTTCATGATGCATAGATGTTGAACCTTTGTTTATCCTGCAGTTGGCCTTATGTGGCCTGTTATGTACATATAAACAGGTGATGAACTCATGTGCTGGCAGAACAACTAGATCATGTAAGTGTGTGGACATATATCAGGCTTGTAATGTTTATATAACATGTTTATTTATAGGATCTAGATGTAATAGTTCACTTATGTATGCTTTCCGCAAACGGTTTTAATTCACCGTGGTTTTTGTTAATATTTGGTTCCGCACATTTTCGCGTGTCATCTCGCTATCTGTGTGATGGCAGGGTGTCACATCTTGTGCCAATTGCTTCATTTCTTTCATGTGTTGTCTCTGGGGATCATGAGATAGTCAAGCTTTTTCAGAGCCAGTCTCTTCCTCCTCGGATAGCCTCAGTTCAATAGCACCTACCTGTACGTTCTCTAGACCATAGAATTTCTTTCTATGCTCATGGTTTCGCAAATTTCAACGAGTTTTGGATTTGATTAAATCCTCCGCAAGCTGTTGGTCATGGGTGTCCGGCCATGGCATGGGTGTGTGAGAGGGATGAATCCCCCACATGAAAACTCCACTTTGCCCTCCTCATATCTTCCCTTTGGTTCTCTCATATGAGGGTGATTCAATTTTTGGGTTTTGTTTCTTCTTTTCCTTGGACGCGACCTAGTTGGCGTTGACCAATGACTTGGCCGCCCATGATTGGGCCAATTCACTGGGCCAGCTCCTCTCCCTCTCCCCTTCTCTTGCAAGGTATTTGCTTATGTGGCATTTTTATTGGTCTATTTTGTAAAATTCATATCTTTTGATCAGCTTGTTCAAAAATTAATTAATAATATGTTTTGGAATTAGAAACATGTATTCTTTCTAATAAAAATGGTTTAAAGGTCCGATTTCCATTTTTTGAAGGATGATTTCTAAAGTATGAACTTAATGCTTAAAATCAATACAAATGTAATTTAATCATATTAACTCCAAAAATAATATAAAATATATTTTCTTGATCAGGATAACCTAATAAATCGATTGGTGAGATTTTAAGAGTCAAAATATGACTTTTGTTAAAAATGTCCAAAATTAGCGTTTCTCATCATTAAGTTGCATTATATGCTCTAATACATGTTAATAAATTGAAATAGGCAAAGTTAAACTTGGGATCATCTAAAAGTGGTGAAAGTTGATAATTGAACTCAATAATAGAGGTATTTGCATTCTTACACCCTAAGTTGGGATACGTGCAAAACCAAACCTTAAATTCCCTAATGAGGCATTCTATGAACCCTAATCTCTTTATTCATATTTATTTTTCTATATTTGCCTCAAAATTGGTATTGAAGTTCTATTTATTGAGTTTTGTACCCCACTGCCATGTTTCAAATATTTGATGCTTCAACTTGGCATAGTTTCTCTTTAGCATGTTGATTTTATTAGAATATTTAGCTCATGTAGTGGTACTTTTGTAAACCACCCATAGATTGGACATGTGTTATTTCACCCTGGGGAATGTGTTTACTCCCCTCCTTATAAAATTGTTGTAGGTGACTAGGAATGTGTTACTCTCCTTTCACCAATAGGTTGGGGTCCAATAGGTGCCTCAACCATACTTAGTTAAGATAGTCATTATTAATCATGCATGCAAATATTTTACTATTTTCTTGTTATGACAAGCATCTATTTGATTATGACTCATACTCTTGATCTCTTCATCTTATGATGAAATCTTAGCCTTTATTTCCATGTTATTTCTTTACCTTTTGTCCTTATTCACTATTGACACATACCTTATTTCCTTCTCGTTTTGGGTGATCCCAACCACCCAGACCTAGATCAGAGTTGCATAACAGGAGCATGGAGGATCAATCTAAGATTAGGATACATGTCTTTCATCATGGATCTATCTCATGAAGTTGTTGTTTGGAGACAAACTTGATATGTTTTATATTTTCCTCTATCTAGATCCTTATGTTGTATCTTTCATGTAAACCCTATATGGGAGAATGATGATGTTAAAATTGAATATAGTCATTACTTATATTCCACTGCTATGATCTGGTTGTTTTGCAAATTTATCTTTGGGTGAATCTTCCTAGTGGCAAGGAGGCATTGCCCCTTATGATTTTCCAATTTGAACCACTTTTGCAATCTTGAATCATATGATGTGATCTTACATTGACACTATGTTCAAATATTGTAGGAATATATGTATTCTGACCTCCACTTTCTTTCCAGGAGAATTCATCTATGTCTATATTATATATATATATATATATATATATATATATATATATATATATATATATATATATATATTTATATGTTGGCTTTGTTCATTTGCAATACGAAAAGTTATAAACTTGCTAAAGATCATGACCATTTTTTTCATTTCCCCCAATAAGGGTCCTACTAGAAGGTGTGATGCTCATCTAAAATAAGAAAGCTTAAGAATGAAGGTATAGTTCTCATATCATGCGTACATAGAACTTCATTATGAATTCTAACTACGGTGTCTACCTGCATTTTAAATCAAGGAAATTGTGTATTCTAACTAGGAGTCTGCTTGTATATATAAATCATGGAAATTGTGGCAAATTTGGTCTTACATTGATTTTTAAAAGAAATTTTTTGACTAAAACATGAAATTATATACATATATAATAATGATAATAATAAGGATAATAAGAACAACAATAATAAAAAGCCACACAACACTAATTATTAACACACACACACACACACAGATATATATATATATAAGATATGATCATAGAAATTTATTAATGCCTCATTTACACAATATTTGATTTTCTTTCTTCCTGATAACTATTGCCAATATTACCACGGCCTACCAAAATTTTACATTGATGTTAGTCAATGCATTGAAAAATATCTACAATATTCTAGGTGCTAAATATAGTGTGCAAAATTAGATCCACATATAGCTTAGATGGAAGGTTTTAGGTAACAATTGTTGAAAATATATAAATATATAAATTATCATGCATCTAAAAACTAACATATTCCATAATTATGTAAGAAATACTTTATCACCCCATCCTAATGTGAATGTTGTTTCTTTATTTTAGTGACACATAAATCTTCAAATGACCACTACATAATCTACACAACTATTTTAGTAATATAAAAGATTAAGAGTTAATAATACTAACACCAAATTACGTCATAAGGTTTACAAATAAACTAGTAGTATATTTCTGTAATATATTATATCATCATCATGAAATAGCTAGATCTTCTTGTAAAACATTGATGGTTTATTTTGAAATATTGGAAAGGTGAGACCCCTTGTGTTACATCAATATACATAAAAATCTCCATTAAGATAGACATGGAGGAAAACCAAAGAAACTTTTTTAGTTCAAATCTAGATCAGATTGATGAGATCTTCTTTTATTTTATATTGAGGATAAAAATTTTCATTTATAATACACAAACTTATATTTTACTTACTTGATGCAGCTTCTAAATCAACCATCATTTTTTGATTTGTGAACTAAAAATATTCCATAATGCTACTTCGTAATTCCATTGTACTCCCTATATTGTTTCTTCCTAAAAATTCTAATAATATGACCACTATTGATATAATATGAGATAACTAGTGATTTATCATGGAGTAAACACTAAAGACCTCAAATGTGTGATAAGATAAATTTAGTAATGATGATTTTGAGAATTATATTATGCTTGATTATGTATTTTTTTTACTTATTATTGACTTGTAATCTTGTGTGCTCGAGGCATAAGAAAAAATAGATTGATATTAATGTTTTGCAATTATTTTCCATGTGAATGTAAGCTTCACACCCCTAATATTGTTGATCAATATTCATCACATGATGAAAATAACCCTAGATTACTTCAAATGTTCCATTAAGTTTGTTGATTATCTGAAAATTTCATGGACACAACATTTCACTTTTTATACATGTAACGCTTGAGTATGTACATACATACCACATATATGAATGTCATGCTGCATATGTATAAGTTAGGAAAAAATACTTCATCTAATATTAATCATAATATGATTCGTATAATTAAATATTGATAAAGGCCTTTATTTACTCTTGTTTCCTCGCCAAGGTGGGGCCCATGGCCTATATTGATGAGGTGTGTGGTGGACATGTGAGTCGGCTAGAGAAGGGCACATAGTTTTTCGGTACTGTTAATTGTGTTCAACATAACTACACAACCCTAGTAGTATTAAGTGGATAGAGATATCAAAATATGTGCATTGTATGTTATGGATGAATAAAGTTTTTTGCCATATATTAAAAGGTTTCATATGATGGATTTAGAAATTTTTTCCTACCAAAACAACTGAGATATACACAATCAACTAAATTTGACCCATGAATTGATGAAACATGGACCTTTTGTCCGCTATGAAGTGATTTCCTTAACAATATAATTTAATCCTGAGGATATTATTTTGGAAAAACAATATGACTATCACTTATTAAATGTATAACCAGATTTCATTTCTTTTTTCTAGTCCAAGTATCACTTCTTACAAGATTTTCTCTAAATAATACATATTTTTTTATTG